>VWZN01012718.1:119340-158504 GCA_013396955.1 Regulus satrapa | reverse complement strand
CTCGCGGCGAACACGGCGGCGGCCGCAGCCCCGAGCGAGCGCTGCCCCCGGCGCCCCCCGGCCCGGAGCCGCCGTCCAGCGGGAGAGCCCTTCCAGCCGCGGCACTGCTGAGGCAGGAAACCTCTGCGAGAAGCGTCGCCTCCGCCGACGCCCTTAAAGCCGGTCCCTTTCGCCGGGAAGGAGAAGAGGCTGAGGCTGGGAGAGGAGCAAATTGCAGGGGAAGGTAGAGATTGTGGCAAACTTTTCTAGCCGCTTCTGCGTGCTGCTACCTCACTGGTGGGAGTGTCTGCCCATAAGGAACTGCAGAGCCCAAACCCGAGAGCCCTGAGGCTCCAAAAAAGACTTCCAGCCGCCTTTGGAGGAGGAACTGCCAGCAGTGCAAGCTTTTGCATACACGGCTGAGTAGGTAAGTTGGGAACGGCAGAGGTGTGTTAAAAGCGTGGCGTACCACGGGTACCCACTCGGAGAACCTCTTCCACAGGAGACCTAACGCGTGCCAGCTGGATAGAGACCGGGAAGAGCAAGCCCACGCTTGTGGTCTCTTCCATCTCCAGAGTTTGAGGCCCCTCTAGCTAGGGAGAGCACCTGCTCTTTGGATTTCTCTTGCCAATATATAATTTGCGGAACATGCCTAAGCAAATAAAAGTGAGAAAGTAAAACTCTATAGTTTCGGTGTGGGCAATATGTGCGTACCCCTCCTGAGCAGTATCACGTACCTAGCTGCTCAGGAGGGGTCTTCAAAATGTGGGATTGCGGCTCAAGAAGATGAAGTATTGTTATAAGGCTCTTAAGGGTGTTGTAAAGGTGTTTTGTTGTAGGAGGGTTTTTTTTTTCCTTGTTGCCTGCCTGCTCTGTTGAAGCCACTCTTAAACTTCCTGAAGTTCTGCTGAACTTAGCTTCTTGGCGTAGTGGCAGGTTGCATTTCTTTAAATGTTATGTTTCTGGTGTAAATGGAGTTTAAAATCCTTTTGAAAGGCCTAATTTTCTGGCAAGGTAATAATACTAGGATACAATGTAGACAGTTATTGTTCAGTTTTATCCATCTCTAAACATTTTATTTTGTTTCATTTGAACAGGTTAGGAAATCAAACATCTGCCCTCAAACCACTTGACAACTATTAATTTGTGCACAGTTAATTATACAAGTGAATGTAGAAGTATTAGCATAAACTGAGCAGGTGCATGGTGCTTCATCTGAGACAGCAGGCCTCAGGAGTTTTGGCAGGCTTTACTTTAAATCACATTTATTAAATGGTTTGTCCGAAATCAATTTGCTTTTTTTCATTATATTTAATGTAGTTGCTTAGGTGTATTATTATGTGACAAGGCAGGTTTTTTTGAGGCTGTATAGCCTTAAATACTTTATTGCTGTGAAACCAATGACTTTTATTCCTTATTTTTGCCATAACTTAATCTAATTAAGCCCTTTAATTTATTAGAAAGGTCAATGTGCTTGCTCCCATATTTCTTTTCTTTTAATTTGCAGACATGGATTATCGTATTCTACTGAAAAACATGTACTTGTCTCTGTCCTTCAGAAAAATATTCCGGTGTACCCTGTGTAGTATGTTACTGTTAGTGAGTGTTGGGCAAATCAAGTGGTGATAGGGAGAAACTTCAGGTGAAAATCTAAGGGGACAACAATAGTAAGCTGATAAAGGCCCCTAATGAGGTAGATTTCTGTGCTGTCCTTGAAGTGAACTTATAAAATGGAGACATGACAACTTGAAGAGAGCAAAGACAGATTTTTTTTTTTAAGTCATGGGTTGGTAATCTTAATATAGAATGCCTCTACCCCTGAATTTTAAATATTGAGCCATGAACGGCATGTTGATGAGCGTTTGCTTTTTTGCATTGTGAAAGTGTGTTGTAGTTGTAATAATGTAAGACAGAAATGAATTCAGAACTTAATGTTTCAAGTAGTCATAAGAAGCGTTACATCAGAGATACAGTATAGTGGAAAACTAAAGATGTCCTTATCTTTGCAAAACAATCAACTCATGTACCTCCCTGTCTCTGGAAAAGCTGAATAAGAGACTTAATCTTAGGTATTTTTAATTTTAAAAACTGGAGTGCATGGATATAGGATATTAAAGATATGAAGACTGAAAGTAGTGTCTTGATTTTTAATGATTAACAAAATAAGTATTGAAACAAGTGATGGATTTTAAGGAACAGAAAATGTAGAAGAAGGTTTTTGAAGAAATTGCTCATTACACTTAAGTCTCCTGGAACAGAAGTGGACTTTGAAGGTACAGATATTTGCAATAAAATTGCATGCATCTTCTGTTTGGACTTTTTTTTTTTTTCTAATTTTGGTGGGCTGTTGGCCTACAACGTTATTTCATATTATTTGTGGCGAGTGGACAATACAGATGCTGTGACATATTATTTAGTATGGCTGTGGTACTGCACTAGTCCGGACAGATGCTGCGAAGATTAATGTAACACTAGGTCCACTGTCTCCAGAGATCTCTCCCTGCTGGGAGGATTGTTTGTACCATGGACACCACTGTCCCCAAAGATGCTGCGTGCACTGAGAATGTCAGGCATCCAGGCACCACTGTCCCAGCAGATGCTTAAGACCTTAAGAGCTGCTAATAGGAAAGTTTTATGTAACACAGATAGCTCTGTCTTATCTTTCAAATAGAAAGTCTATTCTGGACATTTCTTAGCTATCCTGAAACCCAGCTGTTCTTGTGAACAGCTATAAAGAGCACTAATAACCACAAGAACCTCCTGGATGAGGATGGGTGCTTAAGTTAACACTACCAGTTATCACTGTTTCTCTTCCCCAGAACACATCTTGTGTATCTCTTGATACAGACGAGGAAGTACTTCTTACCAAGATAATTGGTTCGGGAAGTCTGTGGCTGTTGATAGGGACTTTAATAGGGCCAAAATACATAGTAAAATTCAATTATCTTTAGGGAAACATGGTACTTATCCTCTAGCTAATGTGTGTGCAGTATCTGTAAAATAAGGGGACTGCTGTGCCTTGAGACCATGCTTGGAAGTGCTGAGTAAAACTTCCTGCCTTGCTGTATATCAGATGGGTCCTGCTTGCAATCTGATGGCATTTTAAAACGTTGGAGTCCAGTCTGTTGTACAGATGAAGAAACAGATTGTCAGAATGTCTGAGGCTGTTGAGGTAATCATTGCAAATAGTGGTTCTTAATGAAACAGTGTTTGGGTCTAGATCCTCAGAGAAAATAATGAGCATCATTAATCAGCAGAATTTCACTGCATTCGTTCTGACAAGAGAATTTTATGGCAAAGAAACACATGTTCAATATTTAATTACTTACTTTTTTCAAAAAAATAGTTTCTCCAATATGTAACATAAGAATGGGAGAATGTCCTGTTCATTTGAAGGTACCTGAACAAAAAATCAGGTGCCACTTACCCCTGCTGTCACTTACCCTCCCCAGCTGATAGAGGTTTTCTGCTGCCATGTATAAATTTCAAGGACATCTCACTTATTCTTGATAAAGTTTGTATACAAAATTAAGTTGTTGATATTAGTGAATTTGGGAGGGTTCCAAAGTCTGAGCTTTGCAGTCAAACATTGCAATGCCTTCCTATTCCTGGCTTTTCTTCTGGCCTTTAGAGTTCATCTCTTTCTGTTCTGTTCTATAGTCTTCTATTTTTCTTTCTTTATGTGTAGAGATTTCCTCAGGTGAATCTTACTAGGATCCTGTGCAGTAAGCTTCACGCTAAACTTGGCAGTGTTGTTGTGTCTGTGGTCACTGATGCAAATTAGGATTAGGATTGTACACCTGCTCTTCCTTGGGGAAACGCTGAGCCTCTTGGGCACAGCTCTGAATGTTTTCAAAAGCTGCATCACCTTAATTTGGTTGATTTAAGCTGAACTGGGGCAGAGCACTTAGGAATATGTTTGCTTAAGAATGACTGAAGTTAAAATAAATGCCCTCTGGAATATTTTTGATTTAGCGGTAATCTGAAATTTTACATGTAACATAGGGTTTTTCAGATAAGATGTAAACGTATCACGACTGAAACTGGGGAAAAAAGTTTGAAGTGCAAATAATGATTAACTGTATCTTCAGTTGCATTAAGATTACTTTGATGGTGGAAGAGATGGATATCACAAAAGAAATCAATGGAAGTGAGCAAAAAAAAACAACTCGGGAAGCTATTTATGTTTAATATGTTTTTTCTAATCCCCCCATCTGAGAATTTACAAACTGCCTGCAGCAGTTTGATTGCTGCTTTTCAAGGGTCCCCAGGCAATTGGTCATGCTCTTCGTGAAATGTTTCAGAGGCAGGTTTACCTGTTAGTTGTCATAAACCAGTATGGCCCATGTAAAGCTCTGCAGCCTCCGTGCGTTTGGGAAGGGCCTTCTTGCCTAGACTGCCTGTTGGTATCTCAGGCCTGTGTCAGTCTCGCTGCTACTGCAAGCTAAAATAGTCACAGAGTGATGTTTTAGGTACTAATATGGACTAAATCTATATAAATAAAAAGGCCCAGCATTAGTACATTTATGCTGTCTAATTAGTATGTTAATTCTGTCTCTTTGCAAGTTCTGATAGCAAAGTGTCACTATGAGCTATCAGAACTTACTGGAATTTGTGTTTGTAGCTTCTAACTTAGAAGGATGGGCTTTTGTTTCGCTTGATCATACGTCTGTGATCATAGTTCATGCCTCTACTACTAGAACTTAAATTTGATTTTGGTTTTTGTGGTTGGTTTTGGTTGGGATTTATTTGTTTGTAAATCTGAGTTAACTACAAAATAAATGGGAGCTTCAATCCTATGAGAGTGCAGAAATCTGTCCAGCCTCAAAGAACAGGCCTCTTGGTTCTCATAAGACCTGCCTTAAAGCCCTAAGCACAAGGTAATGTTTTTCATTTCATGAAGTATTATTGCAAGTATTTTGGCATATGTTACCTCCCCAGAAAATCTTTAACAGAACACTTGTCTGTAGCAGTTCTTTATTAAGAAGCCACCTGTACTCACTACTTGTTTTTCGTTTTTTTTTAACTTGAAATACGTTGGCATTTTCTAATTTTTCTCTTTTTAGAGTGTGTAGTCTGCTTAGCTTCCTAAGATCTTAAACTGTTGTGTGATGAGTGCTGAGTGACTTCTTCTCATGGTTCATTTCAGCCATGTGAAATGTACATAACAGTGACAAAATGTTTACTTATGCACACGCCCAAGTTCCTGCTTGTGTTCGCTCTAGTGCTGGACAGTTGGTTAGTGGAACAGGAGTCAGAGTCTCCAGACTTTTTTCCAGTTTCAGCTGTTATGCTTATGTCCTATCCAAGAAACTGAATTCAACTCTATATGCTCTATTTAATATTCCAGACTACTGCTAAATCAGAAATAATGAGGCAGTCTCCTTATTTAGGTGACATAATTTGCTGAAGAGAAGCAGCAGTAGAGAAGGTCATGCCTCATGATCATTAATTCTGTCTTTCATCTGGAGGGCATGATATAAGTCTCTAGCTTGTTGGTAGTTCTAGTATGCTTCTACAGTAATTACAGTTGATTTGATTATTTTTTTCTTAATTTCTTTTTTTGCTTCCCCACATCAGTAAATGGGAAACTGCACTTGCTGTCTGTAGTTGCTTTATGCCAAATACCGCTGCCTGTGTCTTGGTTTTAGACTGAACACAGGATGTATTGGAGCAAAGTGTTCCCATTGCTGCAGTTGCTTAAAAAGGACATCTTCAAAATTGTCATGCTTTGTTACTGTCTTAACAGTGCTGAAATGGTGCTCAATGTAGAATTCAGTTTAATCTCCTGACAGTTATTCTGGTTCAAGTTGATGTACTACCATTTCAGTAAAAAATTGAAAGCGTTTAGACTGAAATTCTGAAAGCCCCGTTTTGTTTTGATGGGATTTTCTTTGTGTAATACTCAGAGATATTAATTCTTATGACTCTGATTTGGATTAGTTGATAGGTGCTGTTATTTTCTGGTAACTTAACTTTTTCAGGAGTGTATAGAAACTATCATGTTGTAGCTTAAAAAGTTAACTCGTGTTACTCTTAGTTCCTGTGTGTTAGGAGCCTGACAAATGTCTTGCCAAAGCTTGTGGTTTTTCCTGTTTTCATAATACTTTACTAATCTGTAAGGATGCAGAGTATGAGTTTCTTACAATGACTCAGAACCATGACTTTGTCTTCGTTCAGTTTTACTCAAATTTTGTATATTAGTTTGAGTGTCACTTGTCAAGAGCTCATTCATGTCTTCATGCATACTATCTCGGTCTTCTAGAGGCCAAAACTTGGCTCTAATTTATAAGTAAAAAGTAGTACACTTAAGCTGCTGTTACTGAAATGAAGATGCTGTTTTTCACAGAATTGTTTGCAAATTTCTTTGAAAGCATGTGTGTATTTCGCACACTGCTATGGGGAACAATCTTGAAATTTTTGGGGGAGAAAAAACCCAAATAAACCCAATAATTCTGCTTGATCTAGAAAATGTGCCAGGAAGCTAAAGGTGGTCCTCCAAAGTGAAACTGTTTACAATTTCCATTCTGTGAGACAGCACATCAGCTGAAGTGGTTTGAATCCTATTATTGACTATTAAAAGGCTCGTGCACTAACATAGAAAAACAACACTCTAGTGTTTTTGTTTTCCTATAAATTTTTTAGCTTTCATGGTGGACTTCGGTCTTGAGAGGAAGGGCTGTGGCATCCTGTTTGGCACTGAAGCGAGAAGTATTTAAGGCATTGTTCCTTTCAAGGTGCCATAGTGAACTTGGAAATTAATTTGGAAGTTAATATTAAGGCAACTTATTGAAGAGTTGAGCATTATGGGATTTAAACTTCTGTCCACTGCAGTGATTGTATCCTGAATTTTTGGATTATTCAGAATTCATCTGTTTAGTGACAGCTGTGACTTGGAAACTGAATACTACACATGCTACACAGCAAGTGCTTTCCAATGACAATAGTTTTTCTTCTTGGCCTTTGTTTTGTGTTCTGCAGTAACCATGGTCATTAGCTTCCTCTATGCAGGTCTTTAAAAAGTGGCTCAGCTATTTCCATGTGTGTAAATGGGCATAAGTGTGAAGTAACGCTTCTTCATTCTTCTCTTTGGAACAAACTGTAAAGTAGGGTGGAATAGTGCGTATCTCTCTGGTAGAGTCAGTAACTTGTACTGACTTTTAAAAGTTAAGATGGATGAAATAAATATCAGCTGACCAACATCATCACAAGGCCCAATACCTCAAATAGCGAAGCTCAAGTAGTTGGGCTAAATAATTATACTTCTTGCTCTAAGAGTATTTTTCTTTGATATGAAGTGTTTGGCTTTTTTTAAAGCATAATTTTACAGGTTGCAGGCAGTTTGTGCTTTCTTGTGTACATTACCTCCTAGTTACTGGACAATCTGAACAAGGTAAGGCGCATGGCTTGGTTTTACTATGCAGAATGAATGTTCCCATTAAAAAGTTGCTTGTCTGGGCTTTTTTCCCCCCTTAATTTGTACTAAGACAAAGTTTCTATTAAACTCTTAAACCTCATAGTTTGACTAAACTCTCCACCTTCAGAACTGCATTACTGCATTTAAAATGGGATAGTATTCCCCTTCAAAGGCCTGGAGGGCAGAGAGGAGTGGCAGGAAAGCAGAAGCTCTCTGTTCCATTATGCTGCAGTAAGGGCAAATTCCTGACCCATGGTTTTTTTACCTTACCTGTAACTCTTTTTGAGTGTGCACCCGTATGTGCTTTCTTCCTATTCTCCCTCTGCATCCCGTGGCTAGTAGAATCAGGAACAAAGCTTTTAGCACTGCAAGCATTTCTAGAACATGTGACAGAGGCAGCACAGCTTAGTCAAAATTTGACTGTGTGTAACATGCAGATAGTCCCTTCTTATCAGAGTCTGTATTGCAGTTACAAGGACAGCTATAGGAGGAGTATTGTACTTAGGCCTCCATAATTTGCTGGAAGAACCCTTATCTTGATTAATCTTCCATAACACTGTCATGAAGATGCTTCTGATTTTAATGGTTTGTATTGCTCAGCAGGTTTTAGACTGATATTACATAGCTTATGATTTGGTCATGTGTTGTTGAGAATGTCCTGACACATGCATTTATAATGATACTCTATAGTGTTTCCAGCTAGAATCAGAGAAAAAGGCTTTCTCCTTTCATCAAAAGGCTTATAAATGGCAGGATGTATTTTTACTGTTGTGTATTTGTCATAGGGTGATTTGATGGCGTCAAAGACAATCTTAGTGGACAGAAAATGTATTGTTATTTAAGATGATGTTTTTGTTTGTCACTGTTATGACTGTTTTATAACACTGTTTCCACACCTCTCATCTTCTCTCTTCATGAGTCCTGTAGGTGTAGGACAGTTCAGAGGTCTGAGAGGACCTTTGTGTCTGTTTATTTCTTAGCCAGGCAGCACTCAGAGTAGATTGCCCATGAGATAAGTTTGCAGATAAACAAGCTGTATGTGGAATACACTTTCATGCTGGTACATGTCAAAGAGCATGTAGCTTTTTACCAAACAGTTAGAGCTGTATGCATCTGTGGGTGCGTGAGCCCCTTGTTTTGTGTTTTTCTGATTGCTGTATATGTTAAGGAAGTGGTTTGCATGGTTAGGCTGAATAGTACCTGTTCCAGTAGGGTTTTTTATTTGGTGTTTGTTGGAAGGTTTTTTAAAAATTTTTTTATTGCTTTGTGTTAGTTTTTTCAATTGCCTGTTGTGAAGTCTGCACATTAGCTCAAATGTTGAGGGTTAGTGGAAATTTAGGTTCTTCTTGGAAAGTGTCTCAGTAAGTGTCTATGAATATTCAGTGCTCCGGTGTCCGAATACACTTGAGGAATTTTACTGCAGGCTTTTATCCTGGACACTTCAGGTCATTTCTGTGACTGCTTCTTTGCAGAATAAGAGATCACAGCTTGTGCTCTTACCTCACAGAAGCAGAATTGAACAAGTGTCAGTTCTGACTATTTTATCAGTCTTACTGTCAGACATGAGAACTTTGGGAAGCCAAGAACTGTCTCTGAACAATCCTGTTTAGATTAGGGTAGTTACTCACGCTGTTGGAATTAAACTATTAAACTTCAATACTTGACTTGAGTTCTGTAAAGCTCAGAACTCAAGAAATATATTTCTGTCCCAGAAATATAGGGAAATGTAGGCTTTGGCAGACGCCTTTATTCTAAAGATGTGGCACTTCTTTCCCACATTTGGGTATTCAGTACTCAAGGCAGCTCACAATGTGCATTATCTGAAAAGGCAATCAGATTTGTTCAGAGGTTAGACTTATTTTTTTGGGCTGATTTGTTTACAGTCGTTGCTGAACTGTAACATTGCTGTGTATAAAACCTCTTTTATTTTGTTTTCTTTGTCTTGCATGAGATATGGAGCTCATCTGGAAAGTTTCAGGGAGGAATAATATACCTGCTCTAGGGCATAGATTCTCTTCTGAAGGGCTTAAACTGAAATTCTAACTTAACTTGTGTCTTATGCTAGAACATAATTTTGCATTCCTTGTGTTAAATGACCTTATTAGAACAGTTTTTTTACTCTTTTTTATGTTAAAGTAATAGGAAGGATAGAAAATAAATCTGCTCTGGGATTTCAGATAAATTTATTCTGTTCTTTACTGACACATGGCTAACTTGTGATCCACTATCTTTGTTTGTACGCATGTACAATATGGATAACTGCACTTCATGTGGCTCAATGAAATTAACCCTGACCTGTTATAGAAGTTAAACATGAGTGGCCTAGACTGTTTGCATGAACTTAACTAATTAATTCTTCAGCACTTCGAGAGGAATAGCTCAACATGGGCTGGAATATGCTAGTATCCCAGCCTGATTTCTGCTTCCAGATAAATAAAATATGCCTTTCTGGGTGGCAGCTTTTTTTGCCAGTCCTGAACCATCCCCATTTTTTTGTGTTGTCCTGATAAAGCAGTGTGAAGAGATTCCATGAGGTGGGGTTGGTATGGAATGTTTCAAGCCACCTTGGTCAGCCCTGGCAGTCATTAACATGTTATCACACCTCGTGTTATGGTTATAGCCTAATGTAACGTGGATTTTATGATTTCTTCCTAATTGGCTTGCAAGAGTCTAGAAGGCTGCTGCCTCTCTCCTCTGCAGACCTGTAATTGCTCCTGTGGGGTGTTGCTTGTTATATAATGTCTGTCATGCAAGGTGTGGCATTCACGTGTTTAATATTGTCCTTGTCATGTGAGAGGCTTGTGCTTCAGTTGTGCACCTTTGAAATGGTGAAGTTACCCACCTTTTAAAGTACTGCTCCAGTCTAACTGACGTGGGAACCTTCTAGGATAAATCCCTGTGAGGCTTCCTTTCATTCCCTTTGTTGTATCTCTAGAATAGATTTGAATTGAGGGTATTCTTGGTGCCACTGATACTTGGATGTGCCATCCTATTCCTGGCAAGATGATCCTCACCCTCAGGAGAGTGGTTGAGAGCAAAGACACCTGTGGTGGCTCTAGCTACAAAACGGCCATGCAGGAGCAGTTCCTGCAACAGCTGATTTTAGCAGAAGCTGTGTTATGCAAGCCCTTGTCCTGGCCTGCATTTAGCTTGGTAAGTACCTTAAAAAGTGGCCTGGCATGCTGTAGTGCAATGTTAATGAAAGCTCTTGAAATCCAAGCCACTATTGTCTGGATTTCAAGCTATGCTCGAGACAATAATATTCTCAGATTATGCCCATTTGTCCTAAATTTAGAAGGTTACTTATAAAGCTAGAAAGTGATCTGTCCTTGCTGATAGATGCAGATCTCTTGACATATTTGGTATTTTTGAGGAAAACTTAAGCAGAAACACAGCAGAAATAGCAGTATGTAATAAGACAGTGCCCTCCCTCATGGAAAAAGACAGTTGGTAGACCAGAATAATTGTTTTTACTGTGCCCTAGTTTTGCCAAGGTAGTTCTTAATTTTCTTCTTTTAAAACTGGTTAGCACTATTTCCAGTTGAGCACTTAGTTCTGTCCTTAGACTTTTGTGACTGATCACGTGGAGTTAGTTGATTCACCACTTATTTACTGTACACCATGGCTACTTAGCACACATTCATAACATCAGTGGTCTCGGGGATTATAGAGGTGAGACTGATTTTGTCCTAAACAGTTTTGTCAGCTGCAGTTCAGACCGAGGAGCAGTTTATAGACTCTGTTTGGCCCTTCATGTTTCAGCTAGTCTACATGGCACCTCTTTGGCCTCTTCCCGAATCAATGCATCTATAGATGTCTATACATTGGTGTAAGAATGCCATAAAATGCTTTTTGGATCTTTTTTATAAAATACTTTCTATTTTAAAGTAATCTTTAGAGCTCTAGGACCTCCCATGAAAATGTGACCAGGGATTACAATGTATGTTTGCAAATTACTTTTTCCAAATATCCTTCAATATGTGATCTTTTTTTGATAACCTGTTCTTTAATTCCTCTGCTCCAGCATTTTTAATGGGCAGTAAGACAAAGGTCAGAAATGATCCTGGTTTCCAGCCTGTGGGTTTTTTTCTGTAGAAATAGTCTCTTGACTCAAAATCTAAAGTGTCAGTAATGTTACTTAAATGAAGAAATGGAAAATAAATGATGCTCAGTGCAGTACACTGTGCCTCGGATATGAATGCTATTTAGCAGGCAGCTTGATTGGCTGGCTTGTATTTCCACTTCAGGCTTGATTGGCTTGAGTGATCATTTGCTTGCCTGTGCTTCCAAACATAACAGATTCAGTGATGACCAGAAGCCTTCCTTGAGTACAACACAGCTTAAGGTGTGGAAATTGCTACTGAGGTACTTGATGACACAGTGTAATAGAAATAATTCTGTGTAGATTGAGAGTAACCTCAGTACTTTCACCCCAGGTTTTACCAGCTGGTAGGATTAGATCAAAGTAATTTCAGGCATTAATTTCATTTGTACCTTTTTAGTTATCCTGTGTGTGCATGGACAAGATGGAGGTGTTACAAAGCAGTTGGATGATGTTACAATGAAAGACTTTAATGATGGCTTTTTAGGAGCAATGATAAAGATGTTATTCAGCTGTTTTCTTGCAGAAATAATTTTAATCTTGCATTTTTATTAAGTTGGAATTTGAACATCAACAACTTCCTTATTTATATCCTTTCTGACTAAGCTGGTTCTTTAAATCTTTTTTAAAAACTTCTAAAAAAGCAATAGAATTCTCAAGCTAATAGGTGAGAAGGGGATGACAAATAAATGAAAGTACTGATGTGAATGGTGAATGCCTCTGTGCTGGTCTCATGAGTGGCTTGGCATAAAGGAATTTCTTTATTGCCCCGGTGGTGTTCAATGCAGGATTGTTCTTACCGAAGGCTGCAGTTCAGCAGGGAATAATGAAGAGAGGTTTGACTTATTTTGAAGATGTTTAGTTAGGTTCTTAAATAGTAGCTCTGTGAGGGGCAGTAAAAACACATTAATAGGATTCTTGGCCTCTTATTCTGACCTCTAGGGTGAGGCTGAAATGGAGATGGCAAATATATGGGAAAGGTATTCCAGGAAGGTTTTATATTGTAATTCTTATTATTTTCCACTGCTGTCCCACTGTTAACATCCTCTCAGAAAATTTATTTAACAATGATACCCTGTGTTGTGGAGAGATAGCTTGCCAGGCAGGAGAAGTGATTATCCTAAGGAAACAAGTGTTCTGTTCGTCAGTCTGTAGCAGAAACCAAAATGAAGAAGGAAGTGTTGAAGTGCATGGTACTTAAGTGTTTAGTATTTAAAGTTAAACAGTGTCTTTTCTGAATTAAATAATATAAAAGGAAATGTTTTCTTGCCAGCATAATGTGGAAAGTATTTTCATCTATTAATAGAAAGCTTTGAGCTAATGGAATACTTGTTCAAGTTTAAAGAAAACCATGGGGCTGCATTGGAAGCTTAGGTTGTGGTGCCTTTTCTAACTATGTAATGCTTCCAAGTTGGTGCATTGAACTTCGGTGAGAAGCCCAGTTACATACAGAAAGCTTGAAGATGCCATCATTTTGGTTATTGCAGTCTGGCAGCTTGAAGAGTATATTATGTAAGGGTTTTTTGCTGCTCTTCTAATCCCCTCAGTAAACATGTCTGGATTGATCGTGGTAGTTGCTGAAATTGCTCAGTACTCTTAACTTTTGTGTTAAAACTAAATTTACCAGGTTTTAGTTCTAAATGTATGTCAACAAAAGCAGGGGTGGGGAGGGAAGGGAAACGGGGAAGAAGCATCTAGTGTATGAACTGGATGTAGATTTGGATGTCTGAGCCTGTGAGCAAACAGCTTGACTGAGGGAGCTGTGTATTCCCATCTCGATTTGACTGGGGCTGCCGATTGTGATGCACAGACCTTAGGCTGTTGCTGCTTGGTAGGTGTGGCAAGAAGGTAGGGGGGGAAGACCAAAATAGGGACTATATCATGTTTCTTGGTGAGTTTTAGTCACTCTGTTTACTGTGAGCGGTAGATGATGTATTATGTCAGCATCATCTCAACTAATATTCATAAAGCTTTCCAGGCAGCTGCATCAAGCAAGCTGAAAACTCTTCATAGGGAGAAGAGAGGAGAAGCAAGTCATTGATTTTTTTTTTTCCTGACCAGTTTTATCAGTGTGTAGTGTGCTAGACATCTGTTGCTGGCATAGGGGGTAAAACTTTGGTCAGAACACCATCAGCCAAGGGGGTGTCGGGGTGTGTAGGTGCTGGTGTTTCTGAAAAGAGATGTTTTCGCTGCTTAAGCCTCTGAACACAGCATGTGTTGCTGCTATGCAGAGTCACAATTTGTAATGTACCACATGAACTGAGGGATTTGGGAAACCAGCTTATAGTATGATGCTAATTAGTTTTAAATATGCTCTAACCTAAGAACTTGGGTGGGGTGAGGGTTACAGTCCTATGCTTTGCAAGGATTACTGTCTGTTTCAGGGTTTTAAAAAACATGTTATGAGGTAGTACACGCACTCAGTACACATTTACNGTCTTGAAAGTCTCTTCCAACCTAGAGATTCTGTGTGATTCTGTGCTTTTGGAGTTGGCATGGCAGCTTTTTGGAAGTACCATGGGGAAAAACTGTGTGTACACAGGCATTATCTTCTTTATCATTACTCAAATATTTTTAGGGTATATCACTGATAAATGTACTGAGTATGTAACTTCCTCTTCTAGATGCCTGATGGCTGATAAGCTGTAGCACAGTCACTTTAAAGCACACATTAGTCACTGTGACTCCTCTCCACCCTGGGCTGAAAGTGGTGACTAATCTCTGGGTCTGACTTTCCATTATGAAGTGCAATCCTTTCCCCTTGGTAACTAGGTGGAGGATTTCACAAAATAGTTAAAAACATTCCTGCCTCCTGTGCTGGGTCTTCCTTACCTCACAGCCAGTGTCTGCAATTCTGTGTCAGCTGGGAAGGGTTTGAGGCATCAGATGTGCTGCTAGGCTCTTAGCAAATCCTTAGACCTTGCTGTCTCTTTGAGAAGATTCTTGCTTTGGAGAGTGGCTCTTCAGCAGTGACTTTGAAGCTCTAGCAGAATGAAAGGAGTTTAGCAATGAGAAGCCAGCCTGCACATTAAAGCCTGATCCAGAGGCTTATTTTGGCACTCGTTTTTGGCATTATTTTGTCTGATGAGACTGAGTACAATGACTTCCACACTTTGCACAGTGTTTATTACAGTCTTTTCTAATGAATAGAAGAAGGTCATAAGCCAATCATTTTTTGCAGTGTTACGAAATATGCAGTGGTAGAGAACCTCTTTTGCCTTTATTCAAAAGCAGCTGATTCAGAGCTTAAATATCACTTTAGGTTAGAAGACCTTTCTGTGCAGATCTGAAATACTGAAAAAGTCACATTTTGGAGAGTATGGGTTAAGCAGGAAGAAGACTTAATCTTATTTTTCTGGCATAAGGAAGTTGTGAGGCAGTCTTTATGCTTTAGACTTTAACATTGGAATAACGTTAATACTTCTTTTGGCTCTGTTGAAAAGGAATTTAGCAGTGTGCATTGACAGTGAAGGCAGCCAACACTGTCCTGAGCATAGTCTTTTTTTGTAGGGAGGTGATTATTCCTCTCTGCTCAGTACTACTTAGCTGTGTCTAGAATAATCTCTCTGGTTTTTGGTCCTTGATCCAGGCAGAACATGAACGGACAGCAAGCCCGGCAGAGGGACCATCAGGGTGGTCAGGAGGCTGGAGCACAGCCCTGGGAGGGGAGGCTGGGGGAGCCTGGGCTGCTACAGCCTGAAAGAGAGCATTCCCAGAGGAACCTGAGTGCAGCCCCTGCATACCTGCAAGGAGGCTGTCAGGAGCATCGGGACCAGGCTCTTCACAGCAGTGGGAAGATGAGGTACAAGGGCTGTAACTTCTAATAAGAAGTGGCTACAAAACCAGTAGATTTAACAAAGAACAAAACACCAAAACAACCAAAATGACAGTCCAGCTTTCACGGTGAGAACAACCATGCAGTGAAACAGGCTGCATGGGGATGTTGTGCATCACTGTAGGCATTAAGAGTACGACTGGACTGAAACCCTGAGTCATTGCTGATCCTGGCCAGAGGCCCAGATACCTCCTGAGGTTTCTTCTAACCTAAATGATTCTGTTTGTTCTGCTGGTTCTGCAGATGTACGACTGACCATTCTCAAAACACTTCTTTTAGGAAAGACTGTTAACCTGCAAATAAAACTGACTTTGTCATATGTGTGGATTTTAATTTTATTTGTGAACTGTGTTACAGTAGCACTAAAAGATAACAAATACTTGATAGCTGTTGTGATCTTGCTTCTTCAAAGGTAAGGGTAATAATAATCACAAGGAAATTCAAGCCATGTCATGGTGACCTTTAAAAGGACATCAGACGCTTGGTTGCCAAATGCAGTCCTTTGGGGTCTGGGGACCAGACAGTTCAAGAATTTGAAGATGCCTTCATGCAGTTAAGGAAAACCTACTCAGCAGTCTTCAAAATTATAAAACAGCTTAAAAATGGGGGGTTTTCCCTTGCTTACTTAGTTACTGGAGACAGGTTGGGTGAGGCTTTGTGGACTTGGTCTAGTGGAAAGTGTTCTTGCTCATGGCAGGAGGGTTGGGACTAGAGGGTCTTTAAGGTTGTTTTCAACCCAAACCATTCTGTGGTACTAGGAGTGGGGGGGTTTTTTTGAGCTCTTTGGGACAGACTGTTTTGGAAACCCCGTGCTGCTGTAGAGCACAGTGGATAATGAATTACTAGGAAAATGAAACCTAACATACTTTTTACTATTAAGAGGTATGGAGAAATAGAATTCCACAGGACTGGTAAAACTTTATTTGTACACTTGAATAACCTGTAACTTTGAAGCTTTTCTCCTCTATTTAGGCAAGTGTAGGGATTTAGTCCCTAAAGATGTCTTCCTTAGGTGCATAAGTAATCCTAAATGCAGGACTTGCAAAATCCCTCTCTCAAGGTGTAGGGAGTAACCGCTCTATTTCAACAGCTGAAAAGAATTTTATATGAAATAAGTAGTTAATGCTTTTTATAAAAAAAGTGAACATTTATTGCAAGTGATAATGTGATTATAATGAATGGCATTCCCGCAATCCAGCTTTGTTTTACTTGCAGTTCTCTAGCATCACAGCAGTTGTCTTTTGGGGGTTTTGGATGGTGATGGGTTTTTTTTCTCTTGCATGCTGTGAGATGTACATATATAGCCTGAAAGAAGGAACACTATAAAATCAACTGAGACCTGCAATGTTTTCAAAAATAAAAATTAAGGAGAAACCCCTGAAAACAAGTTTTTATTCACTGCTCTCTGGATAACAGTAGTAACCTGGCTTCTTTTTTAGTTCTAGTTTCATAGGTAGTCCTAAAAATTTTAACTGACCAAAATACAAGCTAGGTTACAATTGTTTCCTAGCAGTTGTGATATAGATAAAATACACTAAAATGTTCTCTATTGTTACTTAAAAGAGTACTTTTACAGACACTTTTTCTGCAGCTGTATCAAATGTTTGAGCCAGCCTTAACAAAAGTGAATGATGCTTCAAAATAGTCCTGTCAGCAATATTTTCTATTTTATATAAAAGTGTCATTTCTCTTAATGTTAGAATAGATCATTCTCACTGGTTTGGATACTCTTATTCAAATAGTGTTGAAACAGCGGGTTAAGAACTGCTTATTTTAAAACTCTGTGCAAATTGTGACTATTCAGTCCTTCCTACATTACAGAAATGAAAATATTTTGAGAAATGTTGAAGTTCCAATACTGTATGAGAAATGCCAGTTGGGAGCTAACTTTATGTGAAAATGACCTTTAGCTTAAAATCGGATGACTAACAAGCTAAATAAAACTCCATGTTGTTCTAAAATTCTAGCATAAAGAGCCAAGTGCAGACATGCTTTCTTCTGCTTGTCTCTAGGCTGTAACCCCCATCAACTATTTCTTTCAAATGGCACTCAAATGGGGATGCAGAAAACTGCAGGAGCTATTGGAATGGGAGCATCTAGGAGCTCAGTATAAATTGTTAGGGCCCTTCCTCTTTTAGTGTCCTTTTAGCATCCTAAATCTTTAAGATTTTCTTTGAAATGTGTTGTTCTTTGAGGCAGTTATGCCTGCTGCAAAGTTGCTGGTTAAGAAGTTCTGCTTCTTGATGAAGTAACATTTATCTTTAGAAGGTATAGAAGTGGTTCCAAAAAGAAAACTTGCTCCTAAAACTTGGAGGTATCCCTTACAGGAATTTTATTTATCCTTTTAAATTACTTGGTCAGTTTTTTGTGAGTTTGACTTCCCTAGTAGTTGCTCTCTATTTTAGAGCAATTTAGTGTGCTTTTCTGACCTATGTGTTAGCAAGATGGTCAGCTCTAAGCTTTGCTGCCTGGTTCCTGAAGAATTCTAAGGCCGCCTTCTGGATTTGATACGGAGATGTTTCGGATTTGACAAAAGAATCAAATGAATATTTTATCTGAAGGGTCATAAGGACAACATGAAGATAAAAGGAGCCACACCCCTTATGGTTGTTTGAACTGGGGACAGGAACTTGGCAGAAGAACCTGTGTACTTCTGGGGAGTTCCTTTTACAGCCTGTGGCAGAGGATGATTAGGCTGTTGGTGCTCTGTGTCTGTCACTTCTCTGGCCAGTCAGGCTGGCAGCAAGGGACTGAGAGCTTAAAGAGGGCTTTTCATCAATAGAGTTGCTAATTTCTTTTGGAATATGGGAGAAAGATGTTGAAAAGGTGCTATAAAGAGGAGCACTTACCTTCTTACAAATCACTCCTCAGATGACATATAGCACCTTTAATTATCAGTGTAAACAAACTTTTGGCTACAGTATGCACTCTGCTTGAAATAATCTTGATGAGCCATCAGAAGTGGTAGATCAATATGCCTTGCAATCCATTTTAAAGTACCAGGAAGGAACACAACTTTCTCCTGCAAGCTGTAGCTATAATTGTTTTGCTTTATAAGTTAATACGAGAACATGAGCATCAATCTACTTTTGAGGTTCTTAGGTTATTGTTCATCTGTACTTCAGATACTCTTTGATCTTTAAGGCTAACTTAAATGTCATTAAACATCTGAAAGTAAAATCTTTCACTTATGTAAGGTATTTGTGGGGAAGGAAACTGAGGTAGTTTGCTGTCAGTAAATGTGTAATTCTAATAATGTTTTAGCTGCACAGGATATAAAATTTACCAGGTTTTTCTGATTGCTGCCTCAGTGACTGCTGTATGTAGCATAATGGTGAGAGGTGGACTCTTGACTTAGCAGGTAGATGTTAGGTACGTGCATTCCAAAACGGAAACAGGTTCAGATTTTTTTCTTCTCTACTTTTGCTAGTGTTCTGTCACATGCTTGACTTTAGTAGACAGAAAAAATAGAAGTGTGTGTGTGTTAAGAAAAAGACTTGTTGAAGCTAAAATACTATTCTGGTGTCGTTTTGAGTAAGGCTGTTGCTTTACTAGGTGCTCTAAAAGGGTATTTTTAGTTGTAGGAAGTTGTTGCCTGGGTGATGGGTTAAACATGCCCTTTTCTTAGAGGTTGAGACCACCATATGGCTGGTAAGAGGAAGGAAAAGCATCAGAAACCACCACTTGTTTTTTGGGTGTTTATTATTTGTGTGTGTTATGTGGATAGTTATCATACACTTGTTGATCAGAAGTTTAGAGATGGTCAACCAATGACAATGGATTTCAGAAACACTGCTGGGGGATAAATTTAGAAATGCTTCTAGGCTATTTCAGTAGTATTTGTACAAATTTCATACTTGGGACCTGAACTCTTACCTTTTCTCTTTTTCGCTGGTTGGAGCAGCACCCAGAAAATCAGTGGGATTTATGTGCTGACCATGTTGAATGTCTTTTCTGTTTGGGTGGGATGAGGCTGGAGGGACCAAAACACAATCACTTGACTTTTCGGGCTCTTTTTGGTTTATATTGTCCTCTAAGGAGGTTGCCTTGTCTCAAGCCAAGTCCTGTGGTGTATGGTAGGGGAGCGTGGCAGCTCTGGCTGCCATCATGGTGACTTCATTGTGTGCAAAGCACAGCGAACTGGCAGCCTATGTTGGCATGCAGAGACTTGAGCGGGTAGCAGTACTGAAGTTCTCTTGCAGGAACCACTAAAATAAGAGAGAATCTCAATTTACTGGTAGATGGGGAGCATTTTGTACATGGTGATGCTATTTTTGCCATAGGAGCTGAACAGAGTAAGAAAAATAGGTTCATCATAGCTATGGTAAATGGTTTCACAGAACTTTAAAATAAGAAATTGCCTTTATTTTTACTAGAGAGATGTCTGTTCGCTAGAGATTAACTTAATTCTTTTTTCCTTGTAGAAAATCTTGTTATAAAACATAGTGGGTTTTTTTTAGCTTGCAAAATTTAAATGAATTAGTAAATGCAGCCTGAAATAAATCCTGAGTGATAAAGATTCTTTGTATTTGTTCCTGTTTAAAAACCATCTAAATAGCTTATTTTTTTAAAGTACCTAAAGGACAAGCATAAGTTTGTCATCTGTTCTGTGTGTAGTGTAGCATAACTAAGAATCAAATCCAGGGGTATACTTCTCAGTTATCTGAAATTTCAGACAATTAGTGGGTGTTGCAATGGCTATGTAAATGAATTTTTGACTTGATGGAATACTCATTTAGATCTAATGAAATTTAATGAAGCTATCTATTGAGTAGAATTTTCTAGATAAATTAAATTAATTTGTGCCCTACAAAATCAAATACTGTAGTGCCCTTCTGGTTTTTTTATCCTATCACCTGAACTGACAAGATCTGTCTGATCTATATGGACAATCCATATTAATATCTGTAGCAACCCTATGGTCAAAACCAGGATATTTTGCATGGAATGTATCTCAGCAGGAAAATTCAGTGTTCCTGCAAATATGGATTAGCCTTAATTCTGGTAACGGATAAAGTGATCATTAAAGTCTGTGGATCTTTTCCTTTAAGAAAACCTAAACCTAAGTTGGTACTAGTTCTTAAACTGGTATGATGTGTATCAAGTTGGCTTGAGTTATTTCACAGTAATTTGCCTTTTGACTGTGTTTGCAAGTAGACTGGGATGGAATTTAATTCTTAAAAATGCCTATTCTGAGAATATTTTGTTCACTGTCACATTGTAGGTATGAAGGTCCTCAGTGTCTGTTTTGGGGTTTTTTGCAGATGATTCAGCTCTAGAAGAAAGATTTGTCTTCACAAATTCCTTTGAAAGCACAATGGATGCATTTTAGAGTTCTACAGAAGTCATCTAGAAACAAGAACATTGGATTTTGAGGAACAACAGAGTTCAGAGAGCCCAAAAATTGGTCACTAATAAAGCATCTTTGGCTATACAGCTTGGAGATGAATACCATTGAGACAGCAAAGCTTGAAGAGCATATGGAGGGTCAGCCAAACGAGGCTTCTAATGGCTACTCACGACCTACTCTCTCAGTCAGTGAAGAGAACAAAAATGGCACTAGCAAACCTAAGGGCTTGTCGAATGGCTTGCGAAAAACAGCAAAGAAATATCCTGACTACATCCAGATTGCCATGCCTGCTGAATCTAGGAACAAATTTCCTCTGGAATGGTGGAAAACGGGCATTGCCTTTGTCTATGCTCTCTTCAATTTGATTTTAACAACTGTCATGATCACTGTGGTCCATGAGAGAGTACCTCCAAAGGAGCTAAGCCCTCCTTTGCCTGACAAATTTTTTGATTACATTGATCGTGTGAAATGGGCTTTTTCTGTATCAGAAATAAATGGAATGATACTACTTGGATTATGGATATTCCAATGGTTGTTTCTTAGATACAAGTAAGTTAGCAATATATATTTTTTTCTCTGTATGTTTATATTGCAAATTTTGGGTAGAAGAAATGGTACAGTAAAATTTGTAACAATATTGGGCTGGCAGAAGAAGAACAAAGGGACAGCTTATTTTTAAAATGTTCTAGTGTCCATGCCAGATATGGAAATACTGTTTTTCTGGTTATTGAATCATGTTTTCAAATTCTGAATTTCTGACACCTATGTTGTACTAGTCAAATTTATTCTGACATTAGGCTTTTCAAAGTATGTTTACTGACCTGGGGATGCTTAAATTGAGGAAATGATGTAAGAAAATCTCATCCAGGTTTGAGGAGGAACCCACTGTTTTTTACAGCTAAATAGAAGTTTACTCATGTCTTTGCTTAAACTAGATTTAATTCAATAATCTGGTTATAGTATGGGACTAAAAAAAGGTCACTGAGTTGAAGAAAACTGCCTGACTGTGCTTGTAAGTTAGACTGAGGCCATGTTAACTTGGTGGGAACTTCACACTATAAGGAGCTAACAAGACTAAAAGCTGAAGAGATGTTTTATATATTTGATTCAGAAGTGTATGGTGAAGAGCTGGGGTGGAGCTGCTGTTTCATTCTAAGGATTTAGTTATCTAA
This sequence comes from Regulus satrapa, assembly GCA_013396955.1. Taxonomy (NCBI): domain Eukaryota; kingdom Metazoa; phylum Chordata; class Aves; order Passeriformes; family Regulidae; genus Regulus; species Regulus satrapa. Next base: position 136,649 of record VWZN01012718.1, on the reverse strand, counting down.
TTAAGCTAGAGCTCTGTAACTGTTGAATATCCTGCATGTAAACTTTGTACTCAGTCTGTTTTCTCTCTTTCCTTCCTTTCAGATCAATAGTAGGACGCAGGTTCTTTTTTATAATAGGAACTTTGTATCTGTACCGCTGTATTACCATGTACGTTACCACCTTACCTGTGCCTGGAATGCATTTTCAGTGTGCACCAAAGGTAAGAGTTTCTGCCTCTTGCTTCTTGCCTTAGTGTCTGCATCATCCCTGATGGCTCCTTAGAACAAATAGAAGATAATGTTTCAGATATTACTAAATAACACAAATTCCTTCCAGTTGATGTCTTCAGAAACATAGGTAATGATAAACCAAAACTTGTGTGATCACAGAGCCTCAAGTTGTTGATGCAGTTGGGTGCTCCCTTTCAGAGCATCTTAGCTTGAAATAGTGCTGCTGCTGCATCAATCAACTTGCTTCTGGGGCTCAAGCTAATCACTCTTAATACTGTAGCAAGATTTTTTCTTATGTGGTAGGGTACCCAAGGTCAGTACTGTAATTAATAGGTTGATATGCAGGCTTCTGTTGCTGTATCCCTTTAGAAACCCACACTGTTATGTGCTTTGCCTAGTTTCTCATCCTGTTTGCTCAAGAGCTGTTGCAATAACTGAAGTCTGATTCCTGTCTCTGCTTCCAACCTGCAAAGTGTCAAGGAATGTAACTTCAACAAGTTCAGCTGCGTAAATGAACTGATACATGGAGAAACATGGATGTGCTAGTAGTTCTGCAAAAATATTTTTGAAATTTAATGACACTCGAGTTAAGTGGTGATATAAAGGAGTTGTTACTCCCACTTTAGGTTACTAATAAAAAGTTGCAGACTTAAAAATTCCTTGGAACAAACTCAATTGTGTTGGCTGTACTGAAAAAAAAAGAAAGTATTGCCAGTTTAGTGGGGAAGATAAATTTGTCATCTCTTGGATAAGATTTCCACTGTTCTGTTTTCATGTACATTGAGACCACTTAGGGATATAGTGGATGAATTACTTCTCTCATGAATCAGTGTCTATTTGAAAAATGCTTTACTTAATTGCCACTATTGTAAAGATTTAATGGTTTTGTTCCAATAGCTTGGGGAATGACTATGTAGTAGACTGTGTATTGAGAAGTGAGAAGAGGTAATCAAAGGAAAATGCAAATGTCTCTGCAGAAAGTGCATTTTGCTAGCATTAAACCAAGATGAATGACTTGAACTCTGGAAAAACACTTGAGGATAATTTTTCTGGATGTTTTTCTGATTATGGAAAACAGTTATCCTTTCTGTTGTTTACTTTTTTTTCTAGAGTTAATTTAAAACAGCTACATAAAGTGCCTAGTATGTATGAGAAATCAAAAGCTGATCCTCATACGTGCTTTAAAAATGTGCATCCTCCAAATACAAGTCCTGACTGAATATGTAACTAAAGCTAAAATGAAGCAAGTGAGGTTTTTTCTCAGTAGAAACATTGATCAGCTCTGAACAGAATAACACAATTGATATGCAAGACTGTACCAGTTTTTAATGAGTTCCATTCATTCTGTCAACTGCTGTCATGAGAGGTCTGACCTTAAAAATTTTTAATGTTTACCTTTTCAGTATATTCTGCATCTCATTCTCATCCAATGCATATTTTAAAATAGCCTGGGAAAGCATAGACAGAATGCTAGTGTTACCAAAACTGATCTTTATTACATGTCAACTTTTAAATGCATGCTTATTTAAGAATATGTAAAAGAAACATGAAGAAAATGAAAATAATTTGACCTTTTATCCCTGTCTCCCTGAATCTACATGTGTTTGGGCAAGAAGTTTACTTGAGTCACTTATGGTGTATCTTAATTTATTTTACTTTTTTTTTCTGGTGTTCTAGTTGAACGGAGACTCTCAGGCAAAGGTTCAGAGAATCCTGCGACTGATTTCTGGTGGTGGTCTATCCATAACTGGATCACACATCCTGTGTGGAGACTTCCTGTTTAGTGGACACACTGTAGTATTAACTCTGGTCTATCTGTTCATCAAAGAGTGTAAGTGATTGTATTTCAATGCCCTTTCTTGTTCATTTTTCTTGTACTGTGAAAACAAATGACAGAAGTACGTGTAAAACTACTGCTCTCCAAAAGTTATTCATCCATTGTACACAGACTGTATTTATATGGGCTTGGAACACAAATTGAGGGGAAATAGAGCTATGGCTGTAGTAAAATCCTGAAAAAATCAAGGTTGGAAGGGTCCACTCTAGGTTATCTAGCCCAACCTTTCTGCTCAAGCAGAGTTCTGTAGAACATGTTGCAGAGGGTTGTGTCCAGACAGCTCTTAAATGTTTTCAGTGAGGGAGACTTCACAGCCTCTCTAGGCAGTCTGTTCCAGTGCATGGTCACCTGCACACTTAACAAGTTCTTCCTGCATTTAGGTAGAACTTCCTGTGCATCATTTTTTTTCTTGATGCCTCTGGTCCTATTGCTTGGCACCACTGAGAAGGGCCTGGTCCTGTCCTCTTGATGCCTTCCAGTCAATATTTAGACACATGGGTGAGGTTTCCTTTCACCTCTGCAGTCTTATCAGGCCTGTTTCCTCTGCTCTTCCCTGTAAGAGAGGTGCTCCAGTATCCTCATAGCCCTCCACTGGACTTGTTCCACATCTTGTACTAGGGAGCCTGGAACTCCAGATGTGCCTCACGGGGCTGAGTAGTGGGTCAGGAGTACCTCTGTCAACCTGCTGGCAGTGATCTTGCTCATACATCCCTGCCCTTCTTGGCCATGAGGGCACTGCTCATAGATGGCTTGGCCAGGAGCCCCAGGTAGTTCTTAGCAGAGATGCTTTCCAGCATGTTGGCCCCCACCCTGTAATGGTGCATCAGGTTCTTCCTTCCCAAGTGCAAGACCGTGAACTTGCCCTTGCTGAGTTTCAGAAGATTCTGCTCTGCCCATCCCTTCAGTGTGTGAGATCTTCTGAAGGGCAGCACAGTGCCACTCCTGGGTTTTGTATCCTCAGCGGACTCCTTGAGGATGAACTCTCTACCTTAATCTAAGTTGTTAAGAGTTATAAACAAAGCTGGACTCGGTATGAACCTTTGGGTTGAATGAGGCTGTGCCACTGATTAAAAACCCTCCAAGCCCTGCCATTCAGCCAGTTCTCAGTCCACCCTCACTAATTATTTAGCCTTGCCTGTGAGGATATCATGGGAGCCAGTGTCAGAAGTCTTGCTTGAAGACAATATCCAGTTGTCTCCTGTTATCTATCCAGTCAGTTGTCCACTTCTTAAAGGCAATCAGGCTGGTTAAACATGACTTCCCTAGGGTGAGTTCATGCTAACTATTCCTGACCATCCTTGTGTCTTCCACGTGCTTAGTGATGGCCTCAAGGGTGAGGCCATCGCCTTCCTAGGGATTGTGGTAGGGCTGACTAAAAGTCTTGGGGGCTTTAATTAAGGGCTAAATGTGGCTAAACCTGTCACCTCATCTTTATGTGGGTGTCCATTACTTGATTAAAACAAGATAGCTTTACATAATTTCTTGACAGGTTATTTAAATTTTGGATAAAACATGCTGTAGTAATGATGTGTACTAGCTCTGTGCAGGTTGGCTGGAACAAAAATAAGACTAATGCTATTCATGTATGCAGTTGTACCAGGAAAGATGAACACAACCCAATGTTTTCTGGGCCTGTTTCTTCTGTACCTTATACTATAAGAGACTTGAACAATTTTATCATACAAATAATATGCTCTTTGCTGCCTAATTTTTAGATATGTATTTCACTGAAACTGTGCTCTATAAGTGAGAGCTTATAGAGCTATAGCTTTCCTTTTTTTGCCTCACTTATAGTGATCAAAAAGTTATCTGAACCAGGGCATAAGCCCTATAATTACTCTGAATATTTTTAATATTTTTAGCCTTGGTATGTCTGTCTTGCTCAATGCTGTTTTCACCAACTTCCTGAGATTACTTGGCTTCTTATGTCAAAAAAGCCAAAACAGTAGATGGAGATCTGTCTGCAGTGTTTCAGGGAGAGTTAAGAGAATGTCTTGTTTTGACACTTGCACCAAAAAGTGACCCTACGGTTATTGTGTTGTTCAGGCCTCTGAGAGCCTCCTGGGTAGGCTTGTTGAGATCAGTAGCTTTTCTGCTGGTCTTGTGTGAAAGTCAAGGCTGACCATTGCCCCACAAGGCATGATGTGCCAAAACCTCCCACTGCGAGTGAAATGAAGCCAGTTAGCCTGTCAGATGTTATGAATGGTCATTGTGACACTCGGGGCATTTTTTCAATGGGGAAAGAAGTACAGGAGGACTTTTCCACTGAAGTGGCTGAAATGCATTTTGATTAGCTTCTCTCCTGTTTGTTAAATCTTTCATTAAAGGGTAAAAATTCACATACTGTCCTTTCCTGTACAGTGTATTTTGTTTCACAGAACTGAGGCTCCATGCAAATTAATTAAAACCTAAGAATTAAAATTAATGTCTTTTTCTGTTTAATTTGTGATCTCTGCTCTGGTTGTATCAATTCTAGGGACTTGAGTTTACTCAAATATAGATTGTGAAAAGAAAAGATTAATACACCCAAGTTAAATAACCAAAGTGGATGTTTTACCTCAATTTTGTCTCTTCCTTTGTACCCCAAATCCTAGAAACTATTCAACTGGAAAGCTTAATTTGACTAGAAAATGGATGGCAGTGTAATTAACCTATCTTGTGCTCACTTTAAAAAGTAAGAACACCTCAGTAAGTTTGCATAATTCTTTATGTAGATTCATACAAATCAAAGCAGGGGGTCTGTACCAGTGTGAATTGAGTTGCGTTTCCAAATTTAGTAGCCTTAAATTTTTTTCTTTCCCCTTCCTTTTGTGGATTGCTAGAATAACAGAGATGGCTTTTTGCTGTGTTTTTTTTTCCCCATCACCTCCCTGTCTCCCAGATTCCCCACGTCATTTCTGGTGGTATCACTTAATCTGCTGGCTGATGAGTGCTGCTGGCATCATTTGTATCCTGGTTGCTCATGAACACTACACCGTAGATGTCATCATTGCCTACTATATCACCACACGGCTCTTCTGGTGGTACCACTCCATGGCTAATGAAAAGGTGAGTGATTTTCACAGTCAGTGTGCTAAAATTGCCTAAAGGTTCAAGTTAGTTCTTAATTTCAGAATAAAAGTAGATGTTCCGTATTGAAGTTTTAGACAGAATGGGCAAGGAGTTTCACTCCATTGTTATTTAAGTAAATGGTACTAATTTGTCTTTAAAGTATTTTTGAGCTTTTGAGACTTTAATGCTGTAGCTGATGTATAGCATAGTCCTTCTTTGTCTCAGTTTATGAATAAATAGTAGTTGAGTAATACAATTTCTGACCAACTGAAATTATATAGACAGTCCTATAATTCTAGTGGCAATTCTTTTGTAAATGTCATTAAAGGTACACTGTTGAGAAGGCTGCTGCTGCTGTTGTTTCAACAACACTTTCAAGTAGAAGCTCTTCAGCCATTTAATCTAATTCTCAGCTATTACTCATCAGTGGAAAAATCACATGCCTGAAAGCACTCATATTGCAAAAGGCTTGAGTGCTTTGTTGCTCCAAATTTTGCACAGCAACAAAGCATCCCTTTGTGGTAAAGATGTCAGTTTGTAGTATGCATTTGGACTATAATGTCTACCTTAATTCTGTGTTTTCTAGGCTGAGTAATCACTGTCTTTGCAGACGTGCATGCAAACACATTGCATTTTTTCTGTTGTCTTGACTCAGTGTAATTGATCATAAGCCTTTAAACTGATAGTTGCCTTTTCCTCTTTACGTGCTTGTGCCAATACAGACTTTAAAAGTGTCTTCGCAGACGAATTTTCTCTCTCGAGCATGGTGGTATCCAATATTTTATTTCTTTGAGAAGAATGTGCAGGGCTCTGTTCCTTGCAGTTTTTCCTGGCCAATATCTTGGCCTCCCAGCTGCTTCAAATCTTCATGCAAAAAATATTCACGGGTTCAGAAGACAGGAGAGGACAATGAAAAATCTACCTGAAGAAAAGAAGGAAAGCATCTGCTCTGATTTTTTTCATTTTTGATTATTTTTTTTTTTACCAAAACATTAATGCTGTAACCAAAGTTCTTAAGAAGACTGTAACTGAAGAAGTGGACCAAGCTTCTGTGCAATTGATGGAAAGACAGTTGTAGACACAATATATTGCATTTCAGATGGCTTCCTCTCATCAGACTGTACAGACCTATTCTACTCTTCAGTGCTAATGAACTGTACCACTGATGGAATTCTTTTACTAAAGAAAAAATGGAGCAGGACTTCGCTTTATTAATGAGATAGAGGTGCCAAAGACCACAGTAACACTTCCATTACTATCACTTATCCACAGAAGCACCCAAAAGTCTCATCTTCAGAGCTCTGGAGTGTGTAAGGGCAAAAACATGCTGAAATGTAAAGGCACAATATTGGCATATTGAAGTGTATAAAAAAAAAATCACAGTTGTGGGAAGTGGTTTGTTGCATTAGTCTTGCTAATGAAGGTAAGGCCTTTGTGTGACTGGTACAGCTGGAAGTGAGTCTGACTTTTTTACACTCTGTGGGTATGAATATCTTATGACCCTAAAATATTACTTACCACCATTAACTCCCATGTATTCTACTATGTTCCGATTTTTACATTTTTATCAGTAATTTTATATTTAAACAGTTGTGCTACCTGATGAATTTGCAAATTAGAAATAGCTGCTAACATCAGAGCTCAAGGAGCCTAAAATTTTATTTTTAATAAGGGACACAGTTTCAACATCTAAATCTTGAATTGTAGCTGGCCTTGTGTATATAGCTATGCAGTGCCTGTTAGTGTATATAGATGCATATATACACAAAAGCACACACCTTAAATAAAATTATTTGCTGGGAAGAGTGATCGTAGCGTTCTTGATGCAGACAAAAATTGCTCAGCTCTCACCTGCTTGAGGAATGCAAGGCCAGGTCTGAAATGGGGCTACATCTGAAATAAATGTTTTAATTTTAGTAGCAGTCTCTTGCTGAAGCTATGTAGCAGGTTTGTTTGGGAGCCATAGTTCTCAGTTTATTTTTTTTTCTTTTCCTCTTGACACATGTTTCTGTAACTTTAAAAAAAACCCAACCAAACAAAAAAGTGCTATGGTGAAATATCTACAACAGCAACATTTCTTCAATTACAAGATAAAATAATTTTGTATTAATTGACACTGTGGTAGAACTCAAATGTAGATTCCTTTTTTCCTCCTCAGTCCGGTTAAAATGGCTATTTAAACAAGTTGGCTGAGAATGGGTGAAATTACCATGAGGTGAACATGTAACAAAACCACAGATTAAGAGCTGTCTGTTTCTTGTTGGTTTCTGTTTTGCATTGTTGTGAAAGCAAAGTAGAAAATTAGCAGACCTTGTTTAGCCATTTATATTCTGTATTAATTTTTGCAGTTAATTCAATATTATTTTCAGATCTTCACTAGAACCTAATGAAATGATAAAACTGCATTAAGTGTTGAGGTAATACTAATATAAACAAAATGCTGCATATTTATGAGTGTCTTGAACTGAGTGACAAGTGTGAACACAATTTAAATAATGACAGCTTGTTTTTAAAAAGTCCAGTTGAAGTTATAAAATTAAATACAGAGTATTCAAATATAATCATTTTCAGTTAAGGGGATCATTGCTCTGAGTTGTACATGAAAATATTTTTATGTGCGTTTCAAATATACCCGTGCATTATCAAAATAATACAATAAAAAGTGTTCCTTTCAATACGTTTTTGGAAAAACTTAGTTAAGAAAAAACTTGTGCTGATGTTTGGTTTTGTTATTTAAAATGAGCTTAGTAGGCTCTGATAATATGCCCCTGAAATTGTGTGTGTACGGGCATATCTGTGCTTTCATTTGCTTGCTTCTAGCAGACCTTGAACAGCTAAAAAGCCGGTACCAAAACTTTTGAATCCTTTTCCTCTATCCTGTTCAACACCAGTCAGTAGGTCTCCCAAGATACTTATGTCAGTACTATGTCATAGATCATAATTTTTTAAGCTAAAATCTAAGCTTTGTGATACCTTAAATATGGTCATCTTAATCCACTTGTAATAATAGTATGTTTTAGGAGTTAGGAGTGGATTTCATTAGTGGTCACTGCGCCTTGAAAATAGCATGATGAAAAGCATTACCTAAGGAGCTTAAGCAGTGGTTTTCATCTGGTGGCTGAAAAATAAGCACTTTGATAGTCTAGATATCTAATTGTCTGTATAACCATCACCATGCCTCAGTGGGATCTGCAAAGCAGGCTTTCTTCCTGCAGGATGAGGTGTTTGGGGCTTTTTACGCTTCTTTCTGTTTCTGAAAGCAAAAAAAAAAAGTGGAAGTGATGAAATTAGAACCAAGTTAAGACTCTGCTTGTATTGGGCTTTGTGAGCTTTCATTCTGTTATAATACAAAAGGAAAGTTTACGTAGCAGCTCTAGCTCAAAATACTTGATTCCTCTTCTGGCTCAGTCCTCCCTTAAGTGCTTGATATTTATCTATTGTATGAAAGCTCTCCAAGGGGTATGTGTGTGTTTGTTTAATTAGCAGGAAGCCCCAACTTTTAATTGCTTTTACAAACTTGGATGATATAGCTGTATTTGGCAAATCTTTAGACCTATATGTAAGGAGATAAAATGGGGTAAGTAATGGTATATTCTAGTTCTTTCTGCTCTAGTAGCTTATCCAATACAAACCATAACTGCTACATAAAAATTACTAATTTAAACATCTTGGTGCTCATAGCATACAAATACCACAAAGCTTATAGTTTCATCCTAAGAGGCAAGAGATTGCAGTAGGTAAAAAGAAGAAACTTGGAATTTTCTTTAGGTCTGGTCAGTTGGTCAGTATATTATTTGGTCTATATATGTATGCCCAATACTCTGCAGTGTGTCACTAATTATTTTTTCCTAGTTATGGTAGTATTTCTCAGATGTCACATAAGCTGCCCCTTTACCATGACTATAACATGCTCCTCTTGACTGAAGAATATTTACGTGTTGAACTTTACAGACCATTTAAAAAAACCCACTAAATTTGTACACCTGACCTATCAGTATGACTTAAATGCTAATTTGCTTTCTTAAAACGCCTAACTTAAATTTAAATCTGGATTTAAAATGTTAACTTGAGCATTTAAAGAAGTGTGCTGCTAAGTGGTCATGCTACAGATGCTTACTTCTAATGGCAGAAATGGTTAATGTCTGTTTGAAAGCGCTGTAAGTGCTCGCCTTTTTCGGTACGTGCTTAGCACTCCCATGTGGACGCCAGTGGTACTAACTGTTAGTCGCCCTTCCCTGCTGCTTTCCTGGAAAGATCGCCACAGGTGGTGTAGTAGCAAAAATAGCTGTGCTAAACATCGCTGTGAAACCTAGTACTGGATTTGCTGCCCTCCTTAAAAAAAAGAGTTGAGAGAGAAGGAAACGGAAAAAAAAAAAGTTACGTTTAAGTACACCACTTTCATGTAATAGACTAATAAAGCTCAGCAACAGAGACAGACCTGGGAAGTCTTAAAAGAGATGAGAGACCATTCTCTTAATTGTTTTACTACAAATCCGCTTATCAGGGTCTTAATTCAGAATCTGTTCAATCTCTGGCTTTCTCCTATCAGTAGTATCTGGCTAGACAATTTATCCTAAGTTGTTCGGTACTAACCCAAATTATTCTCATTTCATTAGATAGGATCTACTGTACTAGAGACAGATCCATTAACTTCAGTGCAAGGTGATTTCTTTCCATTAACTTTACATGAACTTTCCCACAGTTCTTTGTTGGCTTTTATGTTTTTTTTTTTTTGTGGGGATGTATTTTTCTTTATTAGTGGGGTTTGGGGTTTTTTGTGGTTTTAGCTTTTTTGATGGTTTTGTTTGTTTGGCTTTTTTTAGTCTTAAATGCAGAAACCTTGAATCTTAAAGATTCATGGGGTAATTTTGAAAATGGGTCTAAGCTGCCAGATAGACTATAACCATTTTGCCTTACTGGCAGATCTAATCATTGTAAAGCTCCATTGTCCTCTTGACATTTTTACAATATACACATTTTGGGCTTACCTAGAACTCTTATATTGGTGCACAAAATTAGAGTGATGCTATAAAATCAAACATTTCTGTATTGAAGCGTTGTATTCCAGGCATTGTAAAATCAATTTCTCAAATTCAGTTACTGAGAATAGGGATCATAAAAGTAAATACTCCTATTAGGCATCATTCAAATGAATGTTGCTACTTAAGTGCACACGAGAAAAATATCATAGTGTGCCACTGAAGTAACTTTGCTTATAAGTAAGCCTTCATGTGGCACTTTATGATGCTTCTTAGAATCCAGAGAGAAGTGCTGTGAAAGAGAGTAGAAACAAAGGCATTTGTTGTAGTATTTATAAGGTAAATGAAAATGCTGAAGTAGATGGTGATCATATGTTGCTTTTTGCATGAAATTAAGCTAAAACTCTATCTTACTTCTAAGACTGTGTAGATTTAAATTGTGTAATAGTTCTGCAAAAAAAAACCCCCAAACTTATAAGGAAGCAGCAGCATTAAGCACATCATTCTATGGTACAGCTGTGTTATCTGTGCTGGCTCTCATCCATAACTTAAATATGAATACAAAACCCAACTCAGTGAGATGCTTGGAAATTAAAATACTTAGATATTATTAGCGATATTTTATAAGTTGCTCCTACAAGCTGTCATTAATTGTTTCTAAAACAAGAACAAATTGCTGCAGTGCTTAAAACATGCTGAAGCTCTTTTCTAGTTGGCTTCAATTTCCAGGGATTTAACCACATCATTAAATCTTACTAACCTAGAAAGCAGCACATAAGAATGTCAGGCTAGAAACAGGTAGCTCATGTACTGCAGGGAAACTTTCCAGTTCTGAACTCATCTTTCCTAACTAAACACTCAATGATGTCTAAAGATTAATTAACAATACTGTGCAATCTCTAATGTTTATATGAAATGCTGGTGTTGAGGATTCCTTCTTTCTACTGTAAATCAGTGATTAAAAACCCACGAAGGGTCTGACTTGGTTTCATGGAAATGCTTTAATTGCAAAGGACTTGTTGAATAAATAGCTAGCTGTTTGTTTTCTGTGGCTCTTGGCTGTGTACTAACCTTTGAGATGCAAACTAGGTAGAAGAAGAGGGCAGACCACTTCTTACTGAGAGGAGCAGTGTGTGACTTTAGAAATTATATTGGCTGCATGTTACTTGCAGTCTTTTCTGTACTGCAGTTGAAAATAGATGCTTTATTATCCTCTTACAGTTAGTGTTTGCACTTTTTCAGATTATTCTGTAGTGGTTGACCTAGTGCTGCTGGATGAGGAGTGTTTTTGTCCTTTACTTGATGTCCATATGGTTAAACATAATTTGTTTTAGTTTTGATAAATGTCAATGGAAAAATTGTAGATTCCCTTGGATACAGTGCCTAAGGTGTTTTGAGGTGTCTGTGCATGGGTTTCTTCTTGGAGAAATAATCTTCTTTCAAGTTGTGCCGTAATAATAATAATAATGTCAGCTCTTGCATTTTCTCTCAGCATAATGTGGTCTTTAGGAGGTTAGCATTTGTAACACTGCAAAGAATTACTACAAAAAAAAAAATCTCCTTTTTGCAAATTGAGATGAATTTTCACAAAGTAACTGCTGAAATATGCTTGAAGATGACTTTTGGGGCTTTTTGTTTGTTTTATATTAAGAGAAAAAAGTGGTCAGAAGTGAGTCTGACATTAAAGCATCTTGAGCAGGTGGGGCCATGGTGCCCAGCCAGGTACCATGCAGATACATGGGTGTGGAAAGGGGTTTCTCTGGCATGAGCAATATTGGATTCAGTACACAGCAGCTTCCCTAGGAAGGCAAACCAGGTTGTACGGGTACAGTACAAATAGCTGTCAGTCACCTTTACCTCTATTTTTGAGCTTCTTTTGGACTGACAGTGCAGTACTAAAGGTGGTAATAGCTAGAAAGTGAAGGTCACTTACAAATCAAACTGGGGCTGAAAAGGCAGATCTCTGTAAAATCATCAGAGGGCTGAATTTCAGTTCAATGGAACATAAAAATTGGGTTTTCCTTCAGGTGAGCGAGACACATTTAAGATGAGTGGGACTGTTTGCTTTCTGAATTTTTTTTTGTTTTCCTTAAAGATGGCAGGTGTACTGAGAATATCAAGAATAAATTTATCTCCCTGCTTACTTCTACCTCTACCATTGAAGTGTTTGTAAATGAAACTTAAGCAATATTACAGAACTCCAACCCTTCTTACATTTTGAGTAACTTAGCAGTGCTTTGTTACTTCTATAAAAACTAGGTTTGCATTCTACTAGTTTGCTGCCACTCAGAATGCTGCTGATGCTGCAGCCTGTGCTGCTTTAGACTCTTGTCTAACTACATCTACTTCTACTAATTGTCTTTTCTAAATGGCTCAACACCTAAGAGTAGAATTTGCTTTTGAGAAAGCCTCATAATTAACTCTAGAGCCAGAAGGCATTCTTGTCAAGACACATCGTTGCACAATTAGTACTTGAAAATAATTTCAAGTTTCAAAACCTAACATTCTAGGACATACCTCTTTTCCCTCAGGAGTCAATTCTTGCTTCTTAAATGTTTAGCACATTTGTTTGTGTTTGTTTTCATCATTCAGGAGAGCATATGTGAGATGTGGAAAAGGTTCTGCTCACTTTTGTGGTTAGGGTTATACCAAGGAACCTGAAAGTAAAAGCAGAAATAATGGTTTGATGGCTGTGGTTCTCATGCTTTCCATGTGACTTTGAAGCTCTTAAGACTTCCCTAAAAACAGCACAGGACCTCACTTTGGCTGCAGCGTGGTTTTATCCCTGTCAGCTGACAGCTTTTCTTGCATGACTTCTCTTAGGTTGCATCCTGTGCGTCCATAGATCTGTATGTCAATTGGAGCTGTATATCTAACCTTGGAAAAAGTAGGCAAGAAAAGGTGTTGGCTGCTGAGGAACCCTACATGGTGATGTAAGGAGTGCATGATAAGAAGCTGATAAGATGGCATTGTGTAGCTTTAGGGTCCAGTTCTGCAAACAACATGCAGCAGACTACTGCAATAAGAAATTGAGAAACCATTGGTGCTGTGGTTTCTACTGATCTTTGCAAACTGGGTGCCATTTTCATATAAATTCTTCACAATTAGCAAGAGTTGGTTTTTACCTTGTAAAACTTTCAGGATGACACTTTATAGCTGACACTTTGTTAGATAACTGAATGTTATGGTTTGCTGTATGTGTACAAGAGATACTAGAGCTAGAGCTGTGATTTCTGCTGCAGTCTGTTCACTGTGTTAAACCCAAACCAACTATTGTACTAGCTGTACTTTTAAAAAAAGCAATAATGGGAGCATCTTGTAGCTTTTCTCTCCAGAGGTGCTGTCTGTCATGATCACTTCACTGTCAACTGTGAATTTGGTAAAAACATGTTAAAGAAATTGTCCTATGTGGTTTACTTGGCACATGCAAGTGGAATTTTGTTATGGTCAGCCTGTGTACTAATGAATACAGCTGGACTATTTACATAACCACCCCCATCTTGAAAAATCAAAAACCTTATATCTGTTGATGGTGCTAATAATCTCAAATATTATAAAGAGCTGGTATTCTCTTATTACACATGAACACCAAGGAAAGCTGTTGTGACACCTTCTCAATAAAACAAAATTTCTCTACATTTTAAACCTGTTCCAAATGCTTTTTATCTAAATACAACACTTTTCTATTTCTGTTTTATATAAAAACTGCAAAAAATAGTATTTGAATGCAGGAAAACGTTAGGAGTGTCTTGTTCTAAATTACATATCAAATTCTAATTTTTAATACATTTTATGATAGCTAATCTTCTGAAACTCAAGCTAAAATGTAAGAATTATACTGGGTAGGATTAAGGGACCGACTAGTAGTTTAAAGAAAATCATCCTCTGGCTTCATCATCACTGTTGAAGCCTTGGAGAGAGAGGGAGCAGATGTGAAATGGACAAAGCTGTATTAGGAGGACACCGATTATAGAGTGCAGATATATATTTTGCTGAAACTTTAAGAAAACCCAAACAGCCTGTGATAGACATAACTATGTAACTGTCTAAAAAACCGAAAGTTAAACAACATAATTGTCAAGGCAGTTCACAGTAGGATATTATAAAAACATGTGGAAGAACCTTAAACTAGATTATTTAGATTGTGAAAGAACAGAGTGATTTTCTAGCTTTGTTTGAAAGCTTCACAAGCAACTTTTTCTTAAGATGAAAAACTATCTTGTGCCTTCTGTTGCAGAAGTGATTATTGCCTTCTCCCCCTGCCTTTAGTTGTGATTTTATTGTATCTAGTGGGCAATGCACTTCCAGATCTTTCCAAGAAGCATTTTTGGGCAGCAGTACCTACACCTGCTATCCACAGAGAATACCGAGCCTTTAGTTCTTGTTAAAGGCCCCTTACTTGTGAGCTCAGAGCTGTGAAAATGTCTGCCTGTGACAGGTGTGGCAGTCCTGCTGTGGTCAGCTCTTAAATGAGCAATGATGCCCTTCATCCATCGGGACCCGTGAGCGTGCGAAGCAAGAGCCACGTCCAGGTGCACTGCTGGCCCCGCAGCACACTCCTCTGCTCTCTGAAGTGCTGGTACCCTACGTTGCTGTCCTTCATAGACTAGAATAAATGTTCTTAAATCACTTCCACCTAGTACCTTCAAGAAGTAAATGGGCTTCTCTTAAGATCTAGTTGATGGAACTTCTGTGTCAGTGTAAAGAATACTCCATGTTTAGAGTAAGTTAAAGTTGAAACAAGCTCACCATCTAGGATAAAACCAGGGCTGGGTGGGGTTTTTGCTGTGTGAAGGTGGATAGTCTAGATTGTCTTCCTACTTGTCTCAGTGCCTGCTTTAATAGTAGGACACTTGGAAAGCCAAAGATTGAACAAAATCAACCGTAATAGTCCTAAGTCACATTGAAATAGAATTTTCCTAACTTAATTACTAGATGCTCCAGAGAAAATGGACTGTATTTTTTTTACTTTACAAAAAAATAAAAAGTGCAATACTTACATAAATATTAAGAGGCAGATGGCTGCATGTTTCAGTGTCTTGCAGAAGCAAAACCTTTGTGAGCATGTGACATGCGCGTGACCAGAAGTGGGGTTTTTTAGCTTTAGCTGCTGCGTTACAGAAACATGTTTTAGTGCACTAGTGTAACTCAGAACTTTCAAATATTTTCAACATGCTTTTGACAAGGAGAGTGTTTTTTATTAATAAAGTGCCTGTGGAAATAAAAATCCAAAAGTTGCCTGCAAACTCAAAGGATAAAAAACCAAGAGCCCATACTTGAAGAGAATGGGTGCTAAGTCAGCAGCTGCAGAAAACAGCTGGTCAACTCAAAGATTAGGATAAAGTTTGAGAGAAGAATTTTATCTTGCTTTTGAGACTTTACTGTGTTAATTAAACTTCCAATGCTTCTGCTTGGGCCTTAACTCTGTAACTTTGTTATCTTTAAGGAAAAAAATTAGTTCCTTTGAACTGTTCTATTTTTAATGCTCATTTTCATTATCATCTTTATTCTGGTGGGGATTTTTGTTTACTTGTTATGTGGAGCTATTTTTTGACCTGTTAAAAGTGGAGTCACCAAATGCTTTGATTCCTCAGTTAGGGGTGATGAAAGTTTGAAGAATGGTTTTTCCTTAACTGCAGAACTAAATGGGGTGTGGTTTTTATTACACTGATGCTAGGACTGAAGAGGAAGGATTTCCATGGAAAATGCTATAGTATTACAGCTAAAATTTATATATGTAGTTATTTGGGGTATGAAGAGTATTAGTAAAGTACTTGGTTATGTTTTGCTGTTAATTTTATGCTTTAAAAAGAGGCAATTTGGTTGTAATTTAAATTGGAGAAACTGATTTTAATGTTGCAACAACTGTTGTTTTAATTTGAAACATCCACTTATGTACTGGTATGTTAGAGCAAAAGTTACATTTTATCACTTAATTTTAAAATTAATCTCATTTTTATCAAAATAAAAGTGCAATTTAATCTCTGGACACCCTAGATTTGGCCATATGCAATTGAAACCAATCTTCCAACTGAATACATAGGGAAGGAAGGCATTTTTAAAATCTAGTTCAGCTTCTTTACTAGACTGAGAAAGAAGTGAGGCTAGATTACTCTTGTACAAAGAAAACAGGCGAAAACCAGTAATGTGTTTCAGCTGTGCTGAATACCTTAGCTTCTTATTTTCATGCTACAGAACTTAAACTTTTCTGGAGACTCAGATTTAAAATATATTTAGTTCAGCTAAATTTTCACCTGTTTTTATATTTTTTTTTTTCTAATAGATGCATTTTATCGGTACACATTGTAATTAGCCACTGAATTTCTGCCAAATATGGACAAAATCTGTATTCTGTTCTGCCAGTTTAAATCTGTTCTTAGTTTTTCTCTTTTGTTTAATCCATGGCTAGTAAAACGTCCACTTGCTGTTTAGATTAAAGAGACAGTTGCCTTAATTGCTTAGAGGAAAACTGACCTTGACCATTTGAAGCTTTATGTATTTCTGAAATTGCTGTAACTTATGTATAATTGCAATAAAACCTTTTTACTACAGTTCAGCCACTATTTTACGAGCAACTTGTCAGTATCCTTACTGCATGTTTAACTGTTTAAAAAATAGTTTGTTTTAAAACACGATTTTTAATGGATAAGCGCCCTTTATTCTGTGCTTTTTTTTAATTTTTGGGGGATCACTTTAACGGAGCACTGTGAACAAAACGTGTAGTTTTTCTCTGTTAGTGAGGGGATATCAAGAGCACTTGCTAAGCCGACTGATGCTGCATCAAATTCTTGGGAAGAGCAGAGAGTGGCATTTTTCAATGTCTAATAACCTCTCTGGGGGTTAAATTTTATATTGCTGACCGGCTGGGAAAAATGCACTAAGGTGTGTACTAGAGGGAGAGGGGGAAAGTTACCCTCAAAATCAGTTCTGGGTGAATTTGGGGGATTGGGGTGTTTGGGTGTGTTTTGTGTGGGGTTTTTTTTTGTTTGTTTGTTTGTTTTTTAATTACTATTTTTATTTGAGGGAAAGGAGGAGAGATACATGGGATTTTTTTCCTCTAAAATTTAAAGTGCCCCTCTTCGAAGTCTTTCTGTGATGTTCTGGATTTGCCAAGCAGCGAACCAAGAGCTGGGACACGGCTCTAGGTTCGTCCTTGGCTCTGGAAACAGAAAATTTAGGTGTATTACCTCGAACTGCTGTGTTTTTGTGCTTGGAAACGGGAGAGAAAAAAA
>VWZN01012718.1:102086-117066 GCA_013396955.1 Regulus satrapa | reverse complement strand
TGGGTGACTGAAGTGCCTCCTGATCCCTTTCGCTCTGTGTGCAAAGGGACTGAGGAGCTGCCGAGGTAGCCGGGCTGGTTTAGACTGGAGAAGAGGAGGAGGCTCAGGGGACTCCTTATCTCTCTCTCCAACTGCCTGAAAAGGGCTTGTAGCCAGGGTGGGGTCGGTCTCCTGGCTAATAAGGGATAGGACAGGAAAAAATGGCCTCAAGTTGCGCCAGGAGAAGTTTCAGTTGGGCATTAGGAGGAATTTCTTGACAGAAAGGGTGGTTTGACAGCAGCATGGACTGCACAGGGAGATGGGAATCACCGTCCCTGGAGGGATTTATGGAAATACTGTATTTGGCACTCAGTGCCGTGGTCCCATTGACAAGGTGGTGTTCGGTCATGGGTTGGAATCAATCTCAGAGGTCTTTTCCAACCCCATTGTTTCTGTGAGGGTTCTCCATTTGTGCAGGGGTTTAAGGCACAGCTGGTCTGTCAGCTGGGGGCTTTCTGATTCTGCCTGTGTGAGGAGAAGACATTTCGAGTACTTGGGCAGTGGGGCGAGACAGAGATTGAGCACTCCCCCAGTTCTTACCAAGGTAGCGGCGTCAGAGGTCAGGCTTCTGTGGGGTCCCATGGCTGCACAGTCCATGCTGCCTGTGTGCAAGCCACTGTTGCTGAGATATTTGCAGCTGTGTTATTCTGCTTGTCAAAACGTATTGAGCGTATTTGGGTTTGGATGTCTTTTTTTTTTTAAGTCCGCAGGAGAGTTACTACCTTTGCAGGAAGAAGGCATGAAGAGTTTAAACACATGCTAGCAATACTGCAGATAGAATTTCTTAATGTTTAGTTTTTATGTCATTATTGGTCTCAATGTTCATGGAAATATATTTACTCTTTTTTTTGTTTAGGAGGTGTACCCCAGAAGGCTTGTTAGTGTGCTTGCTTGTTGTGCAACTTACTTTTAAAAAATGTTTCCCAAGGCTGTGGAAATCTGTATGAAACATTTGTCTCTCTTTTTTTTTTTTTTTTCCCCTCAACCAGAGTTGCCCTAGTAAAGAGAAGAAGAAAGTGAGGGACCTAGATCATGTTTATTAAAATGCTGTCAGGTACCATTGCTGAAATCAGTTTAAAGAATAAAAAAATAAATGATGAATTATGTTGGTTTAATTATATTGCTCCAAGACAGATCTTACTGGCACGTTGTTATCATTCTTGAGTATTTTTAGGTACAGTACTTCAGCACGAACTGGAGGAGGAAAGGGGAAAAGGAGTTAGATAATTTTAGCAGTGCTGTAAAACCTCACCTTCAGGCTCATGGTAGATTTCTTTTTCGTAGAATGCCGTGAATTTCATATGTTTCTTGTTCTCTGTCAGACCTTTTTGAATATGCTGAAGCAAAGAGTAGCCAGGGCAGCTGGCAGCTTCCACCAGTGGGGGTGCCAGGAGCCTGTTGTCCATGGCCAGAGTGTGCTGCAGCCAGGCCAGGGACGGTGCCTGTCTGTGTTGCACTGTGACAGGGACATTGTTGCTTGGGGCTTGGTTTTATCTAGGAGGTCTCCACAGCTCAGCCATGAGGACTGCAGCCTCAGGGCTGCCCAGTGGTCCCTCACACATCCCCAGCTGTTCCGCCGTGCTCACGCATGCAGCATGCTGGATTGCCGCAGATGTTGGGTGAGCCACAGGGGTGGTGTGTTCTGAGGGCACCAAGGGAGAGGTCGGTGACTATGGGCAGGGGGGGCACTGCCTCCTTGCAAGCTGGCTCTCCAAATGCCAGTGGAAGTTACAGATGCTGTCCCTGTGCTGGCCTGGGTTTAGTGGTGTCCTGAGGAGATGGCTGAGCCTCTGCCACGCTGCCTTTGTGCTAACGAGCGTTGCTTTTTTGGTTGTTTTTTGTTGGTTTTTTTTTTTTTTTTTTGGGGGGGNGTGGGTTTTGTTGGTTTTTGGGGGGGGGGGGGGGCGTTTGGGTTTTTGTTTTTTTTTGTGTGTATATGTGCTTCATGGGAGAGGTAGGTGGGTTACAGCACTCAAACTGGAGGCCTCTTAAGATTGGTTTGGGAGATAATTTCAGGAGCTCATGGATGAGATGTTACTGCAGGTCAGGACAGGAGCAGTTATGCAGTATGTACTAGGAAAGGAAACAATAAAAGCAGAATGATGGTTTGTTTTTATGTTGTTTTGTTTTGCTTTAATTTGTTTGCAGGGTTTGGGGGTTTTATTTTAAGAGTAGAGATGTCTGTGGTTGGCTTTTTAGGGCAGGCAGATTTTCTTTGAAATCAGCGAAGGATTATTCCATTATTGTAGCTATGCAATTGAGAGTTTGCTTTCTTCTCTTACCTCCGTTGTTCTGTCTTTATACTCTTTTTCTTCCTTAATCTGTCTCCTGTGTCATTCTTGACCAATTTTCAAATCAGTTGTTAGTATTCTGCAGCAGTTTGGGGTTTGGGGACATCAGAAAACACCCATGCTCTCTGCAGGATTGCTGGGGGGGCTCACTGGGTGTGGGGAGGTGTGGTGTTGGTGTTAGCTTTTCTGTGGGCCTAGGTGAGTCTCTGTTACATTCAAGACAATAGGTCTGTTCTCTTTTATTAAAGTATTTGGATCCTAAAACTAATTTTCCTAACAACAAAAGAGGGACGGGGTTGTGGATGCATAGCCTGTTTTGGAGATATGTTGTGGGATACAAATAGTGATAACTTTGTTTTGTTCCAGGAAGTCCTTGGTTCTTTTACAACCCAGCCACAAACCCTGGAAACCCAAGTTGGTTCACGGCCAAATTCAGCCCCAAATACTCCTGGTTTTTTCACTTAATATACTTGAAGACACCAGTGCTAACAAGAAAGAGTTGAGAGAGGAAATCTGCAAAGTTTTTGGTTCAGTTTTTGAAGGGCTGGGAAGTGGGCATTTGAATAGATTGCCCGAGATATGTCTTCATGCAAAGAAGATGAAATTCAGCTGATTCTGAGCTTGTCCTGACTCTTCCTAGTGTTCTTGTTTAGGATGGCTGAAGCTAGGTCATGTGTTTGTATTTTTTTAACATTAAGGGCTAGGAACATTAATTTGTAATAGAATTTTAAGTAATGTTAAGTATTGAAACATGGTGCATTTTCCAGTACTTATGCACTACTTCTATTTTCTTATGACCACTTCTCCTTTTAAATTCAGCATTAAGGTTTGCTGTTGACAAAAGAATTGATGTTGCTTTTATAAAGTAACTGTTTGTTTCAAGAAAAAAAAAAAAAAGAAAAAGAAAGAAAGAAATTTAGTCCTTTTGCTAGAACAAATCCATTACTAGGTCATGTTTGATGACTAAACTTTCTCAGGTTGACCATGGAGTACCTTAGAAATTGCAGGTAGTGTATTTGTTACCCTGTGGTGTCTTTGGTGTGGTCTTTTAATTCAACATAAGAGGTCTCTCTGTTTGAAAGTGAGTAATAGGGATCTAATTTAAATGGTGTTTCATAATGACACAATCATGCAGAACAAGTGCCTAGGGGCACCAAAACTGTTGAGATGCAAATCAAGCAGAGTTTTGCCAAATGTCTCTGAACGTGTTTTCACCTTCCCAGATTCCTTGCAGGGTGAGTATCCTGTATTTTTATTATCACTTAAGGATAAAGCTCACTTGTAATAGCGACACTTGCAAAAAGTATTGAGAAGTTTGTATAACACAAAGGGGAAAAAGTGCAAATCAGTTTTGTGTTTTAATGTCTTCTGTTATGTCTGGCTGAAGAATTCTATGTCTCAGGACCCCTGGGGAGAATAGGCTATGTCTAACATATGTCCCAGACTAACTTCCCTCTTCTCCATCTATTTGTGTCTCACAAAGTCTAGTGAAACTGGTGATGTGATAATTTGAATATTCATTGCAGTGATGAGCAAAAGGGGGGACAGGATTTCCAAAAGCCATAATAAAGAACGCTGTGTTTTTCCTTTAGCTCCTGGACAGGTGCTTGGGAGAGATTTGCTGTGTGTCGGTTCCTTCTCTTCCGGTTCTTGGGTTGCAGACCTGTCTAACAATTTCTAACTGGAAACTGGGCAATTTGGTTTCAATCCCTCCCTTTTTCTTTCAGGTGTTATTTTTGCACCTTACGGGCCTATCTGGAAGCAACAGAGAAAATTCTCTCTCTCAACACTGCGTCATTTTGGAGTAGGCAGACACAGCTTAGAGCCTAAAATCATTGAGGAGCTGAACTTTATAAAGGAGGAAATGCTGAAGCATGGAAAGGATTCGTTTAATCCCTTCCCAATCATTCGCAACGCGGTGTCCAACGTTATCTGTTCCATGGCCTTTGGCAGGCGCTTTAACTACGAGGATGACGAGTTCAAGACGATGCTGAAGAACATGGCCCGCGCCCTGGAGCTGAGCGTGAACAGCTACATGATCCTGGTCAACCTCTGCCCCTGGCTCTACTACCTTCCCTTTGGGCCTTTCCGGGAGCTGCGGCAAACCGAGCTGGACATCACTGCTTTTCTGAAGAGGATCATTGCCCAGCACAGGGACACGCTGGATGCGGCCAATCCCAGGGATTTCATCGATATGTACTTCATCCATGCCGAAGAGGAGAAGAACAAGGAGAGCAGTTTCAATGATGATTACC
Organism: Regulus satrapa; assembly: GCA_013396955.1. NCBI lineage: Eukaryota > Metazoa > Chordata > Aves > Passeriformes > Regulidae > Regulus > Regulus satrapa. Next base: position 112,481 of record VWZN01012718.1, on the reverse strand, counting down.
TGTTTTTCATCATCGGTGATCTCTTCATCGCGGGCACAGATACCACTTCCAACACATTGCTGTGGTGCCTGCTCTACATGTCTCTTTACCCCGAAGTACAAGGTAAGATTATTTTTATTCTAGGTCATTAATTCCAGAGTATAAAGCTCCAGATGGATGCTCAGAAACAGAAGCAAGCAGTGACAGTGAACAAATCATTTGGAGTGCCAATGGTTCATGTTGTATGTATGATTTAAAAGGCTGGTATGTAATCAGGCATCTTCTATCCTGCTGTTCTATGATGGTTCTTGAGTTAGTGCTATATATCAAGTGCCAAATGGCCCTTTAATCTGTGAATTTCTTCTGTCTTGGGACAACTTTATCTTTCCCAGGCAATTCCAGGGGACTTCAGCACGTTTGAAAAACTTTGGCAGCTGTGACATTCCAAGCATATAGTAGGTTCTATACAAGGGGGCTTCTCGAGCCTGGCAGCAGAGTCTGGGGAAGTGAAACACTACCTGCTGTAGAGGAAGATCAAATCAGAGGCAGCTTAAGCAAACTGGACTTGCACAAACACATAGCAACAGCTGCCAGTGTGCTTAGAGGGCCTCTGCACATCAGCCTTGAGTGCTCCTGGTGGGTTGCTGATGGTGAGGGGTAGGGGACACAACAACAGAGGCAGAGGAAATTGGTCCCGTTCAGTGTTAGGGAAGGATAACTGAGGGGAAACCTTCCATTGTTTACAACTGTCCCATCCGAAGATGCTAAGAAGATGGAGGCAGCCTCCCCTGAGGTGTGCAGTGGAGGGAAGGGGGGGAAAGCAGTGGAAACAACCTACAACAAGAAAATTCTGCTCAGATACTAGGAAAAGAGATTGCCCTGTGAACATGGCAAAGGAGGGAGACAGATTGCCCTGAGAGATAACAGAATCTCTGGTTTTGGAATTTTTTTCAAAACTAAGTGGGTCATGACCGGTAGTAGTCTCTTCTACCCTGAGTTGGATCTGCTTGGAAAAAACTCTTTAAATAGGTCAAGATCAGAGTTCATTGCACAAAGTCAACCAGACTGTTGACTCAAGATTGCAAAATAGGCTGCTAGTTCAGTACAGGGAGAGAGAGTTCACTGGGGACAAATGTAAAATAAACTTTTATTGCATAGGCTTATTCCTCTGTTTTTAATGTTTGTTATCGCACAACATCATGCTTGACTTGATATATAGTTACATGGATTAGATGTATTCTAAATTGCACAGATGGAATCCAGAAGGGTTTTGAGTTTGTTTTTTTTAACCTTTATTCCTTCTGCCTGGTACTGTATGTGTATGTGCTAGTCAATTTTCACATTTCTGCTGATCTCTGACAGTTTTATTACCTCTCTCTGATTTCCCCTTACCCTGTGGCTCTTGTCAAGTAATGTAAATATGCTCAGTAATCCAGACTATCACTTTTAGTATTCATTTGCCTTGGAGTTAAGTATGGGCCCCCCTTTTTCTTGATTCTTGGTAATACATTTCTCTTAAATGTATTTCCTTCCCTGAGAAAATACCTGAATTGTGTATTTTTTAGAAGTAATGGAAGTTGCTTGCAGACATGGAAAGGCAAACTACGGACTATCAGAGGAAAAAAAAAGTATTTTTCTCTTTGGAAAATGGTTTTTTGTTTTATACAGAAATAGAGAATTATGTGGATGGACAATATGTTGAAGCCGTGGGGAGTTTGGTTTGTTCTGTTCCCTGACTTTGTTTTGACTTCTGTTTCCCTTTGACTTCTGAAGATGATTTTTAAATATATGAAAAGTCGAGGAACAGTTCAAATAACATGCTGTTGCAGAGTCTGCTGGAGCTTGCATTTTGCAGCTGGCAATGTGAGCAGCAGTTTGGCTGCTCTCTGTGTAGTTCCTCATATTTTAGAAACTCTGAACAAATGAGTTGTTCAGGATAAAGCACTGGTGTGACATTTGGTATGAGACTGTCTCCCTAATTTAATTTTATTTAATATATATTGAAAGCTTTATTTATTTGTTTAGATTACTGTGGACATGCATGCCTGAATATCGGGTGATGATATGTCCCTAATAAAAGTAGCAAACTCCCACAAACAAGGTCCTGGAGAGCCGCCCCACCAGCACATCTCGTGCTGTATTTTTGTGGTTTTTCATGTTCCTCACGCATGGACTTTTCTTCTGGCAAACCCAGTAGGTGGCAGCAGTGGCTCGTTAGGCGCAGTTCGGGCGGCACTTGGGGGCGCTGCTCAGGAAACTGGGACAGTTTTTGCATTGAGCTTTTATTGAATCTTTATCACTGCTAAGGAGAGAAAAGAGCAAAAACTCAGTTATCAGCATCCTGTTTGGGAAAGGCAAATGGAACAACCCCAAAGTGTGCAGGATATAAAGGGTAGAAAATGAAAACTTTATTATTTTTGATTAAAGGTTCATTTTGAGGTCTCTTTCAAGATTGTCTTTTGTGGTAGCCAAACTGCAAGTTACCTGCAAAAAAGGGCACATAGTCCTATATTTACATAGGTGAACCAAATCCTGAAACTTGGAAACTTCTATGAAGAGAGTTATTTGTGTGATGAGCCTTCAGTGAAGTGAAAGAGGGCAAGCAAATAGTTTGATATTTTTTGCTTCCCATAAATGAGAAAGTTGATAAGCTCATGAACTTTTTTGACTTTACAGAAGGGCTTTGTGGAAAGGGAGCATCTGTTGCTGCCTTTGGGGAAATGGAAAATAGCTGAGTTTAGGTTCTGGGAATAGGAAGTAGGAGATGGCAAGAACAAGTTAAAGGGCTTCAATGCTTGTAGTAACCAGGGCACCAGAATTCCTGCTCTAGAATGAAATATCTAAAGCAGCTGCATGGAAAACTCTTCACACTCAGGCACACACGGCTCACAGTTCTCTTACCATTCAAGTTTTTAATTGCTGAGCAGAAGCTTGATGTTTTCAGCATTCAAATTACTGTATAATTAAACTCCTAAAGTAAGATTATGACTGCGTTTGGGGTAGCAACAGGACTTTCCCTGTGTTTTTCCAATACTGAAGTGCTAGCAGTATCTGTCATCTCAGTAGCTTCACTCTTCTTCACTGTTGTCAAGATTTGTGCTTGTGTCCTTTTCTTCTTAGCTGAGTCTGTTCCTAAGGCTAATGTTGGCATAGCTGTTTCAGCTAGGAGTCACATCTTGAAGTCATTTTTGAGAAATCTATGTAAACAGTGAAGCAAACACAGATGAAATTGAGATGATGTCTTCTTGCATAGTATGTCTTTTGACTTCTTTATTTTCTTTAATAGAGAAAGTTCATGCAGAAATCGAAGCAGTTCTAGGACGTGACAAAGTTCCCTCTCTTGCTCACAAGGCTCAAATGCCCTTCACAGAGGCAACCATTATGGAAGTGCAGAGAATGACTGCGGTTGTTCCCCTTTCTATTCCTCGAATGGCCTCAGAAACTGCTGGTAAGCATCTCTAGAGACTTGTCACTGCAGCGTTTCCTCTGGGCCTGAAGATCTGATGGGACATCCAGTGATAATGTACAAAGACCTCATTTACGTGTTAGACCTGCAAAACAAATACGTAAAATGCCCTTTATAGGGAGCAGGAGGCCTTGACATAGTTCTGTGTGAGCAGCATGTCTGACCTGACATCCAGCAGTTTTTCTAATCTTGAGTGATTTCTGCTCTGGGGGTCAGCTTGTGTTGACTAATGTGCTTAGTCATAGTTGGCAGCTGAGACCCCACCTTGAAAGAGCAGAGCTGTTTTTGGCATTCTGACACAGAGGTCTGAGAGCATCCAATTAGAGTAATTGGTTTGCTAAAGGCTTACACCACTGACCTCCACATGTGCAGAGTGTTAAGAAATATCCTCTTCCAACGCATCTATGTGTTTTTGTAAACATAGCTGAGCACTGGCCAAAGGCAGTGTGAGGGAGCAATACTTGGCTTGTAAAACCTAGTACGGAATTGATCTGCTTTTTAAAATGTTTTGATTTGCAAAAATGTTTGATTTTTGTCAGGTGCAACAAGCTGAAATGAGACCAGTCATTTCAAAACCCTTGCGTCACAACAGTTCCAAATCTTCTGACAGTGGTGGGGCTCTCTTACAGCACAGCACAGGAGAGGAGGAAAGTGGGTCACAGCATTGGGGTGCTGCAGAATGCCTTCCTGACAGTTGCTGCTTCCTTCCCTCTGCAGGAGCTGTTGGTGTAGCTTGGTGTCTTTCCAGCTGCTCAGGCTTGTGTGATTCTGGCTCAAGCAGGATAGAAGAGAGACCTTGGCCTTCAGCTTTTGCTACATTTGCAGCCCACAGCTACAGATCAATATCATTTTTTGTGACATCCTCTTGTTGTCTTTTTACTTGTATTTTTTCCATGTTTCCTGCTAGCAACTTGTCACATCTCTGTCTCTGTTTTTATTTAAAGTGCTCCAGGGATATACTATTCCTAAGGGTAGTGTGATTGTGCCCAACCTGTGGTCAGTACACAGAGATCCTAACATTTGGGAGAAGCCAGATGAATTCCAACCATCAAGATTTCTGGATGAAAATGGCCAGCTAATAAAGAAAGAGTCATTCATTCCTTTTGGAATGGGTAAGATAATCCACATGGAATCATTAGCTGGGTGGGTGGGTGGTGGTATTTCAAGCATAGGGCTTGGGGTGAGAGATTTAAAAGTTGTACATAGGACCAGTTATAGAAGTAGATTTATTACCACAGTTGGTGGCTTGCAAAATGGTTACTAAATAGCCAGACAGAAATTATGATTTATCCTTTGATGCTACTTTTGCTGTGGGTGCTTAGCAAGGCTTAGACTTGAATACAGGAGGCCAGAGCTTCAGAGTTCATAGCTTAATAGTAGTTTGAGCCCTTTTTGGACTGTGATAGCACAGGAATTACATGTTTGTTAACAGATAGGTCAACTGTATAAAGCCAGTAACACCTCTCTTCTAACTGTTCTTTAGGTAAACGTGTGTGCATGGGAGAGCAGTTGGCAAAAATGGAGCTGTTCTTGATTTTTGCAAGTCTTATGCAAAGTTTTACCTTTGTGTACCCTGAAAATGCTGCAAAACCATCCATGGAGGGAAGGTTTGGTCTAACTTTAGCTCCATGTCCATTCAACATAATAGCTTTGAAGAAGTGATACAGCATTGAAAAAGATTAGGCAAAGAAATACTGCACTTTTAAAATACAGCTTCCTTTTTTTTTTTTTTTTAATTGTTTCTGGCTTATTTTGTTACTTTCTTTCCAGAAAAAAAAACCTCAATTGCCTAGTTAGTGAGAATGATCCATTTAGACTTCTGGAAAGAGGTTTTTTTTGTCCATTGTTGCATTCCACAAATGAACTGACAGCATAGTTTTTAATTTGATATTAAAACTTGGTGAGCTTAACCTCTGTCTATTACTGTCAGTTTGTCAAATGTTGATTATGGGAAAATGGTCCAAAACATTTGTTACTGCTCTGGCAAATAGTAATTGTAAAAAATTGTGAAAGCAGCACACAAACATTTCATTTACCAAAGGAGCGAAGCACATAATGTAATATCAAAAGTATCAATGAATGAGAGATTGTTGGCATTTTCTGTGGAAAGAAAGATGGAGCTTAAATAATTATGTATACTTTTTGGAAATTACCAAATGACATGACTTTTAACCTTGGAAGATTCTTTTTTACAAGTAACTTATAGGTGTAGTAGATTGGATCCAAACGTCCTTGAGATTGAGCGCTCACTATAAAAAAGCGGGTACCAAGTCTGAAAAGCCAGGATTTGGGGCCAAATGAATCCTTGAATATGCCATATTCTCCACGAGAAATGAGTGTGCGGCTTCTGAATGCAGATGTTTTATCTCAGAACACAAAGGAGAGCGGAACAAGAAACAGCGGAACTCTGCTCTCTCTGGTGCCAAACATATTCGAGACATCTGTGCTGCCTCTTGGCATTTCACTGCTTCCCTCATGGCAGCAGTGGCTGCAGGCTGGATGGGACCAGCAGCTGCTCACTGGGAAAACGCTACGTGTGTAGTCCTGAAGTCGAGGCTGGCACTCAGGTTTTCCATCCACAGGCAGTGTGGACAGTACTGCCACAGCCTCTTGCTTTGGGATCTGGAGTCCTCAAACACGGCATCACTACAGCAGTGCAGGTGAAAACCTTCTACGTTTACCATGCAGCAGGAGGAAGCTGACAAACTTGAGGTGTGAATATAATGGCTCTCTCTTCGTTATCTTCCGTACAGAGTAAAAATAGCTGTAGTCCACACAGTATTAGTGTTTCAGTACCTTACTCTTTTCACATGCAGATTCTTAGTGCTCTTAACCACTGTCAAAGCAGCTGCCAAGGAAGCTTCATGTTGATTGTTTCAGAACAGGGCCCTCGGTCTTGCCGTGTATTTCAAACATGGGAAGTGATCTTTTGGGGGAGTATGTAACAATTAACTTTTAAATAGTTGTTCTGAATCATTCTTAAATCTCTTTACACTCCTTTTGATCTGTCAGAATTTCATATCACATGAATTAAGTTCTTGTATACTCTTCTAAAGATGTTTTCTCCCCACTGGAGATCTAGAGAATACCCTTCTAATGTCAAGTTTACAAGACTGGAATGTGAATTTGAATGTAATTTTGAATTGGGTATTCCATAGCAGAAACTAAGCCTAATTTGTAAAAGAAGAGACAACTTTTCAGCTTTAAATTAGTGTCTGGTTTTGTCACTTTTAACCTTGAAGTTTTAAAAGCCAGGTAGTGCCTAATGAAGACTGTAAAATAGTTATTTTTCATTTAAATTAAGGTTTTCTGTTACCTGTTTTGAATAACAGAGTGCCTTAATTTCTGAATGATGTATTTAGTTTGTCAGGTATCCCACTGTTTGTGTGAGAACTTTTAATTCTTAACTAGGTTAACTTTGGATCACGTAGGCTTGTGGGTTTGATTTTCTTTTTTGTATGAAGTTTTTGGAAACCTAGTGCAACAAAAAGTTGAGTTTGGTACCAATGCCAATTACCTTTCTCTAAAACCTGACAGTACTGGAGAATGAAGCACTTTATTTAATTTAATTTTTTATTTTCCAATGAAAAAATAGATTCTGTAGAGTTGGGATTTTTGTCTGGAAATCCTAAAATTATGCTTAATTGAAAAGCTAAAATTAAGTGCTGATAATGTTTATCTTTCTGTTAAAATGCCTCTTTAAACAACATCATGATGTTGGTGTGTAACTGATAACTTGTACAAAATACCTGTCCTTTTAATCAATGAGGACACATTTGAAAAGCACTTTAGTATTATTTTACCAATTCCAAAGAAGATGCAATTCACATACCCCCGGTATGTGAAACTGTACATATTTGTGCTTGTTTTGCCTGCAGAGTTTAATTTAAAATGTCACCTTTGAAAACTATCCTTTGAAAATTAGCCTTCTACTTCAAGAATGTGGCTTTTGGTGATACCTGTGATCAAATGCTGCAATGTGCGAGGAGCTAAAATTTCTGATGAGAAGTTCCAATCGCGTCAAGGTGTGCTAGAATACAGGATACTGCTGGAAATGACAATAAAGACCTGCCTTTCATACCTTCCAGGTGCACTGAAGTTTTCACAGGATACCATAAAAGTAGCTAAACAATAGCATAAAAGCAGCAAGATCTCAGTTGTTTTTAAAGTGTGTTGCCATCTTAGGCAAACTGTAAAGAGTGGTAGCAGATTTGTTTTGTGTTTGTAAATGTATCCTCCCCCTCTCTTTTTATAGCAAAGGAAGCATCTCAAATGCCTTGTTGAAAAATACATGTTCATATAAGTGGGTGACTGTTTCTGAATGCTGAAAATGTCTTTATTTCTAAAATTATTTTGCTTCAATGTGTTTCTATTTTGAATAAAGTAATTCCCAAGTAAGTGTTTCACAGCTTAGCATGGTCATTTCAATGAGTTCCACTTACTGACTAAACTTGGAGTGTTTGGCATCTTACATCTTGCAGAAGAAACTTCTGAGTGAGAAAAAGTTAAACATGCTTTGGATGAGGAGTGAAGGAGGTGGGGAAACAAAGTGAAATTGGGAAAATAACAGGCATGTTATGATCAAATGATAAAGAGTAGTTTAAAAAACATTGTTAGCCAGAATAAAAGAAGAGGGAAGGGTAGGGATGAGGAGGATAAAAGAGCAACTGAATTGTCAGCAGGAGGTGTGCAGTCTGCAAGAAAGAAAACCTGGGCAGAAGTTGAGGTGTAGTTTATTTGGACTCCTGGCATCGAGGGAGGCAGAGAGGGAAAGGGGTACCAAGGGGGAGCCTGGGGGAGAGGACAAAGAGCCCCCAAGATAGGGTCTGAGGGGAAAGCAGGAGATCCTTGTAATGGAAGGGAGGGCTGAGCAGGACTCGGATGAAGCGTTTGTGGGGAAGGGGTGGGTATCAGCACTGCTGTTAACCAGGAGCTGTAGGTGGAAATCTTGTGTTGTCATGCCCTGGAGTTAGGTTGCAGGTTACTTGGCATACTGGGATACATTTTTTTAAAGATAAATTAATTAATTACCACTCAGCTGTAATTTGTATACATGAAGATCGTTAAGGATGGGTCTCTGGGTAAAGCTGTTTCCACAGCCACTTCCTGCTTCTGCCTAATCCAGGTGAATTTTTTTCAGCAGGTTTGTGGTACAAAGTGCAGAGATGTGAGAATACAACACTTTATTTGAATAAAACAAGCTGCTTAATGTTTAGCCCGGTGCTGACTCAAGTAGCAGTTGCCGTGTTGTCAGCTGCTGCCGTTGCTGACTTTAAGTGCAGATCTTTCTGGTGATAAGTGAATTGGATGGAAAATCAGGGCAGTCTGCATCTGATATAATTCAGCTGTGCTTGCAATGGGAGAATTTTCTTCTTGTTGTTTTTGTTTTATTGTATTTGTTTATTATATGTCTAGTGCTAGTCTGGAAGTAAAGTCCCCTTCTAGTAAGGAAACATTTGTTGGGGAGAGAGAGCTTTTAATGATGTGAACAGGAAGAACATGCTGGGGCGTGTCCAGGGGAAGGGCAGTGGGGCTGGGGCAGGGTCTGGAGCACAAGTCCTGTGAGGAGCAGCTGAGGGAGCTGGGGGTGTTTAGCCCGGAGGAAAGGAGGCTGGGGGAGACCTTGTCGCTGTCTACAGCTGCCTGACAGGAAGGAAGGTGTAGCCAAGTGCTGGTAGATCTCCCATGCAACCAGTGACAGGATGAGAGGACACAGCTTTAAGCTGTATCGGGAGAGGTTTAGGTTGAACTCTTCCCAGGGAGGGTGATTTGACACTGGAATGGGCTGCCCCTCTGGCGGTGGAGTCACCGTCCCTGAAGGTGTTTAAGGAAAGACTGGATGTGCCACTTGGTGCCATGGTCCGGTTGGCATGGTGGCGTTTGGTCATGGGTTGGACTCCATGGTCTCGGCGGTCTTTCCAACCTCCGTGTTTCCGCGATCCTGCGGCATGAGCAGCGGCGGCGGGAAGGCGNGGCCCGGCGAGCCCTTCCCGGGCTGCTGCCCCCGCATCCCCTGCGCTGTGCCCGCAGCTGAGCCCGGCCTGAGCGGTCTGCCGGCGGACCGGCGTTAATAAAACCCACGTCCGAGCAACGCGACCCTCCCGGCGCTTCTCTGAGCGTGTTACGGTCCGTGCTCGAACTCTTCCGCGCTTGCCTGTGCGGGCTGTGTCGGTGCGGGGCGNTCCCCTTCTAGTAAGGAAACATTTGTTGGGGAGAGAGAGCTTTTAATGATGTGAACAGGAAGAACATGCTGGGGCGTGTCCAGGGGAAGGGCAGTGGGGCTGGGGCAGGGTCTGGAGCACAAGTCCTGTGAGGAGCAGCTGAGGGAGCTGGGGGTGTTTAGCCCGGAGGAAAGGAGGCTGGGGGAGACCTTGTCGCTGTCTACAGCTGCCTGACAGGAAGGAAGGTGTAGCCAAGTGCTGGTAGATCTCCCATGCAACCAGTGACAGGATGAGAGGACACAGCTTTAAGCTGTATCGGGAGAGGTTTAGGTTGAACTCTTCCCAGGGAGGGTGATTTGACACTGGAATGGGCTGCCCCTCTGGCGGTGGAGTCACCGTCCCTGAAGGTGTTTAAGGAAAGACTGGATGTGCCACTTGGTGCCATGGTCCGGTTGGCATGGTGGCGTTTGGTCATGGGTTGGACTCCATGGTCTCGGCGGTCTTTCCAACCTCCGTGTTTCCGCGATCCTGCGGCATGAGCAGCGGCGGCGGGAAGGCGAGCGCTGAGGGCAGCGCGGTGGCAAAGGGCGGGCACCAGCGCCGGCCGCGGGCTTGCGGGCGCTCCGCTGCGCTGACCTTGCCCTTGCCGCTCGGCTCTCAAGGAGTCCGAGGCAGCGAAGGTGAAACGCCCAACGCGCCTCCCTCTTGGGCGGGCAGCTGGGAGCGGGCAGCCGGGACCGGCCGCCTTTCCCCGGGGCGGAGCGCGGCCTCGCCCCGCCCGGCCTGCCC
>VWZN01012718.1:36276-101624 GCA_013396955.1 Regulus satrapa | reverse complement strand
CAAGGTGGTTCTTGGGACAGTGCGTGGACTAATTGTAAACAGACAATTTACAATTATAATGATAATTGTAATTATATAAATATAATAATATTGTATTTATATAATTACATAATTATATAAATATATAATTGTAATTATATATTATAATTAGTATATTATAATTATATTTATAATTATATAAATAATTATTATTTATAATTATAATGATATGTGGAAGATGTTGGTTGGACAGAAGATGCTTCTACCTTGCCAAGGGAGCAGATCAAGTGACATTTTAGACATTTTACCAGTAGAATGCAGCAGGTAAAATGAGCATTTAGCTGTCAGCCACCTTCAGAATTATGAAGTGGTTAATATTTAAATAGGACTTATTTTCCCAAAGTTTCGTCTCAGACCTTTGGCTTTTAAGTTCACCTTTAACTTGATAGCTTTGGGACATGAAACTGAAGAGTCCTTTCAGTGATTGGTAATTTCGGTAATCAGTTAATTTAGAGAAAGAACCTGTTGCCCAGGATCCCAGGATAGTTCACAAACTTCACGAATAATAAGGGAAGTTTGCAAACATCCAGGTGGAAACTGACAGGCTGGAGTTCATGAATAGCAGTTCTCCATTTCAATGAGTTAATAGGTTTGCTTCTCAGAACTAATGATTTCTTATATTCCTGGCAAATCTCTAGCAGAAGAATACAGAGGCAATATTTTCTTGGCTAAGAAAATTGTTGTTCGTTCACTTTTCTGATAAAAACAACTCCTCTTTGTAGTGATACTAGGGCTTGAGGTTTCCACTGAAGAACCTTCAAAGAACAACTTAGAAAAAGGTTGTTCTTGTGTTTGAGGAAGATGCACACTATGCAAAGCTTATAATTTTCCAGGTAAGTGAGCTGATCTTGTTCTGCTGGACTGCACATGTTCAGAGAGCAGCTTGTCAAGAGAAACATGTCTGGTATTTGACAGTAACAGGGGTTGCAGGCCTCTATCACTGTTAAGGGCCTAGGATTGTATTGCTGACCATCTGCCTCCAATTTATCAATCCAAAATTATCTCAACGCAGGGGTCATTATAACACGGAGTGGTGTCTCCCCTGTACCCTATTAATAAAGCTGCTTTTCACCTCTTTTTGGGCACTTAAGGAATTGTATCTCCCCTTCTCTTGGTTTTTCATATTGTCAGGTGAAGCAAGCCTCTGCTAAAATGTATGGCTGAAAGTCATAATTTTTGATTCTGCCCTGTGAAAAGCACTTCTGTATGAGAAAAGCATTAATTGGCTCCCCAGCACTCATATTTCTTATTTAGAAACTTTGTCTTATCCATTCTTAAGATCCCTGGATAGTAGAGTTTAGTATGGTAATGAGTGTTCCTCTGAAGATAAAGAGTCTTGCTTTTCTGTTACAAATGATCAGCAGCAGATGAAGCATTAGGAATAGAAGTATAACCTTGGTTTAAGTGCTTTTAATGGAATGACCATAGTGAAAATGAAAAACCAAGCTGGATAAAGAAATGTCCGTCTGCAGACTGACCTCTTGTTAAAGCTCTACTGCTGCCGTCCAGGGACAGTCTGGCATTTCTTTATTTGCTGGGTTAATGAGGCAAATTGGATGAGAATTTCACCGTGCTTTTCTTCATGGTATCTGTACTTTCCATTTCACCTGGCTTTGTTGGAGTAGGTCTTGTGTGTGAACGAGTTTTTAGTCATCAGATGTAAAGTTAAATGCAAGGTAAAAGATTACAGGAGGGGGAAGCTCTGAAGTTGAGTGACTTTAAAACCATCAGTGGAACCGTGTTTTAATATCTGTTTTACACAGTTAGTAAATCACAACTCCGTTAGTTCAAGGATTCTGAAGGTAGGCTGTTGTTAACTAACAAGATAGTAATAAAGTAATAGTGAAGTAACAGATAATGAGCAGCTGATCTTTAATATGCTGATGCAGTGTGAGACAGTGATGTTACATGTTTTAAATTAATTTAAATACCAACCAAAAAGGCAGTCCTGTAGCTGAGCCAGTGTTTGCACCAAGTGCATAGTAAGGAGACTTTGCAGTCGCTCCTGCCTGCGTGGAATCCTGGAGTGGCAAACGTTCGTTGCTGCTCCCAGCTCCACTGTCACCTTCCTGATGTTGCAGGGACACGCTCACGACAGCAGAGCTGTGTTCTGGGGACACAGGGTTGACCATCCCTTGTGCCCCGCTGCTAGCAGCAGTTTTGGTCTCCACAGCCCTTTTTTTTTTCAAGATCCAAGGCTCTCAGCTAAAACACTTGTTCCTTTCAAGACGGCTGGTTATTCTGTTGCCACGGCCATGGAATTTAGATGCCTTCAGACACAAGATTCTGCAGACAGTGTGAGGGAGAGAGAGATTTCTTTTTCCTTTTCCCTCAATTTGAGATATTTATCCCTTCAGCATCACCCTAACTCTATACAGGCTTCTATGATTTTTCTAGTAAAGTGCATTTAGTTCAATGTCTTTTAGCTCTCTTTTGCCTGGTGTATTGTCTGTCAATACAAATCAATATGCTTGGTTGTTTTGTGACAGTGATGTTGAATTTTAATTTTTCTTTTTGACTTTCAGGTTGCAGCAGCCAGTGGTCACACTGTGGTGTTGGTTGACCAGTCAGATGAGATCCTTAAAAAGTCTACAAAAGGAATTGAAGAGAGTTTGAAGAGAGTGACAAAGAAGAAGTTTGCAGATAAGCCTGAGGTTGACACCTCCTTCTTTATTCCTCTAGGAAAACTTGGAAGAATAGAAACTGCCATATTGAAGTTATGATATTGCAGTTATGCATTATAGGGCATGTTATTATACTTGCTTAAAAAGAAAACTTTTTTTTTTTTTCCCAGTGTGCTCAAGAACACACTGAGGACTTTCAGTTTGGGGTTGTTTTTGGTTTTTGGGTTTTTTTAATTTTTTGTTTTTTTAATTTTTTTTCTTTAATTTAGGGAGGTTGAAAGATGTCTTACCTCATTTTCTTTCCTTAATAAACTTTGGCTTTAAGATAAAGATTTCAGCAAACTTAGCAATCTTTTAAAACAGTCACTAGCTGTGAAATGGTGTCAAATTATTCATCGTAGCTTTAAAGCAAGCAGTCTTTAGGTGCTTACCTGGGAATGCACCCATTTTGTCCACGAAGTTATTTTAATACCTGAGTAAGGAGTCTTTTATTATTTTACTGTTTTTTCCTCCTAACACTTGAGCACAGGATTACTGCAAAGGAAATCAGAGTGCAAGTGGCACATGCTGGATGTCTAACTTTGCAGTTGCGTTGCTGAGCGAGGCTTGCCTACTGCGAGCAGCTGAGGAGTCTGATTTTGTATCCTAGGCGTTACTTGTTGCTGCTCTTGTTTCCCTAAATTCCATAGCAGATTCATTTCTTCTTTTGATACATGTTAGCATATACAATGTATACAGATACTGATGGCTGCCAGAAAATGATGCAGCGGACAGAGGAAATGGAAAGGGCTTGTTGGCAGAGGTATGCAAGTGCCAGGATAAGTAGAGCATATGTAATTATGAGGGGAGGGTCTTTTAATAAAAAATAAAACTGTCCACATAAAACTTGCACATTTTGTATGACACTATATTCTACCATGTAGACTTTTATTTGTACTATGTCTCCATTTACCCTTGGCTAAAAGTCTTGCATTTACTTGATTTCTGGTCTCACAAACTATGTCAACAGATTTACAAGTGAGAAGACATTTTTCCCCTTTTTCACTGAAACTGTAGCTACTGATTGACCAGCTAGGTGATCACTCTGACTCTTGTGCTGAAGGTTGGACTACAGCAAATGGTCTTCCTGAAATAATGAGTTTAGAGGTCTCCTATTTGTTTCAAACCAGATTTGATTGGCTAGGAAAGTTTTGTCAGTGGAAAGCATTGTACCTCTACACACTTTGAACTTTCTCATTGATTTGGAAATGTGGCAGGCTGCTTGCATTTTGGAGTGGGTCAAAAACACCAGAGCACATAAGGGGATTCTCATGTAAAAGTAAATTAAATCACTGTAAATAGACATCACAGCTGCTTGAAAACGTTTCAGGCTGGTGCTGAATTCATTAAGAAGACTTTGAAGAACCTCACAACAAGCACGGATGCAGCATCAGTGGTCCACAGCACGGATTTGGTGATAGAAGCCATTGTGGAGAACCTGGAAGTTAAAAATAATCTCTTCAAGACATTGGATAAGTTTGCTCCAGAGTACGTGTGTTTTTCCTATTATATTTTGAAACTTAGACTATTTTGTTTTCTGGTTTTATGCTTACAGTTAGTTCTCTATTTTCTTAGCTGCTTTTTTTAAAAAATGAGTTTGCTGTCTTAGACTAGCTCCAGACTATCTTGTTGGTATGGAATAGTTGTTGTGCCATAGTTGTTGTGCCAGGTGCATCTGGTGCAAACATTCTCAGGTGCGTTGCATTGCTTCATTTGCTTGTTGCATTGCTTTATTTGTTGTTCCAGGTGTGTTTAGTCATTAAGATTGCCCATCTGCTTAGCAAGTTCAAATCTAAATCCAACTACAAATGCAGAACAGTAGAATGAACTTGTTCCGGTACCCATGGGTTACTGTTAATGTTGTGTTCCCTTACTTAAATAGGGAATTGGGATGATAAAGTATTTGTTTCCAGCACACCTGACATAAACAAGTTTTAAGAAGTCAGCTCAATAATGTC
This sequence comes from Regulus satrapa, assembly GCA_013396955.1. Lineage (NCBI taxonomy): Eukaryota > Metazoa > Chordata > Aves > Passeriformes > Regulidae > Regulus > Regulus satrapa. The sequence continues at coordinate 96,964 of VWZN01012718.1, read as the reverse complement.
TGAAGTGAGCTAACTTTACTTTGTATTACAAGAGTTAGGAAATTGCCATTGCTGGTTATTGTGTGTGGTGAAAAAGGGCAATCAGTATTTTGGTTGGCACTCATTCAGTTACTCACCATCCCTGGAAATGTATTTTAACTATATTTGATAACTATTGGAAGCGACTGTTGAATTGTATGCAAACCCAAAAATACTGTTAAGGTGAGCATGCGGTCTCAGAAATTTGAGCCTTGTAATTGATGAGTCAGGATCACAAGACCTTGACTGCTTGCAGGGTGAGATTTTAACTAGTTCAGATAAATCTGGGGGTATTGGCTAAGAGGCATTTTAGACTGTCTGACCTGTCAACTGAGCAAGCTGTGCCTTGAATATCACGTCAAGGGAGAAAAGTTGTTTTATTAGTTGACTTCTAGCCTGGGGAGATTTTCAGTCTTTCTCATACTGTCAGTAATTAAAGTTACCTGGTAGTTTTGAAAACACTAAATGATCACAGGGAGCCATGTACTGAGCACAGGGTAACTTCCCATTACCCTGATACACAAAAGTAAGTAGCTGCCTTCCACATTTATGAGAGTCCCTTGTTATGGTTGCATTGTTCCTATCTTGTGCAAACAGACCATTGGTTGCCCGAGTACTTAATGAGCAAATTGGAGTGTACTAAATGGTTAACTGTCTAAAACCAGGAAATGTGGGCATGGGCACTCAGAGCCTCGCTTAAAAATATGTATGTTTGGAACACCTGAGGCTATTTTTTGTAAGACTGAGCTGCTTGTCAGCTTAGCTGCTGTAAAACATCAATTTTTACTTTACAGTGTTAGAAGATGGGAGTTGTTCAAATATGTTCCCACCCATTGCAAAAGGGATGATTTTATAGGGTTGGAAAAAATGGCTAAGACAGGAAGCCTTCCTTTTAAGAGGGTATTTGGAAATTATTCTAAACATACAGGTATCTTATGTGTAGGATAAAGGAAAGCAAAGTGAATGGCAAAGAAAATGGGTTGCAGTTTAGAAAGTCTAGATGAAAAACCCCTAAAATAGTGACCTAGTAGTCAAATGTTTAAAATATTAGCTTTGGATACAAAAGATAATTTGTAACTGTGAGAGAGTATAGAGTTGTGGGGGAGGGCAGAAACCTGTAGTCACTGTTTTTCAATGTGCTAGGAGGAAGCAATAGGCTTTACTCATCCTGCATGGCACTGTGCTGGAATGGAAAGCTCTCCCTGTCAGTGCAAGCATTCTGCAGCCTCTTCTAAGACTGAATAGGTCAAAATTTATAAATCGATTCTATGGACTGGCTGTTGTGTCAGCTCAGTAGGGGTGGTAGACTTGTGGTTAATTGGTAACAAAGGTTGGATTTGTTTAAAGACAGCTTCGAGTCTCAGCAGGAGCTTTGTTTCTGATGGCCCTCTGAAGTGTGGGTGGGTTACAGGCAGAGACCAGGAAAGACCAGGATGCTGTGGGGGGAGGACTTGGCTTCATTCAAACCTCAGGATTTACCAGGGAGGTGGAAATGTGAGAGGCTATGTATTATGGTTGTTCTAATGAGATGATGAATTCTGCCTATGAAATACAAGGTGTGTGGAACCCTGCATATTTCTTCTTTTGTGCTGTATTTCATGCCTCGTGCATTTTCTCAGCTGCAATGTGTACTTATTCATCTCCCATTTGTGCATTATGAAGACATCTCCAAGGAAAATAAATAAGTCTGGGAACTGCAAAAAACTAAAATATTACATTGAAAAAGCACAGCACAATTAACTTAATTCCTCTTCCTTTTCTTAGAAAATAAATATAATTCCTCTGAAAGTGGATGGGAAATGGGATTGGAAAGCTATTCTTTTATTGAGAGAAGTTGAATTTGTGAGTGGGGGCTGAATTTCTCTCAAGTGTTCAAATCAAATGTGATAAGCCAGGAGCATTTGGCAACCCCAGACCACCTTGGAAAAACTTAGGGTATTTTTCATCTGGGAAACTGTCCAGGTGAAACAGTGGATGCTGTTTCTTGGGTGCTTTAGTCTGAGAACATACTGGTTTATGTTCCTGGAGCTTTGCAAAATGCGGAGAGCAGAATTGTATGTTCTGTTCCTTTCAGTATTATACTCACTGTATTTGGTATTTATTGCTGTGTTGCATGGTCATCGTCTTTGGAGCAGAGTAAAGCATTGCTAGCCACCCTTCAGTTTTGTTTTCCTTTTCTTGAATGGAATCAGTCTTGCATTTCCCTTCTGAAAAAGGTCAGGGTAGGATTTTTGTAGACACTGCAGCACTTTTCCAAACAGGGTCGTAAGAAATATGACAAAAGAACTTTTGCGTATCCACCTTAATAACTTTTCTGTACCTGCTTTCTTTTTTTCTGGGATGTAGGAAATGCCCATCAATATTCCTTGGTCTAGGATTTACCTTTAGATGTGAAAACTCAGCTTGGCCTTGGCCAGTGTTTTTTCAGCTCTTCACTGTGTTCGAATGAACGGGTTCTAAAACTGTTGTTAAAAAAGAATTGTTGTTCAGTGTTTGCTGTGTAAGGCAGCTGGACTGTAAGAGTCGGATTTATTTGGAATATTTGTTAATGTTTCTCTTGTGTTGGGCTGCTCCTGACGCCTTTCCGTGAGCCACGAGATGGCGCCAAGAGAAAGCACTCGGGTGCTGGGAAAGCCATTCCAGGGCTTCGCTGGCGTCCCAAAGCCTCCCAACTCCGCTGTCACCTGAGGCGTGCACTGTGTAATTCTGAGTCACAAAGGCATGGAAGTTCTGTTTTAAACTCAACTGGTATCAACTGGTTGGTGTAACTAAAGAAAGTGTAGCCGAAAGGCACTTGGTCACAGTGCAAATTCAATGTTTTTCTTTTTTCCGAGGCTTTCTGTTGTGTGAGGCTACAGAAGAGGTACTGAGATAAAATCTCTTAAGTGAACTCAGATATATACCTAGCAATGATTACATTTCACGAATCAATGTGCTTCTTTTCTATATGAATATTTCAATTTTTATGTACAGTGGCAAATTTTCAGTGAGAGTAAGTGACTTTTGCATGCATTGACCTTGCAAGGTCAAAACTATGAAATGCAGAATGTTCCTTTTAGTACCTCACCTCAGAACAGTATAAAGCCACTTTATGGTGGGGAGATAATAAAAGAATATTGGTAAGAAGAGTAATCAGGAATTTTCAGGATTTTTTATTTCCTTAAATAGAAGATAAAGCGGGTGGTTTTGTCTTGAAATGTTTTCTTGAAATGTTTCTTGAAATGCTACTATAAGAGGTCCCCATGACTTGGACATAACTTTTCTCAAAGCTCTGTTGTAAAGTTCAGTTGCATCTTAGTACAATGTAAGCAAAATATCAATGGAGATGAATATTTGCTCAGTCCAGTAGGATAGCTTTTTAAATTTTTTAAAATTTTTTGGTGTGATAGCAGGGCTGTCGAGGTTTTGAGATATTTCTGGGAAGAAAAACACAAACAAACAAGAAACACAAACCATTATAAATTGCAGTTAATCAATCTGGTTTATGTCTGGAAAAGAACTTAATATATATCTTAATATTCTTGCCATTTTCTGTATCCTTTGCTGTGTCCTACGCATGGCAGGTCCTTAGTTATCTCTGTTTTTTTTTCCTGTCTAATCTTTTTTCTGATGGTAGGTTTGCTTATCCTATCATTGATTAATTTTAAAACAAAGTAATTGCAAATTTTCTGTAAGACTTCAAAGTGCATTTTTGTCATGGCATATAATTTGGTTTTAATAAATATGTTTAACGGCAAATAAAAACACCCTTAGGTTTCCAGGATTGCTGGAGGAATTAACTAGAATGGATTTGGGGACTTAAACAAAATTTTTACTCACAGTCCTTTTTTTCCAGCACCTAATAAAAATATTCAATATAATTCCTCAAGAATCAGAAAGTCATCTGGTCTTTGCAGTGGTTATTTAATCATTGCTGTGCTTAGACCTCAGGAAAAGGATTGTGATAAACTGCAGGGATATTTCTGAGAATTTTTGGGTAGTTAGCCAGTGGTTGTCTATTTATGTTTAGTGCCTCAGTCTCCTATTGTCCTTTATGCAGTCTATATATTTCTTATTTCCAGGCATACGATATTTGCAAGCAACACTTCATCCTTGCAAATCACCAAGATGGCAAACGCAACCACCAGGCAGGACCGGTTTGGTGGTCTCCATTTCTTCAATCCTGTGCCTATGATGAAGCTGGTGGAGGTGGGTGTCTCATGAGCACACCTTTCAGGGGCTCTTATCATCGTGTTCCTTCATGGTAGCAGCTGCAGCCCAGCACTGCAGCTGTCAGCAGTGGGATTTCAGTTGGACTGACAGAGCAGATCTCAGCGTGCAGCTGTTCTGATATGGAATTTGCTCCCTCTAATGATTAGAGGGTGCTGCAGTCTCTGTTGAGGGGTGGGTTTAAGAGACAGAGGTAACTCCTTCAGTCTGAAAGCTCCTGAGTTGTCCGCTGAAGTGCCAGCAGAGGTGCTGTTTATAGCCATTATTTCAAGCAGAGAGGCTTATTCGTAAAAAGTGCTGATACCAGTGTAGAAATCCATAGAAAATGTCAGTAGGTGAAACCTTATTGCCCTGTCACTTTTGAAACAAAGTCAGTTGTGTTTGTTTCAATGTTTCTAGCACTACAGGCTGGGAAAGAGGGACTGGAAATCTGACCAGAGAGAAAAGGATCCAGGTGTGCTGGCTCATAGCTGCTGGACATGAGCCAGTGTGTGCCCAGGTGGCCAAGAAGATAAGTGCCATCCTACCTTGTGTCAAAAAGAGTGTGCCCAGCTGGACCAGGGCAGTGATTGTCCCCCTGTACTCAGCACTGCTGAGGCTGCACCTTTAATGCTGTGTCCAGAAAAAAAGAAAGACACTGAGGTGCTGCAGCGTGTCCAGAGAAAGAAAACAGACCTGGTGAGAGGAACTCACATGAAGAGCAGTTGAGGGAGCTGGGATTGTTTAGCTTGAGAAAATAAAGCCAAGGAGAAACCTTATTGCTCCCTAAAATTACCTGAGAGGAGGTTGTAGTGAGATGGAGTAGCTGTTAGAACCTGTTATATCAGGAATTATGGCTGTTTAAATAGTACTCTACAGTGATGTCTTTGTGTATTCCCAAAACAACAGAAACTATGTAGCTTGTAAAGTAGTTTTGATATGCTATAATCTCTTAAATGTGCTTTCAAAGGATGGTTGCTTTTACACTGCATCTGTAGTGAGTAAGTGGGAAAGTATCTTGAAGAAACACAATATTGCAAAATACTGCATGTGTAAAATGTGTCTGCTACATAGCTATCAGTTGAAGTTGGTTTTTAGCAAAACATTTCGTGAATTTCTGGAAGAGTGTTCTGGGTTACGTTGCTGTAATGGGGAAATGAGAGGGATTCTGATCATAAATATGTTTATGCTCTTTCTACCTTCCCAGGTCATCAAGACTCCAATGACCAGCCAAAAGACTTTTGAATCACTCGTGGATTTCAGTAAAGCAGTAGGAAAGAGTCCCGTCAGTTGTAAGGTGAGTACATTTTGACAGCATAGTGTTCTGAGTGTCTGTCCTTATAGACTTTCAATTTTAAGGTAGTAGGTTTTAGTAGATGTAAGAGCACTTCAAAAATTTCCAGGTTGCTTCTTGTCCAGTGTGTCTTCGTAATTAAAAGCAATTTGACAAAGAAAACACCTACATTTGCCACAAATTCTTCGAAGTCCAGGGACTTTAGACATCTTGTCTAGGGCAGTGAAACTCACAGCTATCAGGGCTTACTGTTAAGGAGTTGTTTTTTTCCCAAGTCCTGCAGAAGCATAGACTGGAGAGCCTAAAGCAGGAGCTCATCTTTAGCCATGCTAGAGACAAAACTGCTGCCTCTTGTACTGTAAGGAAGTTGGCTGAATCTTCATGGTGTGTGCTCATTGCAAGTTTTTCTTAAGACTGCAGTAACTAGAGACATATTAATCTTAATTTCTTCTCATCTTTGGCTTTTTTTCTCTAGAGAAACACCCTAATTCGAAAGCACACTTTTTCTGAATCCATTAAGCTGTGGTCTGGATAGCTTTATGCAAGCTACTGCTTTGGGTTTCACAGCCCCCAGGAGACAGTTGAGCATAAAAAGAAGGGCTGCAATCCAGTAGTTACTGGATTAATTGATTCAGCTTCTGGATGCTGGATTCTAATTCTGGCTATGTTCTCTAAATTTTGGCTAAATTGTTCTGTGGCCTCAGTTGACTTTTTTCCTATTTCTGTCACAGTTTAGTACTATGTGATGTGTAGAATATAGGATGAATTGTTATAAATCAGCTTGGGTAGAGAATAATCAGTATTCACGACTGAACTTTTCTTTTTTTTAAATTCTTGTTTATAGAAGAAACATTGCTAAGGAGTTGCTGGATTAAATATGATTAAATAAATGAGCTAAAGTGAAATGAATAATAAACATCTGAAATAGTAGTAATACACAGAATAATACTATATTTGCAAAACTCTCTTGTGTTTGCTTGATTGATTGTGCTTTTGATTGATGCTTGTGCAAAAGAAGTTTTGTATTCATTTGTTACCTTCTGACAGCATGTGTCTTATCTTTTCACTGTGAGTGTTGATGTTTGTTGTTAAAACGATTCTAAGTTTGAAAGTATGGATCAGCAGTGAGCAGTGGGGGAGAAGCAGACTATTTAGTCAGGAGTTCTTCTGGTAGTGGCACACACACACACAAAAAAACCTACTAGGGAAGAACTGCTTTTCTCCTAACCTTCAGGAGATTGTATCATCAGACTCTTGAAAAAGGAAAGACTAGCAGTATAAAATTGTTTCATGATTAATTGCTTTGGACTTGTATCAGTCTTATTGATCTCAGTCATGATGACTGTTTATCTGCACTTCCTTGTTTGAATTTCACCATGCTTTATGCTTTAATACTGACTAGATAAATGAGATGAAAAATACAGTTCAGAGAGCATCTCAAGTAATGATAAAACAAGTGTCTTCGTCCACTTGTTTTGTCATGTAGCAATCGAGTGTAGTTCTGGTAAAGAATGTTCACTTGGGATCCCTTTTTTCTTCTTCATAGGATACTCCAGGGTTTATTGTAAACCGTCTCTTGGTGCCATATATGATGGAAGCTGTTCGACTTTTTGAGAGAGGTACTTGGTGGGATATTGACTTCAAGGGATGTTGACATATAACACGGCTAAATGTTACATTGCTTCAGAAAAACCTTGGAATTCCCTCACAATTGTCAGACATTAAAGGCTGGAAGTGAATAGAGAATGTTAAATATCAGCCAACATGTGTAGCTGGAAAGGCCTTGCCTTCACTTTGAAATGTCAGGTTCTGCAGAGTTGGAAGGTAACTTGTGTGTGAAATTCCTGGTGGTGGAAGATGTTTCTGGCTTGGAGGTGACAAGGTGAGTGTGGTGCCATTGTAAAAATATCTTCTGTGAGCTGTTCAGGAACATTCCTCTCTCTGTCCCAGGAGATACTGATAAAAGTGATTGAAAATCCCATAATGGGACCAATAGTAAAGTTCTACAGAGTTCACTTATATGGGGCTAGTGAAATAAACCACCAGTTTTGAGGTAAGTGGTGTAATAGTGTCACGCTATGGTACTGGCACAGAAGTGATTTGAGCTCAGCTACTGCCATGTAAAACTTCCTGTTCCCCTTCTGTGTTGATTTTTAGACATAGGTTCTTTAAGAACCCCAGTCTCATTGCTGGTCTCTTTTACATTAATATGTAGGTAAAAATAATCATGAATCCCCGAAGAACCTCTGAATTTTTCAAAGCATTGAAGTTTGTTTGGAAAAGAAGCCAATAATGAATGTAGTGGATAAGGATGAAATTACAGACTGTAATTGCTTTTATTTCAAGTGCTCTGCTCGTAGCTTCGTGCTACTAAGAATGTCATTTGAAACATTTTGTTTTTGAAATCACTGCTTTTTTACAGATGAAAGCACTCCATTTTCAGGATTCCACCAAATATGCTTTAAATATTAAAAATCTCTTTTAAAGCACATGGAAGGGATGGTTTGATTTCCAAAAAAACAACAACACTACTTGTTTATCCATCAACAGATGTACCTAATTACATCTCAAAGGGAGAAAAGAGCAAATTCACTGACTTGAAAGGCAAAGGAATGAATGCGAGGGGGCATTATTCTTTTAGAAAAAGTCACAGTTGTAAATAAAGTGTATGGGTGTTTCAGTGTGTTTAAAAGAGGTGCCTTTGTTAAGTGACATGTATCATTGTGCATATTTCAGGAGACAACAGAACTTTTTATTAAATGCAGAAGAAAACAGTCACTGAGTTTGTATGTTAAAACTGACTGCTTTTGCCTAAGCAAAACAATATTTTGATTTAATCTTTATTCTTTTTGTGTTTTCTCCCACAGTATGATATTTCCAAACTAGCTAAAGTTCATTTGTGACTTTTTAACTCTAACGAAATCTATTTTAAAATCTAGCTATGTCAGGCTGATGCCTGTCTTTTAATTCATATATTCTAATTAATCAGGTTAAATTTTTTATCATATCCTTTGTGTTTATTCTCAGAGTAGACACTTGAGCCAGATTGTCATCTGCATTAAATGAAATTGTGTCTCTTTCCTGCTAACCCCAAAATTGAAATGCCATTTTATTGGGCTAGTCCTTGAGGTTTTATTTATACAAAATCTCATTCTGTGCACTTTTGCATAAGCAATATACCTTTAGTATATTAACAATTACTTAAATGGGACATATTTTAAATATTAATGGACAGTGGTCTGTACTGCTCTGTGTTTAGTGGAAAAGCTAAAAAGAAGTCAGCTAAGTTTCTGTGGAAATCTGCTTTATACAAGGAGAGACTAGAATGAAATAAGGATATAGCCCTTGTTTGTCCTTTTACTATATTTATTGCATTGTAATGAAACTGTCAAGTGGCCAAGTCCCAGCTTTAATGAAGTGGGACAAATCTGTTGAGAGAACAAGTCTGTATACCCTCATCAACTGCAAATGAGCTGAGGATTTAGGTGTGTTTGAATTTGGGGAACTAAAATTATGTTAGAATTAGGTAGGGCTCCTCTCTGCAGCTTCTCAGGAATAAAATGTGGCTGAAAAAAACATTGTCAGCTTTAAAGAGTAAAAGGAGGTATATATAAATTATTAGTTCATACAGAACTGTCACTGAAGTTGTTACCTTTACAAGAGATTTTGTAAATTTATTTCTGGGGTTCTCTGATCTTAGGCATATAAATTGCACAGGCTGTGTCTGCCAAGCTGCCGGACACCGGGAATGCCTGTACGCATCGAGCACAGAGGTTATTTAACAAGTACCTCGGGGGTTTGTATAACCACATCCTTTTTATAGGATCTGCAGAGAAAGTGCACTGCCTTTCTCGAAATATCACTTACAGGTATGCAGTAGAGGTGCATCTGCTTTGATGACAGTGGAAAATATGTATTCCCAGCTAAAGAACGAAGTTAAAGTTAGCTGTGACAATGTGGCAGTGCAGGATTTGTATTTTTATAGGCACAGACTGAAGTACAAGTAACAAATTTCTCATAATTTAGATAATTTCTTCTGAAATAATTTTGGAGTTCATGAATTAAACTGCACCTGCATAGTGGTCTCAGGTCTCTCCTGTCTGCCATCTCTGATCCCAACAGATCTGTGATAGGTGCTGTAGCTAAGTGTGTTACTCAGCTGCTCCTGCTCCCCTCTACATGCCTGCCTTACCCATCAGCTGGATATCTCTTGTGTTCTGGCAGTTGTAGTGTAGGGGTAGCTCTGTCCTCCTGTGCATCATTCAAAAGCTGCTGCTGATCTCATGAAGCTGAAATTGAGTTGTTTCCTTACTTACCCTGTTTGGCTGACTCTAAAAGAAGCTCTTGTTTTTTCATAGTGACCAGTTCTTCCTTTAGTTGCTCTGATAGGGTCACCATGGTAGCTGTGGCTCCATCAGTAGTGCAGTGTTCTCTGTTGAAATGCAAGAGGAAACCAGGCCTGCAGGGCTTGCTTTTTTTTCCTTCCTTTGTGAGAAGTTCAGCTTTATGCTCTAGCAAGTGTATGCTGACTCCAGTTTTTGTGGCTGTGAAACATGCAGAGATTTCTGTGAAGAGCTGCACCGGGGTGAAATAACACTCTGTTAATTATTTATAAGTGGTGCCAAGGAGATGCGGAATCTTCTCTGTTCATCAAACTGTCAATCTTTTCTCTAGGAGATGCATCAAAGGAAGATATTGATGTTGCTATGAAGCTTGGGGCTGGCTATCCCATGGGTCCATTTGAACTGCTGGACTATGTTGGGTTGGATACCAGTAAATACATTATAGATGGTACTGCATGCTTCTTTTTTTCTGCTTTTCCACTTTTTTGCTAAATTGTAGATGTTCTAATGCAAATGTGACTCTTAATTATTTAAACTGAATGTTTATGGTATAGCCTTTGAACTGTTGAGGAGAAGGGAGTTAGAATTCAGCTCAGAATGCTGTGTGAGTACAGCATTTGTACTGCATGCCTGTACCCTTTGTACATGGGGACAGAACGGCGGTGGCTTTGCTGTCTTAATCAAGTGCTATTGGGAAATGATGATAATAATAATGTTAGTATTAATGGTACTTTATATAACTAAAAAGAATCAGTGGGAAGAGGGACATGTACTGGAGGTGAGGAATTCTGTGAAAGGCAACAAATGATGAGGCTCCCTATCCTTTTTCTACCAGCCATATTTTCATTCTTAATAGGAAACTCAGTAAATATCTCAAAAGAAGTGAGCCATCTCCCCGTCACTTCACTTAATAAGTGGGTGAATGTCAATACAGCAACAAAAAGATACACAATTGGTGACAGCTTGTTGATGGCTGTTGTGTTCCTTTGAATGAGCAGCTTAAACATTCTCTAAGGCAGAATGTCACTTTAACAATGGCATTTTCAGTGGAGCCTCTTTTGCTTTAGTCAGTCCTTTGGAGTCGTGTTCTATTGTTCTAAGTAACCATGTGTTCTGCAGGTAGAAATTCAAGTTGGAATTTCTTTGCACTTTAATTTCTTTTCAGCAGAGCCTTTTTTTATTTCCTTGCACTTAACGATGTTTCAAAAGTTCTCATTAATTGTTTTAAAAAATCTTCAGCGGTGGAGATTATAAAGTGTTTGGAGTACACTGAGCCTGAAGACTTAATTGTTAGATTTATGCATAATCATCAATACTGATCTGGGCTTTATGAAGGTGAACTGCAAGGTCTCAGAGAGCCTAGAATAAGTTCCAGTCCTTCTTCAGTTTTCTGACCTTCAAACTTTTTTCTAAGGAGATGCAGATCTCTATTATCTTTGCATATAAACAGAACTGTTACTAATTCATCCACTTCCCTTCCTTTCCAGGATGGCACTCATTAGAGCCCAACAATCCTCTTTTTGCACCCAGCCCACTCCTGAATAAACTGGTAGAAGAAAAGAAGCTGGGTAAAAAGACTGGAGAAGGATTTTACAAATACAAATGAACTCCAGACCTCAAGAGGTGTTAAACTATCTGTATATGCTATTCAGCATTGCCATAATACAGGTGTTTTAACCTTCCCAAGGGTGGCACAAGCTGCATTTAGAACATAACTCACTTGTGAACTGATTGCAGTAGTTAACTATGGTCAAAGCTTGATTTGGTAGATTGGGTTTTTTTGTAATTCCAAAAAGCTTTCTATGTACAGTGCCTTCATGAAATGTTGATTTTTCTCAGGTGCAGTACAGAAAGACAAGTGAATGTATGTATTTGAAACATTATTATATTGATGGGAAAAATCCTAAGAATAACCTCACTTTCTTAAAAATAAAATTTTTGACGATTCTCTATTGAGTGAGAGGACTTGCAGTTGTGTCTTGGATGGATCCCACAGGGTGGCAGTCTCTTCCCATGCTGGCAAATACAGCCTGGAAAGGCAGTGGGTTGTTTTGTTAGGATTTTTCTTAAGCACACCAGTAATCTGTGGATGTAAATTACAGTGCCTTGAACAATAATGTTTTGAGGAACATATTTAAAAATAAATAGTGTGCCACAACGGCAGGCTGCTTTCTGAACAGAAGGGTTCCCAATAAAGCATTTAAAAACAGAGCTCATTATTGCATTGGGGTTTTCTAGCATTCTCAATTAGTGGTTGAGGGCATACTTTTGCGTGCTGTAGAAACATAATGAAGATTTCTAGGTGATTTCTGTTCTCAGGGACATGAACTAGGATGCTGGTGAAAGCTTCTGAATGTTTTCTAGAGTTCTGTAAATTTGCTGTATTTAAAGTGTCATTTTTACACAATACATTACTACTGTAGTTGAATACCTTCAGGATTGCAACTGGGAGTTTGTGCTGTGTAAACAAATACGTGTGTCTGGTTGTGTGAGGTGCCTTCTGTTTTGCCATTTCCTTGGGGTTTACCAGAGCTGAATTTGTCCACGATGGTAGTACATCAAATCCTCTCTTTTCTCCAAGTATTGCAGAGCAAGTGGGCATGAGGTTTGGTTTTCCAGTTCAACTCGGTAGAAGTCCTCCTTTACTTTTTGTACTTAGTGCTTATATATATATATTTAGTTATATTGAAATGATGAATACTTATTTAATAAGTTGCCTCATCCTCTTTACTCCACCGTCTAATTCAGATTGCAGATTCAGTTTCCTGCCACATGATCACATAAGAAAGTTCTGAGTACAGAATGAAATTTTTGTTTTATTGGATCCTGGTCTTTAATTACATATAATCTAATTTTGAGCCACTTGCTTTGAAAGAGAAGGGTTAAAGAAAAGAAACAGTACTATAAACAGTCTCTTTCCTTTACTAATATATTGTTGAACTGACTTGATTTTACTGAAATACATTCCACTTCTTACATGTGAATTCTATTTCACATGTAAGGTGAAGGTTTTTAATGCTTGTAACTCAGTGTAGTGACTTTTAAATACTGCAGAGTGAAGTTAGTGTCAGTACTACTGTTTTCAGTAGTAATTAAAAATGGGAATGTGTATGACTCTTGTGTCTTAAAAAATGTTATTCGTTTTTTACAAAAAGCTTTTAGGTAGAAGTTATTTGCTACTGTTCCCTTTACTTGGATGATGATCTTTAATTTTGAAAGGGGAAGGTTTATAGCAAGGCATAAGCTATTTAATGTTAAATGTGCAAAATATTTTTCACTAGTAAATGCGATATTTTAGCAAAATAAACTTTCTCTAAAACAGTGTTTTCCTTTCAGGAGCTCTAACAGTTACAGTATGTGTATATGTAATAAGTAGAAGAAACCTGAAAAAGAGGCATTTGTGAGTTGGACTTGCTGGTTGAGAAGAGACTTTTCTTTTTTTTTTTTTTTTTAGCAGAAAGGCCCTGTGGAGGTACTTTAATAGTGGGTGGGGATCATTTATTTTATCAGCATGTGGAGTGCAGTGCCAGGATCAGTACAGATGAGGTAAAGGGGGAAAATTTCAAATATTCCCTCTTAAATCTAGATCAGAATGCAGAGTGGTAATTGAATGACTGTAGTAATTAAAACAAGGTAAACCCTTTCTTTTGCTCCTCAGTAGGAAGGCATGGAAAATGTAGAAGGACCCTTTCAAGGACTTCGTGTAGAAGTCCCTTTTAAGGGAAGAAAATCAGGAAATTAGCCAGAAGTAGGATATTAAGTAGTCAGTCCTGTATTTTACAATAATTTCTACAGCTTTGATATTTAAAGATTTCTAGAAAGCTTAGAGTGTACAATGAACTAAATGAATTGTCTGTTGCCACCTTTTCCTCAGTAAATGTTATTTCCCATCCCTTGCTGTGGCTGTGACTTGAAGCAGAGGTACATGAACCACCTTCCACTGCACACAGTGTGGATGGAGGGGAATCTCCTGCTGGTCAGTACCTCAGACTAGCATGTGGTACATTAGACCTGCTCTCACCGTTTCAAGCTTTCCTTGAATTTTTATTAATAGTGAAAAAGAGATTGTGGGGGGAAAAAAGAGGGATAGAAGAGAAAGGAGGGAAGGGTGTTTGGTTTCCTTCACTGCCTACTTTTAAAACCTTTAGTCTTTATTATCCTTTCTGTCAGCAGGCCTCACAGATTTAGAGCATTTGCCCTGCTTTGGTCAAAGCTTCGGGATGTACGCTTGGCACAGCTCAAAGGCAGCTTGACAGCCAGCAGCTGAGGAGTCGGATGTGAGCCCAGTGACTGCAGCTGGGAAGATGGCTCCAGATCCAGCATCTGGGTCATTTCAGCTGCCAAATGTGCTCCATCTGTGGTCAACCTAGCTGCTGACACAACGGGGGGGAAAACAGGAGCATAGCATATTTTAAACAGGGACTTGAAAGCGGGATCTTTATGGGCAGAGGAGGGTGCTCTGCAGGAGTGGCTTATGGAGAATGAAGTGCAAGAGGTGGCAGTAAAGTTTGATCTGAAAAGGAATTAGTGTGTAGAATTGATTGACTCAGCAACTGCCTAAAATAACTTTGAAAGGTATATTTTTTTTCTTTCATAGATAAGTTGTATTTGTCCCCCAAGTCATCTGACCTGAGGGTTTTGAGGTGACAATACAAATACCCTGCAAAAACCAATTAACAGCTGTTAACTCCAGCATCTAACATGGGCTCTTCAGAGCCATAAGATCCCATGCTACCAGCCCTGCTCTTCAGCAGTGAATCAGATCTCTAAAAAGCAAGGTAGTGACTTCTGAATGAGATTCTGTTGTGGTTTGGGTTTTCTTAGTGCAATATTTGGTGGCTTTTTCTGTGGATGTGGCTCTTACACACCTCGAGGTTATCTGTGAAACTTTTGAGGTTCATCAACCAATCTTTGTATTTGCTGTATTAAAGTGTAGTGAGACACGATTGTCCTGTTAAATCTGTATGTGTTACTAGAGTGAGAAGGGCATCTGAAAAAGAGGTGCTTGGTTTGCCTGCCCAAAAGGTGATTTTGTTGTGAAAAGGTCTTGTATGTGGCTGACTTTGTGCCAGGCTTAGGTCAGTAAAGTCTGCAAATGAGTTAGGTGTAAGCTAATGCAATGCAGTGTGTTCCTGCGGCCAGCTGTGGTGCTAGGAGGTGGGTGCTAGAGGATGGAGGTGTGAGCTGGCATTCTCTGTTGTTTAATGTATACTTGTTATTCCGGCATCTAGAGAAAGCCCCTTTACAGTACTAAGGGACTTTAAAGATATGGGCAAACTACACACAGCTTCTGTAGTTTGTAGAGACCAACTTTTTCTAAAAATTGACTGCTGACAGTTTTGGAGTTATGTTTTTCAAGGGAGGTGTGTACCTGTGGTGCCATGTTCTTCCTCTTCTAGCTAGTACCACAGCAGTGACCCACATCTCAGTATGTTTTATTCGCTACCGTTTGTAACCATGTGAGCAATTATAAAACTGACCTGAATAATGCCTTTCCCTTGTGCTTTTTGGAAGAGCTGAGACCAGGAGCAAAAGCAGATGCTGTGATTCTTTTGAGAGCTAGATCTTTTCATGTTTTATGTTCCTTCAGTAGCTTTTCCTGTTATTCACAGCCAGAGGGATGTGCTTCTACTGAATTCTGTTTGAGAAGGGTTAAGTAGAGCCACAATCTGATAACTGTAAAGATGATTTGTAGAATGATCCGCCTTGAGCTTTATGATCTTCTCAAAAGTTCACATCAAAACTGAAATCACTCTATATAGCACTTAGTATCCAGTATACTTGTTCATTTATAAATGAAATGCTGTGCAGTCCTAAATGTATGAGATCAGAGAACAATCTACGATGATGTGAGGTGTTACTGATAATATATTAGATTTAGGTTTGTATGCCCATGGAGCAACTTTGCACTTGTTCAATTCAGTCTTCTCTTTTATTGCCCTAGGGGTTTTCTATTTGATTCTCCATGAATCTCAAGTAACTGAGAGCAGTGCATTCTTTGCAGAGAAACCAGCACCGTAAAGCTCTAATGCTGGCTGGAAGTTTTGGTTGCTTCTGGGGCAGGAATAATACAAAACATCAAACCTAGTTATTAAAGGAGCCATTTCTTTTGTCATGTGGTGGCATGAGGCATCGCAGTGAGGCGTAAGGCCAAGCTTTGTTTCCAGCCTGGGGTCAGAGGCTGCAAGTTGGCCACGGCACAGGAGGATATTTTAGCACAAGGCTTTTGCTTGGCGGGCACTAAGGAACTTGTCGCTTACTTTGGCTGTCCCGTGCTGCCAGATAACAGGATTTTTTCCTAGCCTGCTGTTTGCTGCTGCTTTGCTTTGTGCATCCCTGTCCTGCCTGGTAACAGCTTCTTCTATTCTGGTCCATTTTTTTCTGCCAGCAACCACTTCTAGGGTGGTTTTCTGTAAATGGAGAAACCCTTACAGTATGCACTAGTTAAAGAATGCAAGTTTTTTGTCATTAGTAACTTAAACCCCCCATTTGGAGTCTTGGCTTCAGCAACAAAAATGTTGTGGATTAACCACTTTCACCAGCAAGAGGCTTTCTGATGAGCTGTGGGAAGAAGTGTATGCTTAGTGGTAGGTCTACAGTAAACAGCTGGAATTTGCATGTGGTGAATTAGCACCAAATAAAACCCCTCCTTTTTTTTTTTTTCTTAATTACCCTTGCATACTCAAATGGACCTATTAAACATTTGTGCAGTAGAAATTGGTAAAACCACACATTTACAGTGAGCGGATCTTGGTTGGGTGCAGGCTGACATTTCTCTGCTCTGTTGGTGGCAGGACAGACCTATGTAGGTCACACTTAATCCAGTGGAGGGACCACTCTGTTCCCTGACGCCTTGGCATGCAGTGGTGCCCTGACTTGGATTGGAGCACTGCAGTCACTGGAAGGAAGCCTTTGCTTCAACTCAGAATCTTCACCTACTTTACATTAACTTTGAGACCTGCTGCTTCGACTCCTACACATCTGCAAGCATAAGCAGGTGTAAGATACACTGCATTTGTATTTCTCTGGCTTTTTAGTTGTTGGTTTTCTCTAAAGAGGCTGTAAAAGGTAAACTGCTTCTGACAACTGCTTTATTTCTCTGAATATGTCAAGAGGGCTAATGGGTTCCTTACAGCTGATGTTGCAATTCTTTCTTCATTGCAGTTTAGGGTGAAATTTCTAAAAGCCTTTTATTTCAGTAGGAAGCCTAGTGATGTTTTCCAGAATGTCTAAACAGATGAGGCATCTAGCATCCTATGATTTCTTCTTAGCACTGAAATCCGTCTCAGAACTTGGAAAAAAAGTATTTATTGAAGAGCCTGATTTTGGCGGTCCTAGTTTATTTTTAAATCTTTAACCTAATTTCCAAAATAATGGGGAATATTAGAAATGAACTGGCATGGATTTTAATGGCAACTTTTCTCAGCTCTTTTCAGTTCACGGGACAATGTAAAAGAAAACAGGAACTTTCATACTTTTCTTTCTCTTGTTTCCTCTTTGTCTACTTTCTTGAACACAATTACTTGCAGGAACAAAATTCTGCTCTTGCTAATTAGTGACTTCAGAAGTAGCAATCAAGACTGTGCTTGTAACAGTCAGAAAAAAGTACTGCCTCCTGATTTCTTCACCCTCTCCTTCCACTTCCTTTTGAGTCAAAGGGTTATCCCATCTGCTTATGGATGGCTTCTGTGACAAGTGTCAGAGAATGAGCAGTGGACACCCAAGTAATGTTTTAAGTGCCTTAAAAGACTTCTGTGAGTCCTTTGTGCAGGGGTGAAATAGACTCCAGGGAAATAATTCATGGAGAGGGAGCTGATTTGATGAGGCTGTGGATTCTGGAACCAGTCAGGGTGCTTTTAGGAAAATGGCAGTGTGTGAAGTGGGAGATTGAGGATGGGCTTTTAAATAGCTTACTTTAGAGTAAGAGACAAAAGATACTTGGAGAATCTAATTTATTTTGTTCTAGAGAAATGAGGGGTTCAAAATGGTAAATTTTTCTTTTAATAGGAGAAAATGTGGGGGAATAGAGAGAAGATGCTGTGAATTTCACATAAGTGGTTTTCCTGATACAATTTTCTTTTTTTCTTTAAACAAAAGCATTACTTAAAACTGAGGAAGACTCTTTCTTAGGGACTTAGCATTTTATTTTTGGCTAAGACTGAAAGCTATTGTTGCCTAAGTTGACGCTTAACTGGCAAATCTATGAAATGAAGCCAGTATTGTTACTTGGATCTAAATTTGTAAGGACATTTGGTTGTCATAGATGAAAAGATGAACATATAGTTTACCTCAAAGACAGAGTTATATTCTTAAGATTATTTGCACATGTTAACAGCTAAAATAATTGCTTAGCTTATTAACATGTGATATTTGAAGTAGCAATGGAAGGGGAGAATAATGGCAAACAATGAGTATGTCAAATGATCATACAATAGGCACTATCTTCACCCACAGGCTCATTGCATTTTAGCAAAGGCCAGAACTTTTCCACAGTGGTAGACATTTCTAACATTACGAGGAAGAAAGTTTCTAAGGAAAATGATGACTTTGAAAAATTGCTTTTCTTGTGATTTTAGAGAATGAACTGTTTCCCTGACAGATGACCTAGCTACTGCTGGTATCAGTTTGACTTAGAATTTAATGTAATTCATATTATGAGAGCAGTGCTAGTCCACAGGCTAGCTCAACTTGCAATGGATGTATATTGAAATTGGGAAATGCAGTCTAAAAGGAGTGCCATATTCTCTACCTTCTGCAGGCAAGGAAGTGGCTTTGGAGAACTTGCTGAATCTGCTGGGGAATGGAGAGTGAAGGAACAAAGTTTGATATTTGGCAGCTGGAAATCCAGAATGTGTTAGAGGATTTTAGATACCTTAGTGATTTCAATATGTGAATTAGCATGGACATCCTTCAACCCCAGCTACTGTATGCTGCAAAGAATGTGGCATGCTTTTCTATCCTGTTTAGGAGTTGTGTTCTGCAAATCTCTTAATTTAATTATTAATTAATTATTAAGTATTGGCCACAATGTCTACAAGAAACTGGATGAAGTCTGGTAAAGGGTCAGTGAGAAAGTCCTGCCTAGTATTCTTTGTTCAGCTGGGAGTGATGGGTAGTTGGAACTGGTGTTAGCAGTCTTCCATTTCATCTTTTCTGTGAGCTGTTACTTCTGCTTAGTTGCACCCTCAGCCTAAGTGTGCATCTTTCCACACTTCCCTGGGGTTGTGGCAGGATAATGTTACAATAGCAGCAGTGCCCAAGAGAAAATAGTCCAGGTGAAGCATTTAAATCCATGCCCATCAATTTTCTCTGTGCTTTGTTCTCTCTGTTCTTTTCTGGGTTTCCTTGCCCTTGCCTCTGATAGTGAGCTAACTCCCACCCAAAAATTGCAAAGGGTTTAGCTAGTGAGACAACAGCTGGAGTGAGGTGATCTGAAGACTTGTTTGAATCTTGGTTGATAAATACAGTATATTCCATGTTTATATAATTGTGTGGTAGCTGTTATGGTAACTATACGTGTAGTGTAGCTGTATGCATCTCATTTAAAATATCATTTAATAATTCTGTCTGTGGTTTACATGAGTTGCATATAATGTCTCTGATCCTCTCAACATAATGGAGCTAAGGAAGTACCATCTTTCAAATGAGCTTGGGGAACAGATATGCAGGGAAATTTCTTCCTTCTTTTTCCTCTAGAAAATAGTATTTATTCCTTTTCTTCCTTCAAATTGTATTTATTTCTAAACTGGAAAGATTGAAAGTATAGTATAAGTGTTAGACCTGTGCTAGATATAACTCCATTTTTTTTAGATTCATAGGAAATCCAGCGTTAAGTCATTGGAAAGGGGGTCTGCCTCTGAGTGCGTCAGAGCTGTTTTAGCAAAGCAATAATAGCAGAGAACTCTGGCAATGAGGACAGGCCAAGAGCAAAGGAGTCAGTCAAACACAAGAGAAAAGAGGGAGGAGGAAGGGCCCTAGAGTAAAGGTAAAATCAAATGGACTAGAGGAAGAAGTCCTTGGATATGAGAAAACACTTGCAATTCAGTTTCAGTATGTAATTTCAGTAAATTCACACTTACTAAACAATTAAATATGGATAATCACTACTTTAGAGTACCAGTATAGGCAGAATTAGATTGCTCAGTGATTACCTAAGTGCTGTGAGTGGTTTGGTTTCTGGATCATGCAGTTATACCAGTCCCACTCAAAGGGAAACTTTGACTGTATGTGAAATGTGCCTTGTAAAATTTGAATTTTCAAACAGTAGCTAAAACTATTCATGGTTAAATCTGTTGAGAGTTATTGGATTAGGGTGTTTTGGCTGTGAATTATTTTGGGTTGTTGTTATAAAAAGTTGAGTACAGTTTGAAGTTATCAGGTCTTTACAGGGAAAAAAGTGGCTGTTCTGTCACATGGTTTGTTTGCAAATATGAATACTGCCTATTAATTTTGGATTAACAGTATAGAATGAAAGAAGTTGTTGCTGCTGATGTTTATCATGGCAAAATTAAACATTTCACAGGGAAGAATAAAAAGGAAACATATTTCAGGGTAGCAAAAGCAGCAACTAGTAAGAATCTTGTCCATCTTGGGCTTTTTTCAGTCAAAGGATGTAGTCATGGCCATGTTGTGCTGTGTGCTGTCTCCTCTTTTGCTACTTAGCACTTCGCTTTCACAGGCAGGTGCCAAGAAAACGGAATCTTCTTTCTTCTACAGCATTTTGCTTTGTCAAGATCTGAGTCCTTGTTTCTGGGGCTTTTTCTCTCTGTCTCAAAAGACAGAGATGCCCTAACTCAGCCAAGTAGATATCCTGTAGGACTTCTTTAGTCACTTTGCTTACCTGTAGGACATTTTTACGAATTCAAAGAATGGCCTCTCCAAATAACTCCTCTGACCACCATTAAGTTTTGGAGTATGTTATTTTTCTTATTCTGCTTAAGTTTTTATTATGTCAGTTACCTTTTCTCAGCACAGTGAACAGTACAGACCACTTCTTGGGTGACTTGCTCTTCTTGTATGAAGCAGAAATTTTTCTCCTAGCTCTGCTTGTTTACGGTGATTTTCCATAGCTGACAGGTTAAAGAACCTGTTGCTTATTTGTATGTGTTGGGTTTCTGGAAGGTGGGATGGGTGAGTTTGTCAAAATGTGGTTTGTAGAACATCATTCACAAGAAGAAAACCTTAGTTTTCTAAGGTTCCCAGACAAGGTATGCAGTGACTGTTATCTCAGTCAAGCAGACATCTGTGGATTCAGTGAAGGCATGGTTGTTGCAGGAGGAATGTCCCAGCCAAAGAGAAGACATATTTTAAAATCCATGGCCTGAAGGTATGACTGCTTATCTGGGAGGATGGGGAGCAGTATTTCAGCCCTTGTTTTAACCCGGCCAAAAACTGGTGATTGAGAGGTTCATTTCCCCTATTTCTGGCACATATGTTCCTTTTCCTGGGCAGATGCCCATTTGCTTGCTTGGCTTTCTAAACCTGAGCTTCATATCTATGAGGAGATTCAAAGGGAAAATTCATACATTAATCCAGAGTTTTTCTTCCTGATGTGTCATGGAGAAATGAATGTGTTTGGGCATACTTTCTAGGTTTTTGGTTTCATCTCAGAATGTGTTTATAGCCAACCATTTTCCTGTTACAGCCTCTCCTTTTGGCTGACTTCCTTTTTTTAGCCCAGTAGTTTTTCACTGACCTGACTTAGGAGAAATGTATTCATAGCCAACAGACTTCTGGCTGTTTGTGGGCTTATTCTTTCCCCTCTAATGTTCTACTTTGTGTTAGGTCCTTATTCTGGGAGAGAGGCTTCCCTACATGTTAGTCCCCTTGCAAACGAAGGGAAAAAATTGCAGCTGCCCTGTTGGGAGAGTTTACAGGGCATTTCTTAAGTCTCAGTAGTGTCCTTCGTTTTCTGCCAGTCTTGCTTTAGCGTAATTAGCTGCCACATAGATCAGAGCAGGAGGCCACCAGGAAGCAGAATGATTGCTTCAAAGCCTTGTGCACTGTAGTGGTTTCAAAGGAATGCAGACAACTGATGCTGTGGATTCTGCTGTCCTAGAGCCTGGAGCAAGGATTGGGTCCTTAAGGTCCTACCTTTGCTGCAAATTGACCCAGCCATCAAGCTGGCCCTTGTACAACTAAGTTACTGCCTTTTCTGTTGCCTAATCCAAAGCGGAAACTACAAGAGGATAATTCAGTAGAGCTGGTGAGTCCCTATAAGCACAACTAGTGAATCTGTCATCACTTGCTATGTAAGAAGCCAAAGTTAGCTAAAGCATTGTTCTTTTATGTAACACAGGGAAAATGGCTCTGGTCCAAGTGATCCAGAAGCCTGAGGAGCCAGACCATCCTATGATGTTGGCCTGATTAGCTGTAAATAATCCTGGCACAACTCCCCTGTTCTGTCTGCTGCTTTTGGTGAGGGGAGGGGGAAGGCTGTGTGTTTCCTAGGTACTGGGATAGCCCTGTGTTTATGAACTAGACTACCCATGCTGTGATCCCTGCAAGAACTGGTTTTAGAACATGCACAGAACCAAGTGCGGGGGCAGAGAGTGGTTTGTGAATGCTTGTACAGAAGTGTCTGGATAATTAACTCAGCCATTAGGTAGGAGCATTTAAATCCTTGATGTTTTCTGTGGGAAACACAGGATAATCATCTCCTCAGGCACCCAAAAGAGACAAGGTTAGATTCTAATTTCTGCCTAAATTGCACATCAGGAATTTAGGTGCTGGTTTTGAGTCTCACCTGGAGTAATTTGTTCCATGTCACAAGGATTCAAACCTAGTCTTACTTCCAGGGTAGCACCATCATCACTTGGCCGTCCTTACTGGCTCATCTGTCTCCACTGACAAGCTGGCACAGTACAGTGAGGGCTCTTTTGGTCCCACAGGAACAAATGCCAATTAGCAGGAGAGGGTGGGAGGGGACACAGACCCAGGTCGGGGTATTCTGGTATAGCAGGGTTACTCTGTTGCAGGTGCTCTCATGGCAGCATCCTAAGCCTTGCATATTAGTTAACCTTTCCCATAGCTGCTGTACGTGAAAGGTCTTTGATCTATGAATGAGCCCAACACATGGTGCTTGTTCACTGTATGTTAACAGCAGAGATATTATTTTTAGCTCCCAAATTCATTTTCTTCACTATTAGAGCTGAAAGACCTTTTGTCCTTAAGGCAGGCAACTGTTCACAACAGTGTACTGGGGACAGCGTGCTACATGAAGCTGACACTTCCACCGGGAAATTTTTTTTTCAGAATGGGTAAATGGCTTTTTAAATAGTCATGAAAAAAGTCTAAACGAAGTAGTCATGTTTTACGGAGTTCTAAAAAGAACTGTTGTCTTTGGAACATGCAATTTGCAGATCGCACTGCAGTAATCCTTGATTTAGAACAATTACAGCACTAAGTGCTTGCCTTTTGCCCCTTTAAAAAACAAAACCAAACCCCAAACTGAAAGACAGGTTTCCAGCAAAGGCTGGGATAATTGAATGGAAACATAGCCAAGTCTTGCAAAACTCCAGTATACAGTTGCTGTTCTCTCAAGAGATATTTTCTCCTGCCATCTGAGAGCATGGTCACTTGGGTTTTTTTTCCTTTTTTTTTTTTTCTTTTTTTAACATAATCACTAGTTGCTAGAAATAACTATTGCAAGAACTAATATGCTGGTTACAGCCTTAAAACTGGGCATGGGTGCAGTGCACACCAGTTTAAGAAGAAGCAGTTTTATAACATTTTTAATTATGAAATTTCTTATGCAACCAAGTTAAAGGGTCACTTATAAACAATCCAATCCCAAAGCTTCCTTAGGCAGTAACTGACCTATGTCATTTCTTGTAGCTTAAGCTTGACTCAGTCCAGTCTCACACCAAACAAGATTTGGGAGGTAGAATACAAAGAATGCTGATGCAATGGATAGTTAATAATATTTCTTTTCCACTCACAAATCAGTGGAGTGGTTTATCTATGGCTCCAGTGCCTGGCTTTTTTAAAGTCCCTTAGTAGAAGTGAGGCAGCTGTGCTGCTTGCTATGGCAGGAACATCTCGCAGGCACCACTGGCAGGAGGCAGGCCATGCAGACTCTGGATCCCAGACCATGAAACCAGGCCTTGCACAGCTGATTCTACAGCCAGCTTCAGTCCCTGGCTATGGGATAATTTATACAGCTACAAGAAATTTAACTCTAGGCCTCTACCTCTTGTGTGGGCATGGACTGCATCCAGAAAGAAGAAAATCCATATTCCTAATCATCAGCTTAAAACCACTGCTCCCTTCTTTAAGATTTTGCTAGGAAAATGATGATGGAGGGATCCTTAGTACTTTCACTTAGGCCAAAGCTAAGGGAGCAGCACAAGGGAGCACTGAGCCTCCCCGTTCCTTATTCGTCATATGGAACTAAGACTTCTGCTTACTTTTCAAAGAAAAATAAGTCACTTTCCAAAATCATTTCAGGTGAGCAAAAAGCCAAACAGACATATTGCATTTCCTACAACAAAAGACTGAGACAAAAGTCTTCAGTGTTACAAATGACTGTACCTTCCTAAGCTTGCTTTTACCTTTGAGGGATTCTGACTAAAACAGTTCTTTCTTTTTTTATAAGCCAATTTTAAAGACAGTTAACTTTTGTTTTATTACAAAGCTTTTATTAAAAAACAAATGCTCAGCACATTAACTCAAACTGGAATGACAAAAAAAAAATTGGTTGACAGTATTTTTGGCAAAGGCTGTGCCTTACTATTTTAAAAAATGGGTACATCAATGCTCATTTCAACAACTGGCATAAAATCCCACTAACAGGCTAACAAAAACAGATACAAATACAGAACAATTGAAGTAATAATTCAAGTGCTGGGCTTTTTACAAGGAGAAGGGGAATGGGTGAGAAGGAGAACTCACTGCAGTCAGATTTGCTGGATGTATTGCTTATGTTTACAGAGTAGATGATGCAAGACTAACATGTCTACTGACCAGCTGACTGTTGTTGTTACATTTATTTAGTTCTATAGGACACTGTATTATATAGACTGAGAGGCCACTATTTGTTACAAATAGTTTAACAAAACAGCCACCTTTTTTCCATACAGATTTTTTTCCTCTGGCAAAAAAAAAAAAAAAAAAGGAAAAAAAAAAGAAAAACTCCTTTTATTTAAAAAGTATTTCAGATTTCTGACAATTGTTTAAAAGCTCATACCTAGTAAAATATACACCAAAGAAATTACAAACTAGAAGTTAAAATATAAAAGCATTCAAGTTTCTTAAAAAAAAAAAAAAAAGCTAAAACCGAAATTGATCCTGTCGCACCATTAAATAAAAAGAAGGTTGAGCGCGTCATCGTGGTCCAGTCAAATTCCATTCCTCGACGTGCTGTATGGGCAGCTGTGGTCTACGTTATTCTGCTGGCTGAAGCAGGCAGAGACAGCCATGCTACTGTGTTTGCTGACTCAATATGGACACAGATGAGACGGGGGCTTAAGAGTGCAAGGCAGAGGTGAAGACAAAAGCTGCTCTGCTGACCCAGGAGCTCATTTGCTCTATTTATATCGGGGCTGGACCTCGTGATAGTGAAGGATTTTGGCAGTGATTGTCTTTATGATTCAGTGTCTCTAGCAGTGACACCAGGGTGAATGACATCCTAGACAGACTCCTTGGGGGGGTGGTCTGTGCGGATGAAGGACACACCTAGGGTTTAACAAGCTTCCATCTCCAGAAGGGGTCCTGGTGTCGCCGCCTTTGCTTTGCAAGTTGAGAAAGCATTTCTTTTCCCACCTACAGGGAAAGGGGGGAAAGAGAGAGAGAGTGTGATAAAGACTATCTGGAGCCTTTTAAAAAGAAAAAATTCTTCAAACAAGCTGGTGATGGGTCACTGTAATGCTCACAACCGTATTAGTGGAATGTGCGTTACAATGTCAAAGTTAAATGCAGAATTTATTACTACTTGCTTTTGCTTGAAGTTTGCAACTATATTTATGGAAAGTACTTTGGATTGTAAAGAGATACCGAGAGATAGAAAGGTGGGGTTTTAAACACCCAGCATATTACAAAAGTACTTCCCTTTTGTAGTGGATTTCATTTATCTACAACATTTGACCCAGATACCATTACAAAATGAGACATCCTCGGGCTTTAGTACTGCAGTGCTGTGGTTGAGGTCAATTAAACCTCTGTTTCAGAGCCTCAAGCTCTACTCCCTGCAGACATGAAAAAATGCTGTCTTCCGCAAGCAGTTTGGTAGAGGAATGTGGTGGATGAGGTTTGTGTGAACGCCGATTCTACCATCCATCCTCATGACTGGGGAGAATTTGTTCTGCTCTTCAGCGGCGTAGGGAACATCTTCCAGCTGTGTAAGAACCATGGGCCTCCTCCTTAGCTGTAAAGCTCAGTAGACCTTGGAAGGGTTTATATTCTTAGAGCATGTGAAATGGCCCACAGTACAGGCCTAATAGGAATTGCTCATCCACAGAGGAACAGTTTTTCCTCACTGGGTCTCTGGGTTACATTAGCTGATTTATGAAATTGCCAACTCAACCATCACCCTTGCCCTTCTGATGCAGACAAGTGGGTTACACCAGGGTCTCCACCCAAAATCTCCCTAACGAGTCAGACATTTTTCCACACATGGACACATGTTCTCTGGTAACTGTTCAGGGATTATTGGTATCTCAGAAAAATCAACATTGACCTCTAGGTCTCCATGTACTACTCAACTGCCAAACAAATAAAGGTTCAATGAACAAACTTTGTGAGAGTGATCAAAATTAGCACAAGAATGCAATTCAGTGGAGAAGGTAAATGAATTTTCACCAAAAGAAACACAAAATGCTTAGTCACATAAAGAAGATACGCTGCCAGCACCTTGAGTCACACAAGGCAAGACAGAACAAGTTTATGAAGAAATGGCTTAAACCACAAGTCAAACTTCTTTTAGACTAATCATGATAGATAGACTGCTTAAGCCTGCAAGAGCCACAAGCTGAATTAGTCAGCAAATTTTTACATTACATTATATTTCAGCAGTATGTAAACTAGGGCCATTTATAACTAAGCACCCACCTCCCATCCACTGCAGCTTCCACGTAAACCATTACAACACAAAGTCACACATAGCAGCTGAGTAGCGTGGCAGCTCCTGAGTAAGGAGTTACACTGCCTCATGTAGTCCAGGGTAGAAAGCCTCTAAAACTGATTTTGCACCCTTTGATTTTAATCAGCATAAGCTGAGGCCTCAAAATCTTACCAAACAAGTTGACTCCTTATCAGAGGTCACCCACATGGCTATTGTTATAGTGGAAAGCAATGTTGAGGACACTTAAGTTTAGCTGCAGACTAAGGTAGAAAAGACCAGCATGAATTTATAGCAAACTTCTCTGTATAGCTTAGATTTGATGCAGACTCCCTCGTTGCCCAAATTTTGCCATCCCTGATACATAAAGAATAACTTACACCTGCTGCTGGTAGCCACAAAAGGACATTTAAAGCCACTGAGGCCTCTTAAACAGCACAGCTACAAGTCCACTGGCAAACCAGCGGTTTCAACAGAGGTGGTCTGTATTGACTAATTCAGTTCCTATTTCCTCATAAAACCAGCCCATGTCCCAACTAAAAAAAGCCTCCTGAGCTTCCTGCCTTTTTTTTTTATTTTTTATAAAGTAGCGCAGTGCTCCGTAACACGTGTGGATCAAAGAGCTACGAAGGGCTCTACCTTTCCAAGGAGCACGAAAGTGAGGCCAAGCAAACAGCAGAGAAACACTGGGGAGAGCACCCTGCAGCTTTATATTTATTTTGTGCCTTTTCATCCCGGATTTTCAAAGGTTTGGTCCAGGTTGCTCTTCCTGGGAAGGTTTTCCTCTCAGTCTTACATGAAAACATTCAGCTTCCTGTTGAGGAATGGCCTTGAGGCGCCAGGCCAGTAGTTCACAGCAGTCTGATACAAGTGCTGTGATTCAGAGCTACTCCCCATTAGCAGCCAGGAATGTCTACTTCACTGAAGGAAATGAAATGCTCTTCTGTTGAGATGGTTCCCTGCCTCCTCCCCCCTTCCCTTACCAGCAAGCTGTCTTTGAAGTCAGGAGGTTAAAATAACGACCGTGGCCTTGCTCTGGCCCTCAGCTTTTTCCAACAGCAGCCATTGCTTCTTTCTCAATCCAGAGGCAGCTTTTGCAGCGCCTGCCTCCTTTCCATAGCTCCTAACTACGCCCAGCCCCTCTAGAGGGGCTGCAGACACCACGGTGATTCTGGAAGGGGACAGGCACAGGGAGGCCCCACGTATTTTTATTTCCAAGCAGTACAGCACATTACACGGTAGCTATCCTGAAAACAGCATCTAGAACCCAGCCTTTCCCCTGCTGCACATTAAGGCTACACGCTGGAAATTGCTTCTACTGCTGATAAACCAAATAATGCCTAAAAAATACGAGTGATGATGGTGTTGCCTTACAGATATAAAACAGGTCAAATCAGGATTCTTTTCAAGAAACCACAGGCATGTGCTAAGGAGACTGAAGACTTCCCACATCTAAGGCTTCACTGGGGGGCTGCAGCTGAAGTCTCGCCAGGCGAGGCATGCCCTAGCAAAGCCCAATCCACAAGTGAAGTCGGCGCAAATCAAAGACTGCAATTACAGCTCCCTGGCTGTGGTTAGGCTTCAAAGAAAGTGCTGCAAGTCACATTTTACATATGTGAAGTCTTGAGCCTGAGCCACAACAGGAGGCACTGTCTGTGCCATTTGCAGTGTACATCTGACTGCAGGAGGAAAGGGGAAAAAGAAAAACAACACCTCAAGAAAGAAACAGACATAAAATTCAAAAGTAATGCAGTGCAAAAAGAAAAGCCTTACTATCAAAGGGATAAAACTGTAATTCAGGATATTGCTATTGCGTAAAACTAAAGTCTGCTAGCAAGCCTGGGCTCAGTGGCTGAGGGGATCACAGGGGTATCTGAAGTCCTCCTCATGCTTCAGAATGAGATGGATTGAAGGGTGGGTCTGCAAAAGTCTTGTTCTCCTCCTCTGGGTCTTTTAAGTTTTCTAGAACAAGGGAGAGAATTATGCAGCTTCATCCAGGTCATGCTAATCAGAAAAGGTTATTGAAGAAAGTCAAGAGTGTCTGGGTCAGTACAGGAATAAGTATGGCAAAAGAGATGCCTTAGCCTTACAGAGGGCAAGGGATATGAAACATTTTAAATTAGGCAGTTTTTTCTACACCTTTCCCTATCACATTGTTTGGATACAGTTCTAAGAAGAGATAAGATTATATATAACAGGAAGTTACATGTATTTTTTTTTTTAATAAATAAGTCCATCTCCAAACCTGTCTTTTAATCTGGTACTTCAAACAACATGGCAAATTCAGGGACTCAAAAGCTGAAACTGTCATTTTCTTTGTAAGTCCAAAATGAACGTGTTCAACTTACAGCCAGCCATGGTTTATTCAATACTCCAGAAATCCAGCTACGTAAAACCAGGTCATTACTTATCAGGGCGGTTCATGCTGTTTGTGGAGTCCCTCTGTATTTTCTTTAACAGCAGAGCTGGAGAGGGTTTTCAGGCGCAAGCAGATAGATGCCGGCACTGCAGTCTGCTCCTCTTCCTGCCCAGCTGTGCCATGGTTTGTGGGTTTAGCCCAAACCAGATCCCTGAGATGTTCAGGGCAAACACAAACAAACACTCCACAACCCTTGTTGTTTCTAAACAAAAAAAGCACCTCCCAACAAAACCCCAGTCATTTTAGTAATCCAATTTGCTGCAGGGTCCCACAAGCTGTTACAAAACACGGATGGAGAGACTCACGGGAGGCAGGAAAAAGCCCCCGCTCTGCAAGAGCTGGATACCAGCAGGCAGCTTTTAAAGCTGCCTTTGTAGCCAAAGAAATGACAAAAAATTGTACCCTAAAACTGTAACAGATGCTGCCATGTTGCAACTATGTTGGTAGGAAGTTTTTCTTGGTCTGTCCAATCCCTCCATTACCCTTGCTACTTTAAGTCTTGGTCCATTGCCGGTGACTGTGA
This sequence comes from Regulus satrapa, assembly GCA_013396955.1. Lineage (NCBI taxonomy): Eukaryota > Metazoa > Chordata > Aves > Passeriformes > Regulidae > Regulus > Regulus satrapa. The sequence continues at coordinate 67,123 of VWZN01012718.1, read as the reverse complement.
CTGGAGATTCCAACAGCAAATTATTCACTGCTGTTTTAAATGCCGTGAATTAACTGCCCCTGAAAATACCTCTCCAATAACTACAGGTGGAGCTTGGAGTCGTAACTTCTGTCCTCATAGTTTGACCTCAGCCAGATACATTAAGTGAGCAGCAGGAATATTCCTCCCCCAGCCTTCCCAAGCCACAGACCTCTTCCATAGCAGGTTAGTTTCAGCACAGAAAGCGCACAGGTATTTTAGGGTTCCTATTTTGTGCAGCTGATGGCAATGATGCCAAGCAGGTGTGGCTGTTATCAAAGGCCCCCGGTGTAGGCAGCACAAAACTACAAGCTCTATCACTGAGCTAGAATCTTTAAAATTATCTTACTGGAAGACCGAAGACATGTTTTTCCTGTTGGGGGTGGGAGGGGAGAGAGGCTCCATGTTTATAATAAAAACCAGATTGCCTGTAGACAGCTGTCTCTAGCAGCTTCTTAAAGAGGAACAGTATACTAAAGGCGAGGAAGGAAGAAACAGGCTTGTCTCCCTTCTGTATCTTTATGGCATATAATAAATATTCAGAAGACTATTTTTTAGATTATTTGTTTTCTAGACTAAGAGCTAGGGGCACTGAAATTGCTACTTCAGTTTTCACCTGCTGTAGCAGAGAGGAACATGAGGTATCAGTAAAACAATAATTGAAAATTCTTTCAGAAGAAAGAGATAACACGAGTACAGTTTCCTTTGTAGGTAATTTTTTTTCTGCCACAATTAAACATAGGTTAGAATTTACAGTACTTTGAAAGACAATCTCAACAGTTGAATTTTCTGATACACGGAACCTGAATATCTTCCCGAGCTTCCATCAACTCTTCTACACACAGACGTCCACAGAGCAACACTACAAGCATAAGACAACAGTACACAGAAACCACTACAGAATCCAAACATACCAACTTCACTTTGATGCAATTAACTCATCTCATCATAAAATCCCCACTGATCCAAAAAACACAACAGGAAGCCGGTGTACCTCAAAAGGCACGCATATGTGAAGAAAACCAACTCTTCATCAAAATGTATGCATTTGCCTTTACACCATAGAACCAAGTCTGTGTACCTATTTTGGCAATAATATTTTACTACATGCAATTTCAAGTATCCCTGCGATGAAGGACAGATAGAAGGCTCTCATAAATCCTGAGTTTAACTCTGATACAATTCATATTAATGAGGGAACACATATCGTCTAACTTTGGCAAGGAGGAAGCAACTCCAGAAATTACGTCCCTCTGCTCATTTAAGCCTACTTAATTCTCTTCAACCTCTGGTCCTACCACACTGATGCCTGTGGCAAGAGCACCAATTCAGAGATGGTCGCTGGTACCACTTTCCTCAGTTGCCTCTAACCCTGCTCGCATACTACACCCCTGTGCCAATGCCTTCACTGCACAAATGCTTCCAACATTTGCTCCTACCACTGGAAGGAAGAATGTTCATGTCCTGAAAACTCTCACTAAAGCTCATAATGTCTCACTGACTTGCCAGGCTCATGTTTTTAACTGGTCAGACAGTGGTGCTTCAGCTGGCCATGCTATGATCTCCCTTCCTTGTACGGCTTTCCAATCTGCAAGCTTTCAAAACTGGCTATATGGTACGGTCTTAACAAGCAGGGAAAGTGCCAGAGATTTAAAAGATGATGTGCATAAAAAATTCTTAAAGTAGAGGATTAAGGAACTGATTGGTATGAGAAGGTTTGCTCTATTAGCAGTAACTTTTTAAGCATCATGGTTAAGGTTCTTGGGTTTTATTCTGTTATTTTGGTTAGTTTTGTCTTCAGGATGGCTAGGTTTGTGTCCATGTATATCAGAAGACTTCTTTAATCATAATCTCGAAAATCAGAGACAAGTGGAAACAAAACTCAGTGCTAGGGTATGCTAGGGTTTGCTAAGCTTTGACAAAACCGCATTTGAATACAATTCCGTAGAATTAGAAGACACATTTCACCCAAGCTTAGTCTGCAGAAACGAATAGGAAAGACTTAGTGCCATAAAAACTTGCTGTCTAGCTGGTCAGGGACACAGTATCAAAACCTCATTTTGAAATTGTTTATGTAGATACACTAAAAAAAGTGAAACAGCAATGCAGAACCTCAGAAAACCACTAAAACTCTGAAGTTTTCTTCCAACTGCAAATGAAACGACATTTCAAAACCTTCCATCTTATTTATTAAACAGTTTGTTCCTACAGAGTTTTTCTCATGACCTTAAGACTTCTCCGTCTGGTGGTGAGTTTACTAAATCCACCAAAATATACCGTTTTTATCCAGAGAAGAATGGTGCACCAGCAGTCAACTCCCTGTCCCCACCCTATCCCACAGGAAGAGTTAAAACAATGGTTGTCCCACTGCTCTCCTTCATTCTAGCCCAAGCCGCCTACTGCTAACACCTCAGAAGTGAAACAATAAGGGGTGTTTTAATCACTTGTAAATGTGGTTAAGTTCAAACTTCATTAGGCATCTCTAACTTCACAGTAGATTCTTCAGCTTGAGTGTCTCCAACAAAACAAACACATACACTGACCTCCTGAATTACCTATTTTTTCCATTTGTCAGTGTCAATTTAAAATAAGAAATGCTGAAGATCAGCTTTCTAACTGACCACACTGCACTTATTTTGCAAAAATCCTTAACATTTTTTCTTATTTTTCTAATCCCTTATCTATGCTGATTGCAGAGTTGAAAGTGTTCTGATGTTCTTTAATTTGTAAAACATGGAGTTCCCAGGAGTAAAAGTCAACAAAGGACCTGTTGGACTGATCCCAAGGAGGCCACAAAGATGCACAGAGGGCTGGAGCAGTTGCCCTCTGTGGACAGACTGAGAGATTGGGCTTGTTCAGCCTGTAGAAAGTTCCAGTGAGACCTTATAACAGTTCCTAAAGGGGGCCTACAGGAAAGCTAGAGAGGGACTTCTTAGAGTGGCATGTAGTGATAGGACAAGGGGGAATGGCTTTAAACTGACAGAGGATAGGTTTAGATTGGATATTAGGAAAAAAATTCTTTAATGTAAGGGTGGTGAGGCCCAGGGAAGTTGCCCCATCTCTGGAAGTGTTCAAGGCCAGATTTGATGAGGCTTTGAGTAACCTGGTCTAGCAGAAGATGTCCCTGGCCATGGTGGGGGGGCACTGGAACGAGATGATCTTTAAGGCTCCTTTCAATCCAAGCCATGATCTGTCTGAGGCCTATGCTCATTTTCTATGGAAATTTTATGCCCATCTGAAATAATACAGATATTTCAATCCAGAAAAATTTATTCTGCTCATTCTGTCCCTCTCTGTGCTGAAGGCTACTCACTATTCATGGGCAAAATGGGAAATAGGGAAATATGGATCATGCAGGAAACCATTTTTAAAGTAAATCAGGACAAATCTCTGCACCACCATCACCACACACATTCTCACAGACACTAACTTTTATGCAAGTTCTCCAGGCTCTTTTTAAAGCTTCTGAGCAGCCAAGCACTATGGGAAAGGGTGGAGCATTTGTTTCAATTTGAACTACTCCAGCAGCAATTTCAAGAGCACTGGACAAGCCAGGTTTGAAAACATGCCTCAGAAAGGAAGGTACCACATCCTCTTTGCATCTTTTGTCAGATGCTGACCAGAAAATCACGGTCCACCATGACTACAGTCATCAGACGCTTCTTTTCCACAGTATTCTGGCTGTGGACTGGTGCACTTTATAGTCTGCTTTCACAGCCTCACTCCATTTTATTTTTAAGTAATAGGAAAAGCATAATCCAGTAATAAATTACTGCCCAAAAATAATTTCTGTGCTGAAATTTGGCTCCAATTTCCATGTAGGAAGTTTGAAATGTTAAAATAATTAATTGTTCAAAGTTAAATGGTCTTAATCTGATCCTTTTAAGTACTTCTGATTGCAAACCAGTATTAGTCAAGTTTTCTTGGTTTTGAAAACTTTGCTAATGTAGATGCTAATTGTAATGGAATTTTGCAAGCCACAAATATACTTCTCACACATTTTCAGATGTCTGTTAAGCTTCTCTATCACTTTTTTTAGCCCTTGAAGACATGCCAAAACACAATATTAGATTATGTAGTTTCCCAGTTGCATCCTGCCATATGTTGAATGATGTGCCTTTTAGAGTTCTGTACAGAGCAAGTCATAAGAAGTTAAGTATTTCCATGCTGCAGAATAATAACAAATTTTTGTTAGCACCCTTCTATTTCCTTGCTGATTTCAAAATACTCATGAGATGCTAAAAATCGTATTTTTTTTCCTTCCATAGGAAATTAGAAATCTTTACTTCCAAGACAGAATTGCTCCTATTTACACATCCCCTAGAATGTTGTGCTTAAAGTAAAAAGCCACCACTCACCTTTCAGAAAGGTGCTCAACAGGTGATCTCTACATTGTCCCTAATCTTAGCTTTCCTCATTTCCCCTTCTCTCCCTGGCCTTGTCTCAATTTATTTTTAGCATTAGGAGGTCTAATTCCACTCTTGGTTGATTTCAAAAGAAGAGAATAAATAAGTGTTATTTCTTAAATAAATCAAAGTTATTTCAAACAGTGTGTTGTGCCATGTCAATGGCAAACAAAATCCTTCTTGGGACAGTTCCACAACTCTTGAAGGATATGCTTTGGAATAACTGAGGATAATATAGCAAAGATCCTCTGGTGCACAGGGTCACAGTATTCCTCGAGTATTCTGAAGTGTTTTACAAATTGGCCATTCAGTAGGTTGGAGATCACAAAACTCAGTTAAATTCTAAGCAGTGAAGCCATAAGATGCCAGCTGCTGTGTACAACCCTTGGAAAAGCAACTAAACACTACCACCTTGACTTTACCACTCTAAACATGTTCAAGTCAAAAAGCAGGATTAGAGGTCCACCTTAAAAATCAGTTACTTGCTGAATGTTCATGGACAAAAAAAACCCCACCAAAAACCCCACACCCAAAACTTTCACAGTATCTTGAATCATGTCTGTTTGCATGTCTCTTCCGTTACTTTCCTCTGAACATCCCACCACACAACCCTCCCACCATTTCATCCTTCTCACTTACATCACCGTAATTACAGCCCTGGCTGATCTCCTTTGTGCTGATCTTGAGATTCTTTCTTTGGTCTTGCCACCTACTCATTTCTGATTCTTCTCAGATAACAGAACGCTTGTCTCCTTCCCAGACCTCCCACCCTTCTTCTCCCTCTTCCTTACACCATCCGTGCAAGTAAGAAAGCTATTCCCAAACTTATTATCTCCATCCAGTAAAGACTACAACAGCTCTGCTGTGGGCCTGGTAAGATATTATGCTTGTGGGCAAAACATTCTTTGGATTAGGCTTGCAGAGGGCAAGAGTCTTAACCTTCAGAAGTTTACTTTGAAGTCTGGCTGATTCAGGTTCCCTAAATCGTTCTGTGCATCTACTTTCAGCAAGAGCACATCTGTGCACCTCTAGTGCAGATCATTCACGTGGCATGAAACAGTCAGGCTGCCTTCACGTGCATATATGCAGTCAACAGCACACTAGCCCTTCCCTGAGGAACACACTACTGCTCTCAGACTCTGTGCTACAAACTGCCTGAAGACAGAGAGACAGGTACTGCCAGCGGTTTCCACACTGTTACAAAGCCTAAGAGACACAGGAAGGCAGGAGTGTAAAGGTCAAAGGGAGAGAAAACCCCCACGAAGAACATTCAACCTCTAATACAGAAAATGCAGAGAAACTCCAAAAAAGTAGTTCAGCATAAGAAAGACTGTAAGGCATCCAAGAAACCAAATATTTTAGCTGTCACTTGAACCTTAGTTGTATTCCAATCCAAATCAAGTGCTCTGCATCAATTCAGATAAAATTATGGGTATTTTGCCTACAGGTACTGTGTTAAGATCAAAGTGAAAAATACAATAGTCATGGGCCTGGGCAACTAAGCTGAAATATCAATTATAAAACTCAAGGTTAAAACATTTTATTTTTCAGTAGGTATAATGCTCTAAGTAATGATATTCTGCAGCTATGTTTGTTGTATAGGCTACAGAACCCCAACACTGCAATCCACATCTCAAATCAGCATGATTCAGGCACATTGCAAACGGCAAGGCTGCCTGCTTGCCTGAAAAACTTCTGCTTATTAGGAAGAAAAAAAAGAGCACATTTTGCCTTTTCACTTCAGCTTTTAAAAAAACCCAACAAACAAACCACCAAAGTCTTGTCTTAACCAAGTATAGACTAACCAGCATAATGGCATAACTTCAGATGAGGCTTGAATCATGCAGACTGCTGACTGACACACTGCACACAGGAAACTGAAGTTGGCTTTCTCAGGCTGAAAGTCCAAGCAGAGCAGAGGGCCAACAAGGAGCCTGCTATGCTGACTACTCTTGAGAACCACAGGGGAACCTGTGGCCAAACAAGGCAGAGGAAGAGAGGACAGAGCCCATTTCTGATACAGTGTGTAGGTGATTTTAAAAAGTCTTCTTTTTTTTTCTTTTTTTTTTTTTTTATGATTCCTGGAATTCTTGGGGATCTCCCAAGTGCAATCAGGATTAATTAGACAGTTTAGAAGCAACTATTATTTCAAATGAATGCCACTGCTACTAGAAAACACATCACACTGAGAGAAAGAGAAGGACCAGCCTTCCAACACAGACACTGAGAAATTAGAATCTCACTGTGGTACTGTGTGCACTCACAAGCTGACTAGATGGTGTAATTGCACATGTGTGATCATTAGTCATTCCACTCTCAGTGCAGTTAATATGATATAAAGAAAGAAAACACATGCTGGAAATACAACAACCACAAGAAACCCCAACCTGCACCACACTTGAAATACCACTGTACAGCTGTGAGAGAAATTCTTGAAACAAACTGAAATGCAGTCCCATTTTCTTAGCAGGTGTTTTGTTAGTATACAGGCGAATAAATTGTTTTTAAAAGGTGTACCCAGCCAGCCAGAATCTTGTTGATGTCAGACCATAAAATGTGCTCCAGAGCCAGCGTCTACCCTGCTTCATGAGCTGTGACAGTCTGGGAGGGCTTGCACTGCTTAATAAACCCATCCCTGGTTCACAGGCAGACTTGCAGTGAGTCAGTGAGGTGTGGTCAATTTTAAAATATTATGGTTAAGCAGTGAAATGGTGAACACCTAATAGATAGCCGGTATAAAAACCATCAGTAATCAAAGTAACATTAGCTTTGGGATATGATAGTTCTGCAATTTTTGCTAAATTCATAGTATTGCATAAAATTTATAAGAAGGCTTATTTCACAATTCAGTTTAATCAGCAGGAAAGCTTTAGAGATGTTCTTACCATGCTTCAGATGTAGGCAGCTGTCATTCTGGGGCCTGTACCTGTAGAAGATTGTTTTCCTTTAACAAATTTCTGTTACAGAGTTTTTGCACATTCCAAGTAAGTTTGTTTGCTACGGTGTTACATGGAATTTTTTTTTTTTGTGTGTGTTTTTTGGTTTTGTTGTTTGGGTTTTTTTATGGTTCTTATACCAGCCATTTTTTGTTGGGGAAAACAGAGTGTTTCTTTATATATATTTTAAAGTCAAAGAGGAGACCTCACCGATGCTTTTAGCCAACCTACTAGGCAGCTGTTAGTGTACAAAGAAACATAAAATACAGTGAGAAAAAAATACAGTTACTAGAGAAGATCTGTGTAAAGTTTCCAGTGTCCAAAAATACCACACAGTATTTGAGATATACTTAAGTCTAAAGACGATACAACACTGATGAAGGAGAAAAGCAAAGGTAAAACAGGACAGTGATTGCAGCAATGGGTAAATTCAGCCAAAGATGTTGATGCCATCAGGACTGCTGCTCAGAAAGGTGTAAGGGAAAAGAGGCACGGGTTGTGTGTTCACAAGTTTACATTCCAAGTGAAATATCTTAAAACGTCCATCAGAAGCAAGTGTTAGATAAAAGCTCGTAAAAATTAAATAGCGCAAGCCCTGGTTTCTAAAATATACCTGAGGTGAATGGCAAGGAAGAGGTGGTCATGGCCTACCTGATGCTGATTCCTGCAACTTTTCTCTCTTCCTCTTCTTTTTCTTCCCCTGAAAAACAGGAAATTTTATCATACCATTACTTGCATGTAACTTTTTTTTTGTCACTTACCTCACAGCAAAAGTCATCTGAACACTAAGAACCTTGGGAAAAAACCCAATTATTTTCAGGGTAGCTTTTCCATCCCACTTTCAACTAGTTCAATTGTAACAAAGTTTGCTCTGAGCATCTATGGAGAAATACGCACATCAGCAATACACATATTTATATCCACATGGAATTACAATTTCTGGCAGTTTTTCAACTAACACTGGCAGCCTCAAGCACCTAAAAGACTTCTCATGCTCAATAATCTGATGACACGTATGTTGATATCATAATTTATGGCTCTTACAAGAGCTCTTCACACATTCAGATACTTACACTGTCATACATGGTAGGAGCAGACAGGGTGTTGAAAGTACCTGGGACGACCATGACTTGTCCCCAGGGTGCAAACCAGCCAACTAAAACTGTTCTGATAATGCTGGTACCTGAACAAAAGCCAACTCTGGTGTGACTGTGCCCGGAGAGCGTGCTTTGCAATACCCAAACAGCAGAGACTGTACAGCAGAGCACCCTTAACATGGCTGGAGTGCAGAACTCAAATGAATGCCTGGCAGCTGTCTTCCTGAGAGACCACAGCTGCCAACCTACACACAGCCTTCTCCTGCACCCCCATCAATGGAAATGGCCACAGCTCCTGCTTCACACAGTCTGTCAACTGAAATAAAAGGTCAGCTTAGACCCACAATTTTAAACCTCAGTCATTTTGCATCATCCTAACCACCACTGATATTCCTCTGTATGTCTTGTCTTTATTGCCCTGTAGAGTCAGTGAAAGCTTCTTGTGTGTGTTTTAAGAAAAAATAATATCCATTTATATTTTAAAGAAGCCTCCAGAGAGGCTGCAGCAGATGAGCTCTGGCAAAGGCTGGTGCAGTTGCTGTGGGCAGGGCTGCAACCTGCTGCCCACCCTCTGAACCCCACTCTCATGGCTGTCAGCTGCCTGTCCCAGCACAGAGCATGCCACACACACAGCGGCCTCAGAGTGGAAGGGCTCACATCTTTCCATGAGCTAGCTCTGCAAGGTGCTGGGATGGACAGCTGGTGGTGTGAGAAACAACCTCAAACCCCTGCAGTGCTCACTGATAGACAGACAGCAAGGGATGACTCCAAATACAGGCTGTGGTGAAGCTCCAGCACATGAATTTCAGTAGCCTCCACTCTGCTCTGACAGTCTGGGCCTGCCTGACTCTCAAGCTCCTGTCCTTATTTATCCCAAGGCTGGCAACAGGGCTGGGAAATGCCCTGTGAGCAAGATTCTGAAGTCAGGACCAAGACTGGGAATTGGAAAACACATGTCAAGGACTCTGGGAAACTTACAGCAATTTATCACTTAGGCACCAAGGCAATACTTTATTAGAGAGGAAAGTGCATTAGTGCAGATATTAACATGGAAAAGTCATGGGAGGAAAATTTGTCTTAATCTCTTTGCCAGGCTGACTTCAAGTACTAAAACATAAACTGAAAGCCGATCTGAGGTCTTCCTATGAGATGACACAAGTGAAGGAATAGAAGACTGGGCTGAAAACTAGTTGTCAGCATTCCCAAGTAAGAGAGTTTCTGACAACCGCAGACACACACAGGCACCCTCACGTTGTGAAGACATCGTGCTTCTCATGTCTATCACACAATTTCACATGACTGCTTTGGGTATCAGTAATAAAAACATACAAAAAAGATCACTTCAACAATTGAATAACAATGTTTAACATTTTCTTTGAATTCCTAAAATCTTGACTAACCAGGCAAACCAAAATAGAAGAACTAAAATCAAACTGTATGTATTTTTTACTTTACTTGTTTTGTGAAACAGAAGAACCACCCCTAAGTCACTTCCAATCCTCAAAATACTGGAGTAACACCTGTGCTAAATTAATACAATTTCACTTTTTGGAAAAAACCAAGGTGACAAATATTTAAAAAGGTTTCAGTGATAAATTGTGCTCTCCTATGATCACCATCTGACCACCATGGCAGAACGTGTGCATTCCTGGAGAGGCAAGAGGGGAGGGCTGCAAGAGGAAGCTAGCAGAGTTCTTCATTGTAACATACAGGACTGGAGTATGTCAGAGCTATACTTCCACACAGGATGTAGGCTGGAAGCACATCAAAGAGCTAACTCATACGTGCCACCTCACACACTCCAAATGTCTGTCAAGGCATTTCAGAAACCGCAGGTCCGCTGCTTGTGCTGTGGGGCAGAACACAGGGTTCTCAAAGACAACAGGACCAAACATCACAGGACCATCTTGAAGGTTGATGTCCAGTAAGCATGAACTGACCAGACTCCAAAGTGGCATAATTTTCCAGCAAGTAAATTTGAGACAAGTAAAACCCCTTCTTTCCAGGGAATCTTTCCCCAAGACCTTGCTTGTTCCCAGCTGTACTTCAAGACAGCTCTGTTGACATGGTCTGGCTACTGGAAATAAACCCTAGCTGTGTAGTGTCAGGACAGTTTATTGGCTGTATAAAACAGACAGAAAGAAGCTGCTAGGGCTTTCAGTTGTGTCTGTGCTTACAAAACTGAGCATGCATGTCAGCACGACCAGGGCATTTCCTTCAGAGATAATCACATTGTTTCTGTGTCAATGCATTCTGTGCCAATTTGGACAGTTAACACTGTATTTAGGTACCTCAACCCTTCATGTCCAAAGACATCACTGAAGTAGAGAAAAACTACTGTCCATCTAATGCAGAAAGAAAATTGAGCCAGACACAGCATGTAAATTTCCTATCCCAGTAGATGGTGTCACATCTGATAGAGGGACAGAAAGGAGCTCAGATCTCAGGTTAGGATCAATCCCTCAGGATTGCAGCTTCTGAGTTTGATATCATCACGTTTGGCTACACTGACAGCTCATTGTAGGCACCAGAGTGTAACTATGCAGTGCAGGCTATTTGATATTATAAAGATGCATATATATTAATATTATATTAATTAATTTATGTAAGTAATCATTGTATTAACATATAAATATATCTATAAAACTATAAAACAAGAGTAACTGTAAGAAAACTTCTTAACATATACATATATATCTAGGTGTAACAGCAGGCTCTACCATGAAGGTTACTTATACAAGATTTGCACAGATGGACCATTCTGAATTAATTTCAGCTGAAGTTCAGTCTGCATTGAGACCCCTGGGCTTGCAGTTCTCTTGAAAGCAAGACATCCCTTTTTCCTCAGGTCTAAAAAACATTTCTTTATAAAAAGTGATCAAATAGAAAATGATGGAAAATTCACAGCTGTACAGTACAACATGAGCTTTCAGACAGTGCTGGTCATTGTCTTAAGAAAAAACTTTCCATGTTATTTTTCCCCCTCAAAAACTGTGAACTTCATAAGAAGCATCTCAACAGCAACAAAATCCCAAGTCTTCTGGGTGTCTGAAGTGAAAACAAATATAAGGTTTATGCTTTATGTATGTTCACCATCCCTTCATCCAGAACGTTCCACAAGTTATAGAGAAAAAGAAGAAACAATAATAATTTTACAAGTTACAAAAAGAATGAATTTTAAAAAAGAACGTTCAAGTGAGTGACTTACATAGTTGTCTCTTGCAGACCAGCCTGGATAAAGCTGCATGTGTAGCTGCCTTTCTTTACGAGCTAGTTCATAATATTTTGCTTGTTCTTCACGGGAGAGAGCATGCCACTGCAAACAAAATAAACACACCTTTAGACTAGGAACTAACTTATACCTAGGCAACAGATGACTCGAGCAAGTCTTTTAGTGACTTTGATTCAGTCCTTCCCCACTGCAAAAATGAAATTCATTAGCAATTACAAACACCTGTGTTTATTAAGTGACTTTCAGGCATTTGTCAGCTCTGCAACTGCCAAGTGCCTTGAGCGAGACAAAAATTATTTATGGAAACAGGGCTCACCAAATAATCTGCTCACAGAACCATGCTCTCCCAACGCTACTTAAAAAAACCAACAACAAACAAACAAAAGCAAACCCCAATAAAAAGTTAGCAACAAAAACCGCCTTTAGCTCCTGACAGAACTGAGTGGGGGGGGTTGTGCTGCTTTTAAAGGGCAGCAATCTCCCCTTGACAGAAGGGTCTGTCTGCTGTCTTGGCTTCAAGTAGCAACTAGACACAAGTTTTCAGTGCCAACACCGAAGGCTTTCTGGGCACCAGCACCCCAGTTCCAAAATCAACTTCAAAGTATTGAACTTTAAGGTACCTGCTTTCTGATCGAAAAAGGAAATGTCAACTGCAAAAATTTCAAAGGCAAAGAAATCACAGAACTACAGTCTTACAAATTACATGAGTTGACCTTTGTAGCCAAGCAGGAATAAATCTCTTGGTTTCATGTGATTAAAAATAAAACCACACCCCCCCTAAAAAAAGCAAACATAAAAATCTTACAACATGCACATTTGGAAAGGTACCAGCTACATTAGTATCTAGTAATTTTGTTCTTGTTGAAACATTTATCACAGACCTGAACCAGAAAGAATAAAGGCCTTTTATTTAGAATTAAGTTCCACTGCTGCAGCATTAGATGCATCTTCTTGTTTGACAACATCCATGGGGAAGTAAGGGGAGAATAAGTTATTAAAAAAATCAAAAAAACCAACAAACAATCATTAAGAAATCATTAAGACACTCATACAAGACTAACATACAGAACTAAGACTTCAGATCAGATCACATTTGTATGATTTAATATTTTGTTTGGTTACACATCAGAGGATGCGCACACAAAGGAGGCCTGAGGCTGATTCCTTACCAAAACAGAGATAAATAAGCCACTGCCCTTGTTCAGGCCAAGAAAACAAGGCTGACACACTAAGCAACTAAGATCAATCATCTGGGACTGCCATCACCTGTAGGGGTAGTTCACAGATCACAAAATACTGTGAGTTGAAAGGGATTCTCAAGGATCATGAAGTCAGCTCTTAAGCAAATGGCCCATACATGGTCCTAGAGACTTGCATGAAAACATGGAAAAGGCAAGTACCAAGATGTCCTTTAAGGGAGGTAACGAGAACAACAGAAAGCAGAACACTGCATGACCACGCTGGACAAGAACCAGTAGATTTCTGCTCTGTTTGGATCATCTTCCAACTGTAATATAAAAGGAGCACTTTAAGGTAATCTACCGATTTCCCACTAAAAAGTATAGGGTTTTCAGTGAGTCACAATGCCTCTCAATACTGCCTTGGTCAGTGATCAAAAGGCAGTGTTCACTGGGAATTTGAGTAATCCCTACTCAAACTCAGATTGATACAAAAGTCACCCTTTTTCTCATTTCTGGGAGTCAATTGCAAAGTGAGCATTTACATCTGCTGCCTTTCCCTGGAAGAGTAACACTGGCAGAGAACACAAAGGCTGTACTGTGATTTGGCCTGCATAGGCTTTTTTCTGAGCGCGGAAAGTACAAAACACAACTAAACTGCCACAGAGGCATACAGCACTCAGCAAGGCTCTGGTACGTGCACTGGGATCATCAGTACTCAGCTGGTGACTTCAGAGACATTCAAAACTTGGCTGGGAAGGTTCCTGAGCAACCTGATGTCACTGGATCTGCTTTGTGCACATGTTGGACTACATGACCTCTGTGGGTCCCTCCTAACCTACATGACTACAACTGGACCGTGTTATATTCACTTTCGAGTTTCATCTCCAGTGGCATCCAGTGTTCATCTCTGAATGATCCCTTCCTGCCCTGATGGACACCAGCCTAAGGGAAGACCCAGAATGTGATTAGAATGATCCTTCTATGTGTGACTGAGGGTATTTCATGTCTGAGATGCTGACACCATAACATGAGTGGAACAGACGCCAATTTGATGATGTTGCTAATGGTGAAAAAAGAAAATCAAGATACTGCTTTTATTTTTTTCTGCATGTTTTATCTTCTATGGCTAATTTGATAGTTGCACATCAGTTATCACCTCAAGCGGAAAGTCTGCCATCACACCCAGCTGAAGGGAAACACAAATTAGCAGCACACGTGAGCGCTCACAAACCCTCCTGTACCTACCCTTCTGCCAAGGATCTGGTTGATAGCTGCGCTTTCTTTCAGAGTACACTCTGCTACAACGTTTGCTCTCATTTCTTTCATGTACAACATGAAAGCATTCAGAGGTTTCTTAATATGAGGTCTTTTTGGCTCTTGTTCTTTTCTCTGTTCGTGCTGAGGCTTCCTAAAACGTGGTTGGGAAAGAGAAAGGGAAGGAAAAAAAGCATTAATTTGCTTTCAACCTAAAGAGATCCAATGGAAAATTACTAACTTGTGGTTACAGTAGCACTTAAGCAGCAAGAATGAGAATTTCAGTGGTCACATCCCATCCACTTCCATATCTTTTAAATTTAATACTCAGGGAAGAACATCAGGTTGACATTCTCTAGCAAGTAACCTTTAATCTGTGAATCCGCTCCAAACTTGTCTCAATTCTCTTTTTGAAAGGCTATCCATGGTACCCTAAAATACCACTGCCATAGGCAGGAGAATAGCTTCTCATCCCCTTCTTTCCTAGATCTTTTGCCTTTGAGTACTAAGAAATGAAACTGCTTTTTACTAGTGAATTTTGCAGGGAAGAACTTCTCCAGCAGAAGTTCATGAGTTCACAGTCAAGCACCAGTTACAGCTGGACAGGTCCATCATTATGACTGAATCAAGACTGCTGTTGCCAACAGCTTAAATGTGCTGGACTGGAATGAAAAATGGCTTCTCCTTACGCTTACCAAACAGTCCCAGTTTTAGTTATAGGAGGAGAGTTAAAATTCAAAGAAGTCATGAAAGGCACCTTTACTTTAAGCATCCTTGACTCATCTTCAGACAGAGTTAGTTCTCAAGGATTTAATCATTAAGGGCTAGAGCAGAAAGGCAGACTCACACATGCATTAGCTCGCTGTCGTTGTGCAGATGTTCTTGTTTGACTTGAGGTGTTACAATAGCTGGGTGAGGGATTCCAGTTGTGTGAGGGCCTGGAGGACCAGGAATCATGTGATGCGAAAACCTAAAAGGAAAAACAAAGCAAGGTCTGTAACCCCACTGAAGAGAGGCATCAAACACGTATGACAGCAGCAGGACACTCCAGGAATGCAAATGCTATGGAGCTAGCAATGAAGACAACTCTTGAAGAGCACACGGAAAATATTTGGCTAAGATTTGTGCATTGGAGCCCAATTATTCAAGAAAAACAAACAAACAAATCAGTCAACATTTTGGTTGGAAAGAAGTTGTTTTATTACCTTTCAGGCAAACGCTTTGAGCAATGCATATGAGAAGTATTTAATGTTTGTACTGTTGCACTGTCTAGCAATAAAAATACACATTTCTTAACCAAAAGAATGTATTTCCACACCAAGATATTAACATCCTTGAAATATCCACCACCAGCCAATGCAAAGGAGGAAACTGCCATGCAGAAACAAATAAAATGAAAGAAGAGTCTTTTCAAGAAGTCCCTGATGGCTCTCTTTACTTTTCAAGGTACTTAAGGTAAAAGACTTTAACATAATTTCATCTGAACCCACTATTCTTACCTCAAATGCTTAAAATAAACTTTGAAAATCCTGCATCCTGGATGAAGGATAGGAGCAGGGAGAGATTTTTTTTGTCCTGATTAAAGCTTCCTTTCATTTGTACAAGAAGGAAAATGGAAAATAAAACCAAAAACACTAACTGAATAATCCCACCCTACCAACCCAGGTCATTCTCAAGGACAGCTGAGACAAATCTTGAAGGTGCTAAGCATTGCAAACTCTGGCACAGCAGAAAACCTGCATGCTGTATTGTAAACTGGTAGAAAGTACTGTTAACACCAAAAGCAAGCTCATGCTCCAAAGTTCTGCTGAGCAAGTGATGGCTAAGGGGTGGCATCCAGCCTCTCCTTTCACCACTCCCTAGCCCTCTTGTTGCCCTTTTCCTTCATGTGATCAAAATAAAGGAAACACAAAGCCCTGTAACCAAATCAAGTGATTTTACAATGGACAAAGAATGGGTTTTCTTCCCAATCACCCTGACAGGCACATGCTTATCATTACCCCGTAAAGAAGTGAAGGGACAGTGATAATCCAAAGAAGCCCACACACAAAGAGGTAAGAGGACCTACCACTTATCAAGTGGCCTACCTTAAATCCCTGTCCAAGAGGATGTCTCTTCTATAGATCAAAGAGAAAAACCCCAAGAATTGTATATTGCAACCTCTTGTACACCAAGCACAGGATGCAGAAGCTGTCTTTAGAATGCGAAAGCAGAGCATAGGAGGTCTGGAGTGTGCCACGGCCAAGTCTTAATTAGCATTGCTTGCTTGCACTTAGACATATAGACACAGTGCCTGAGTCACACACCAGTACAAATACTGTGCTGGCATCCCCTGCCATTAGTGGCTTTGGGCTATGAAATACCTACTTGTGAGCAAGTTTCCACACAGAGCATTGCCTACGTGATTCAAGACTAATTGCCAACAGCTTTGAAATTGGAACTAGAGAACGCAGACTAGAATAACAATCCACCTGGTTGCATACTGACATGAGCAAAACCCAAGGATGCTATGCACAACACCATGTGTTGCATCTAGAAATGAACTAATGACTCATTTCAGATGAAACAGCTCAATTAATTGTTGACAATTCACTGGTGCTCCTCATTGCAACACTTCAGAGACTGACAAGAAAATGCTGAATGAGACCAGTGTGGGATCCAGGCAAACTGCATAAACACACAGAAGTTAAATAAAAAATGTATGCGTAAGGGTTTAGCTGACTGAAAAGCAAGCAAAGGCAGACCAAGATGCAAGCGGAAGAGCAACTTGCCCTCTAATGCCAGCAGTTACTCCCCAGTCAGTCATTCACCTCCTACACCTACCTGGACATGGAAGGGTCGACTGAGAGTGAGGATGGATAGGGCTGCCTGAATCCACTCGAGATGGGATATACAGGCTGACCTTGCCTGAGGTCACAGAAGAAAGGAACCCATCAATCATATGATATGGTATTCAATGGTTACTCTAGAGTTACAAGCTCTTGATGGGAACTCATTGCTAGTCACAAATAAATAGTAAGAGCTAACGCTTTCAAGAGTTCTCCTAATGAAATTAATGAATACTTCAATGCTTTGAACTTCCTCCCTTGCTATTGAAAGATTCCCAATCCAAGTTTCCACTGGGAGGAAAAGCAAAACAAACCAGCCTTCCTCCCCCAGGCCACACACACACATGCACACTCCTCTATCTCCATCCCTCTCACCTAGTTTTAGAAGCACTGGAATCAAATTTGTTAAACAAGTTCTTAGGAAAAAAGCATCTTATTCCAAATAGTTCTACTGGAGCTCAGAGTGAGAACACCATATGGTGAATTATTAAGCTAAAAAGCCTTTTGAACAGTTTTATTAAGTCTTTGAAAACTTAGGACTCTCTCCATTAGCATATGATATAGTGAGGTACAAGTGGACAGCTTTTCTAAGTAGAAACTGATTCTATAAAAAAAAAACCCAACCCAACCATGTAAGAGCCCACAGTGACCCAAGTCTATCCTACTACTTAAAGATCAAACTTTGCAGTCCAGAAAGAGAAGCTTGTGTGACATTTTTGCCTCCTTCATTTTTCCACATATACAGAATATTTTGCCACCAGCCCATCATTTGAGGTCCTTAATTTTTTTATCGTCATCACTACATTTTGATTCCTTTCAGTCCACAATGGTTCAGTCATGACTACACTGAAGAACCCGAAGTAGCATGCAGTGGTAATGTGAGCAAATACCAGTTCAGCCCAAACACCTCTATGAGCCAGAGGGACACCACACGCATCAATCTATTCAAACAATTGCTTATCGACTGGTCAGTCAGCTCCCAGATGAGAGAAAAAAGGAACCTGGCCTTTGTAAGGTTCAGGACACAGGTTTCACTCTTGGAGCATATTACTGGAAAGGAGCAGGTCTCAAAGGGAAGAGGAAAGGAAAATAAAAAAAAATTTGAAGGAAGTCTCAACAGCGCTTCGTCACAGCAGGGAGCCATAGCATACGGGACAGCTGAGTATGTCCTGCTGTTGGTGAGTGCTGCTGAACACATCCCTGAGCCTTGTAAGGTCAGATCTCGTCTCTCCTTTCTCTTTCCCCTCTTCCCTCCCCCCCCAGTTTATGCACCAGGAAACCATTCAGAAGAAATGACTGACCACATCTGGAAAACGCATGCTAGCAACTGCCTGGTGGCAGTGGAAGTGAGGAGTCAGCTAAGCAGCAAAATGGGGAAGAGGGGCGGAAAAAAGACTTAAAAAATAGATAGTCAGATACTTCCATGTTTTAGTTTGATATCTACTAATTATTTGTTCCAAAAAGGCATGTGGCCTTTCCTGAAAGATAATGTCAGTAATGCAGCATTTCACCATCTTCTGCTCTCTACTTTTTCTGCCTGTTGTCATCTGGATTACGTTTCCCTCCCATGGAGACATTAAAAACCAAAAAAATCTGCATCCCTCATTGCGTGGGCACAGACTAGTCACAATACAGATTCTAAAGCACTGAAATTGTGGCCAAGTTGCCTTATTCCCTGCTCCAAGAGAACTGAAGGCAAGTACATATCTACCCCAAGCAGATATGAAGCACCCTGCCAAATCTAGTCCTCCGAAAATACCACATTTCCTCCAAAATGAAAACGACACCCTGAGTGGCAGCAAGAGATCATGAGAGTGCTAGTATTAGCAAGAGCAGCAAGATCTCCCAGTGGCAGAGGCTTCTCTCCATATAGAAACTGTAAAAAGCAGCAGACTACAAAAGTTTGTTCTCCATTTGGGGCACTTTCAAGATTCCCCCCCACTTCAAAGTTCTTTCTTACTTCCCTTCTCCTCAGTGATTAAAATTTTCTTTATTAAAATTTACATTTAATTACTTGAGAAGTGTTTTCTGCTACCTTTCCAAAAGCTAAGAGCCACAAATCTGAGCCATAAGAAACATACAGACTTCAAAGTGAAATCTACACACTTCAATTTCTGTACGTGTTCAAAAAGCAGATTCATTTAATTTTGAAGATTGACATTTTTTCATCTATTCAACTACAATAAAGTAGCAATTTCTTACTGGAATGACATTATTATTATTTTGCAAATGCTGTGATTGATTCAAGAATAAGGAATGGCGTGAACATGCACCTGTCTGAAAAGAAGCTAAAAAATCTTACCAGCCAAGAGGTGGTGTTATCTGTCCAACCCCCCCTGGAGACAAGGGATAGAAGGTAGGGAGATCAGGAGCTGGAGGATGCCTGGACATGCCTGTCAAAAAGCACAGAAGAATGAGTGAGTTTCCCCTCAAAATACTTCTTCCATGACCTACAGTTCCCAGCTAATACTACAAAGGAAGCAGTGCTGTGGATAAAGAATAACAGCTTCTTGGTAAGTGTTAAAAGCAAAAGGCTCCATGGGCCACCTGTAAAACAATTTGCACACAATATTGCAATTTGAAGGGAGACACTGGAAAAAACAATGTGGAAGGAGGAAATAAATGTCTGGGTAAGGACCTGTGCAAGTTCAGATCACCTGTGAAATGCATTAGGTGCTACTGTCCTCTCAATGGTCTCACCAAACCCGACAGGATCCTGAGGACCTCTTCTAACACATCATGAAACAAGGGGAAAATAAAGCATTGTCAAAGAGGCAGCACAGCAGAGCTATTAGATTAGGTAAATTGCTACTTTTATATTTTCATGGGTTCCCTTATGGATTCACAGATTTTGGAAACTTGCTACCACAGAGGATCAGTGGTTAATTAAGAATAATTTTCAGGCCTGTAATGGTCACACTTGATATGATTCATTTGGCTTCCAATTGTCACTCCAGTTCCAACTAAGCTCTTCATCAAGTTGACTCCTGTGGGCTCCAAGGTCAATCTGTTTTGCAATGGTAGTATTTCATGGAAAAATAAAGAGTCCCATCAGGAATGATCCATCAGCTCACATTCCCCAGAACACAGAGTCCTACAACTGCAAGAATCACCTCAAGATTAAAGCTAATCCTCATCCCAAAAGGGTCTGTGGTCTCCATTCTTCACCTAAACCTTGTGCCCCCAGGAGACATGGAATTACAGTTGCAGAGGCCACAAAGACATTGGTTTATTTAAATGTGTTTGGGGAAGAGGGGGTGAAGCAGAAGGAATTGTTAAGTCTACTTCACATGTTAAATCAGCTGCTTTAAAAGGGTATTAAATATTTATGTAGTGACACTCCAAAGGTCCAAGACTGAGCGTATGCTACCTTGAGACTTAGTTTATAGACTGATGTTACTGATTTATTCTCCTGCACAGTTTGTATTTAAATCTTCTGAATTTAATTACAAGATTTGAAGAATATCTGTCAGGACCGTGTACAGGAAAGCATGGCAAATAATACCAGTAGTGTCATTGTCTCAAAAAACCTGAATTTTCAGACTTGGAACCACAACTTAAGCGAGGATCAAATTTCTGGCTAGTTGTCTTTTCAAAGGTGTAAAACAGCTGGTAGCTGACAGGAAAGGAAACACTTTACATATCCCAGGGCTTTTACAAGAGAGGGAACACTCTTTCTGAGTGGTTAGAAAAAAAAACCAAAACCAAACAAGGTGTAAAAGAAGCCCAGCGTCTCATCTCCCACATCTCTTGATGATGACTGATGCTCCTGGAAGTGATGACATGACCTTGCCCCAGCCAGACCATGCTCTGCACAAGGAGCTGGGACACTCCTTCCCCAGCATCTGCAGTTCTGACCCACTGCTCTCTCTCTTAACTAATTCTCAGTTATTATTGCTAATCCAGAACTTCTGGTCCTTTATGGTCCTTTACCAGCACCTGCAGGAGCACACAGAGCTACAGCCAGTGCCCTCCAAAGTTCTCTTGAGAGGGTTAAGGGAAAAGAAAAAAAAAGGGGAAAAAAAAAAAAGTGACTGCCTTTAGGAAGGTGGTGCTGTGTATCCATCCCAAAGTGCCTTGGGTGCAAGAGGCAGTGCTGAGGGCAGGCTGCTGCAGACCCCCTTGTTGGAGGGTTTTGGTGGGAGGACGGCACCGTGGCATCAGGGCTAGGGCGCCAGGGCAGTGCCTTGTTCCAGACCCACAGTGGGAGGCGAGGACAGAAACAATGGTTGGAGGCATTTGGCAGAGGACCTGAGGAAAAAAAAAATAAAAATCCTCCCTTTGCAGCAACTGCATGGGCTACTTCACTGCGGCTGCTCCCACACGCCGGTGGCGCCGGAACAGGGAGTATGGACGGAAAGACCACACACATCAAGGAGACCATCCCAGACAAAACCAGTAGTCTCCAGCCTGCATTGTCCACATCATCCATCCCCATCTCTGCCAGACACTGAGCAAAGGGATCAAGAGCCCATTCAGGAACACCGGAGAGCAATGAGCTTAGTGCCTCCTGGTACAGCCCCTCAGCAGGCTTGCACTCAGGGATGGGGATGTGACCAGTGGGATGCTGGACAGGGGAAAGGGTAGAGAAGAAGCAGAAGAGAAGATGTGCAGCAGAAACAAAAAGCAACAAACCAGATGTTGTTCAGTTGGGGTCTGCTGTACAGGAATACAAAAGTAAACTGGGGTAAAAGCAAAAAAAATGGGGCACAGAAGGGCAAACTCAGCATGCAGTAAGCAAAAACCTCTTGAGCTCACAAACTGCAGCAGCGGGTTGTGCCCCAGCTGTCACAGCCAGCTTCAGCAAGAGGTGGAAATCCCGTTCTCTTAACGCGTGGCACCCCTGGGATTTCAAGGAATGAGTGTGAATATCCTTCTCTTGGACACTGATGCAAAGGAGGAAGACAAATGAGGACAGGAGGTCTCCATTTGCTTCTTCCAAGCAAATAAAAGATATTTATTGAAAAAGATATTATGTATGCTTTTACAGGACAGGCTTTTTAGGCAGAGTGCTTTTTGTATTCCCCCTCCCTAGAAAAAACAAAACCTAACCAGCAAAAACCTCACAAAGCCACCAGGCCATAGTATTTTCTGGATGTAGCCCATGTTATTATGTCCATCGCACAGCCAAAATGAAACCTAGGCATTCAGGGAAAGACTGAACAAAAAAAAATCTCTCTCTCTGAACAATGACAACAAAAAGCTTCTTCAGATAAATGGGAAATCTGTGCATATGGATGTGTGCCCAGGTAAAGCAGAGCTTCAGGATTTTGTCAACTGGGTGTCACAGTACGTGGTGGGACATGTGATCGCAGAGAGAGGCAGGGAAAGGCACCCTGCAGGACCAGTCATGACACTGACAGACTTCCTGCCCAGCAGAGATATCCAGACTACAGTGAATGCCTTTGTAAACCTTCAGCTCTCTCTCCTTTCCTCCTCACCACCAGCTCCCCCATGCAGGCTTCTTCTGCTCAGGTTCTTACCCAAACCCTGGCTCAGACCCACGATGGCCATGGCCAGTCCTCCCCTTGCACCTCCCCAACATCCATCACATCCCTCCCCAGCTCTTGCAACCCCCTGCAAGAAAGCACACCCTCCCCACGAATCCCTTGTGCTCTCCTGGGTACAAGGCAGAAGCTCTTGGCGCAGGCTGGGTTTGACACCTTGGAGACTGTCTGCTCTTCCCTTGGGGCCTGCAGACTGACCCTGAGCAGGGCTGGTGTGATATTCCCAGATGTGGATCTAGGAGGCTTTTGTGTTTGCCTTAAGGGGTCCTAGAGGGGCAGAGAAAACTGGCATCCATGAGTCAGACATCTGAAAAATGCTTTCTGCAGAAGGCAGCCAGCACAGATTTGTAAAGCTTTGTACTTGCACAAGCTCAAAACTATTTTTATGGGCAATGCTTTGATTATGCCAACTGACATATAGGAGAATATGGACAGCCAGAATACAGGGACATAAAAAAAAGTGGAAGAAACGGTTTCGATAACACCACTACTGAAGCACTTGTCCCATTTTCAGGAAGGTGAGGGATGGTTGCCCTCTCTGTATTTGCATGCTTCAAGTCTTGGGCACCACAGGAGATGGTGAAGACTGGATGCTGTTCACTGAGATTCTGGAAAAGTCCGATGAGAAAAGCAAGCCCGAATTATCACATTAGAAAGAGCATAAAAATTTAAGCAGCCAAATCGAGTATCACCATCATACCATCTCTGAAAGCAGGCATATGCACCTGGAAGCCTCCCTCCAAAATATTACAACATATTGGCTCTGTCAGTAGCACAGAGGGCACTGGGACCACCCTGGAGCCCCGCTGTGCTGGAAAAGGATGGGCTCACCTTGTTTGGAGCTGACGTCAGAGGGGACGTGAGACGGGTGTGACCCCGGGGAAAAGTGCTCATCGCTGTAGGTGATAAGAGGGGTGAGGGGGTGAACCGCATGAGAAGGCTGTACCACGGGCACCTTGTTGGACTGCAAGAGAAGAACAAAAATTAAATGGTGTTAGCGAGGTGAGGCTTCTGCTTTGGGAAAAAAAAAAAAAAAAAAAACCCAACATTTCCAAAATGCTATTTTTAAATATTTGCATTACTGAAGCGGGGGAAACAGATGGACAGACATGACATTGGGGCTAGTGGTTGGAAACCAGGTTTGCTGCCAGAATCGGCATCCTCAAACCACTGGCACCCGAAGAGGGATGCAGATATTGAGGAAATGCAGGGAAATGGGTGGGGGCCGGGAGCAGGAAGAAAGGCATTTGGGAGACATTGAGATAGGGCTGCGGAAATGGCAAATGGAGAGCTGCAGGGCAGGAGGAGCAACGTGCTGGGCAGGCAGGCACTGTGCACCAAGGGCTGCGACCTAAGGACAGCAGAGTCAGCAGCAGTGCTGGAGAAACCCTTTGGTTACAGGAACAGCATTTAAAAAAAGAAGGCTTAAAGTACAGGTTTGCCGTATCTCCAGCTTTAAAAGCAACGCAAACTTCATCATCCTCCCTCTTCCTCCCCACTGCTCTTCCTGCATGGCCGTGGCACAACACAGCTGGGACAAATCCCTGCCATCACCAGAGGAACAGCAAGTTTGTCCCTTGCAGTCTTGCAAACTCTGGTTGAAAACTCTTGGTCTGTCTACCAGGTCTACTGAAGGGTCACCCTTAGAAGCCTGATTTCATATAAAAGCAGTTGGTAGTGGCGTCTCAAGAGGGTCAGTTAGAGGGGAGACCTGCTGAGCACACGGGGACAGCTGGGAGGCCTCTGACTCTATCAGAGAGAACTCAAAGTGCTACAAACACCCACGAGGGTCCTGAAATGGGTGCCACAAGGTTATGTCCTTGCAGGGCAAAGATGCACACTTCCCACCAGCACTTCCCAGAGTGCAGAGGCACAAGGGAGGAGGCAGGCAGCATGACAGAAGGATGCTGTCCAAACCTACCCCCTAAAATCAAGGTTGCAAGACGGAACTCCTCAATCCCAGTGAAATCCTGCATTGTTAACACTGCTTGAAACACAAGCTGCTCTTTCCACGGTGGGGATGAGCCATAGTGATGATGCCAGCATGTAACAGGCACTCCTCATTTGTGCCCTGTCACACTACCCTGCCCCTTAGAACAAATAATTATGGAACAAACAGGTTTTTAATAAAACCCCCCCAAAAACCATAAAGCTATCTTTCAGACAGACACACTGACAGCAAAGACAGCCTGTCGAATATAAGGAATTAAGAAAAAAAAATTTAAGAGGCAAATTATATTAATTTTCATTGAGTTCACTATTGAAATCCTGGCACAAAGCAGATGTTAGGACATAGCTCCACGCACAAGTCCATGATTTTTCTGGACTTCTGGAAGCAGACGGGTTATTAAATGGACAACTCAATTTATTGTTAAGGCTGGCAGGAGTAGAGGAAAGGGAGCAAACAGGAACCAGTGCAGCATTTTCTGCTTTTCTTGTTTCCAGAGCACCACCTTAAGGAACTTGCATTAGCAGGCAGTATCTTCTTAATGTCTGACCTATCCCTCCAGTCATATAGCTCAGAATCTGGTGCCATGAATTTTTGCTAAATTATGCTATCCTTGCTCTCCTCTTAATTTTACGGTTTTCAACACAGATTTGCTTTCCTGTGGGAAAGAGATAAGAACCTGAGGATTTTAATTTAAGCTTCGGCCTTGTCTTATATTTTGCAAGATGGAGAGAGAAAGCAGCGCTAGTAGGTGTTTTAAAGCCAACAAGCATTAGGTCCATTTTTATAACCAAATAATAAAAGCAATATGAATTCTCAATAATATCTATGAGTTGAGTTGTAAAGGGGATAGCTCAGACTGCTATTCATCTTCCCCATCCATATAAATTCCACAAAAAACAGATGCCAACGAATTTCAGACGATTTACAAATCGGGCCTCAGTCTTTAGCTATGAGACTCATGGACCAGCCCACCATTCAGCCATTTCTTTATCAACAATAAACTCTATATTATGAATAAAGATAAGCAATAGATGTATTTAGGTCACACACACACAGCTGCTAATCAGCATTAATTTCTCAAAATTTAGTAATTAACATTTTGTATTGTACTGGATGTAATTGTCATGCATGCCCCTGGTATCAGGGTTCCTTGCTTTCAGAAATCACCCATTTATACTTAGAGCATGCCAATCCCTGTACCCCCTCGCTCTCCAGCATCCTGCAGATTTTATTTTATTTTCTAATTCTCGGCACCTTATCCCCTAAGCCCGTGGCAGCGGCTTTCAACGGGCGAAGGAACCGTGAGAAGTCAGGAGAAAAGCAAACCGCTTGTCAGCGGGCTTAAAATTAACATATAAACGGGCTATATCTCCATTAAGAGCATTTGGGGGTCTGCAGAGCCAGAAATTGGGAGAAAAAAAAAGTAACAATAAAAAAATAGCAATAAAGCAAAGCTTCCCAGCCTGCCTGCCCCACACTGCTTTGGGAAGACCCAGGGATCTGCGGCAGCCAAATCCTGCTGGTGGCCCCAGCGTGACAACAGACCCCCCCCTGCTGCTCACAAGGCACAGGCTGAGCCTCCCTGTTTCCTCTGCTCCCACCGAGATGGCCACAGTGATCAGCAGCTGGAGGACACACAGGGTGACACAAGCACGATGAAAGCAGGAGGAGAAAGGCCTGATGACATATTTTCCTAAAGCTCTACGGACTTGAAGCGGTTCCGCCACGGCACCTGCCCTACCAGGAAACCCAGATGGGGTTACCTGGGCCTTCCTCACAGAGAGGGTTCAGAGAAGGAGACCAAGACCTCGTATGCAGACACCTGGATGTCCCTCTTGCCACCCTCTCAACCCTCCCACCCCCAGCTGTGGTGAGGGATTTGCCCCAGGTGTCCCATCCAGTCCTGGGGACACTGCCCTGCACACTTTGCCCTGGGGACATCTGGGCTGGGAATGTTTCCAAAGCCCCTTCCACCATCTACCGCTCACAGCGGACACTACTGCCTTCCAGGGCTGTGAACCGTCACCAAATCCTGCCTCACACTGAAGCACAAAACTCTGCTGATGAGACTGCTTCTACTGGTTCCCAGTCTTCCCCCACTGCCCTCCTCCTCCCACAAACATGGCATGCCTACCACATTTGTCTCCCCAAAACTTCCAAGGACAATGCATCCAGCTGCAGAAACACTTGAGAGACGGACAGAGACCCGATCTTGCTCAACATGACCTCCATGCACTCCACTCCCCATGGCTTCTGAGCACCTGCTGACCCAGCCCACAAGCAGCTCTCCCTGGCACACTGGTGGCATTTATATCTAATACAGACATGGTCCACAGAGTGCCTTTTCTCCTCAGCACAGCCTGAAAATCTGCAAAACCCGATCAGTCCACATGCCTTGAATGAGACAATTATGTAATTACGCACTGTCCTATGTGAGGTTCTTTGGTATTTCAGTACAGAAATTACACTTCATCCACCCACCAAAACATAGCATTTTGGTGCAAGTAGCTACCCAAGCAGCTTCTAAAACCACAATAAAGTGAACTAGGATGAAATTTACATTTCTATTCTCATTTTCAAGACAATCTGGAGAAGCTGAACATTTGTGGAAGCTGTCCCTAGCGCAGCTCTGATGCGGCATAAATGGTGTGTTACCACACAGCACCAGTGAAGTTCCATTCTCTGTGCCTAAGGTTCTTCACAAGACCTGGAAAGTAAAGGAAATAGGACATACAGCATAGCTCAAGAGATGCAATTTGGAAAAAGTAAATTACTAAATTTACATTAGTAAAAATGAAGACCTGTTGTTTACAACCTGAAGACCTCCTGTTATGATTTAGGACACCTCATCATGCACGTTGCAAACACTGTTAAAAACACTAAAGGCTAATGGCAAAGGGGTAGCCTATTCCTGTTGGTCTGGGGACACACAGCTGTGCCCCACAGCGCTCAGCTCAAAGTGGCACTCCTGAGTCACTCAGCCTTGGTGGTCTCCTTCTCAGAGACTGCATGGCCACCAGGGCTCCAGTGCCAGAGCACAGTCTTGCAGCACAGACCACACCAGCATCCTTTGGGAACTGGCCTCTTGTGCAGCCCTCCCTGGGGTACTTTTTCTCATCAGCCTGGCTTTCCCTGTTAGTATCTTATTTTTCCAAAGCATGTGCTCTCAGTCTGAACTGTGGCAGTGCAGGCAGGGAACAGTCCCTTGAAGGATACCAACAGGACTAGGACAGCATATGTGTACTGGAAACAGCAGAAGCCAAATTATTTGGCCAGTTAGGGCTAAGATGAAACTGCTATTCAGTTTTATGACTGACCTGAAATAAAACCCCAAAATCCCAGTACAATGTTGTTGGGCAAAGGGTGAGAGCTTGCAGGGAACAGGGTTCTGACCCAGCAGTCGGCATTACTCCAGCAGGAGCTTTGCTATACACCTGTTTAAAGCTATTGCTGTGTTAAAGTAACTCAGGAACAGGTCAGTGCAACAGCAAACACTTCCCTGGCAAACGGCAATCACAATCTGCAAGTGGTAAAGCTTGAACTTACTCAGGCATTTTGGCCAGGGCAAGGAACAGAGTGAGAAATCCCCGGGCTGCGGCACTGACACAGCTGCTGCACATGGTTGGGTGACCCCTGCACTGGCAGTGCTGCACCTGCACTCGCAGAGCCACTCACCATTTCAGACATGTGCCTGCCCTCTCATCCGAGGAGCACACTGTGAGACAGTTCAGATTAATCTCTGGTGAGCTTGTGGTGAAATGTGGAGGCACAAACTCAGTCTGAATCCAGTAAGTTTTCCCTCATTTTTCAAATGCTTCTGAAGAAAAGCAAGAGTCCAGAAAAAACCAAATCTCAAGCCCTCCCCAAACAGCCAGCTAAAGCTTCAGTGAAGGCTCACACCTGTAAGGTATCTCATATGCAACAAGTGTGCAAAAACTATAAAAAGCCTGAGACAGCCACGGCAAAAATGCCTGTAGGTCAGCGCTGGGCGAGGCAGGCAGCTGGGAGCTCCTGCTGGAGCTGGGGCCACCATTTGTTCCAGCTGCTGCACAGAGAAAGATATTAAATTAATGACCCTTCAAAGGACACGCATCTACAAAGGAGGTTGCAGGCAGCCAGGGAGCTTTGTAGAGAATCATGAGGCAAGCAAACCTCTACACACAAGACCTGAGCATCCCTCGTCAACATCCAAAGAGGTGTTGGGTTGATGCTTGTTTTTCCACTTTTCTTTAAACACAAAGTCGCTTCTGAAAAGCCAAGAAAAAGGCCCCAGCCTGTCCACTCTTCCTCTACTGTCAGCAAGTTATGCATTGGTTACAGATACTAGCAGATGGTCTTCTCAATTAAGACTAAAATAAGTCAACTAAAAAAAAAAAACAAAAAACCAAACCAAAACAAAAAACTAACCAACTTAAGAATGAATAAATGCATGCATTCCCTTTCATTTCTGAAAGGGGGTCATTTTGAAGAAACAGATTCAACTTTTTGACAGCAAGCATTAAGTTTAGGGGGAAAACACAACAGAAAACTAGCTCCTCAAAAACCCCCACCACAGAAACACCTCTAAACCTTTCAACTACTGCTATAGCAGTTACCTCAAAATAAAAGGACTAAATAGTCCTGTTATTGTGGGAGAATTTGAAGCTACCTTGATCTGAAGAGAAAGAAAAATTCATCCCTATTTTAGTCTATTCTTATTTCTGGAGCACTGAAATCATCCTTATGTTCAAAGTTTTAGCAAACCCAAAAGACAGCAGTTTCAGCTATCCTTTCAAAATATCAACAGCATTTTAATGGCTAAACTAACTCTGTATGCCTTTGCTGACCAGCTGTTGCAATAAAAATGCAAGATCAAGAAGAATGTTACTTTGGAGCCATGTCAAAACCAGGCCCATGTCTAGGTTCCCCATGGACAGGCATCAGCAAAGGAGTACCAGTAGTGGAAAAGGAGGAGGTAGCAGTAGTAGTAGTTTTAGTTTTGGCCAAAACTAGTTACCAGTAGAGGAAACAAGCTCATCAACACCAGCAGTAACAGCAATCACAATCTGACACCTCCCTGGGAGCTATTGTACAATCCCTTTTCATAGACAACTTTGCAGAGATGCAACAAGGTCAACATATAGAGAGCTCAGGCTACTCCCCCATCCCCAAACCATTTTTTAGAGTAAAGTTTTATGTTTAAAGCCAGCTTCTTTCTAGGCTCTTGACAGCGGAGATAATTTTATGCTTAATTTTCAAAACCTTCTCCAATCCTTAGACAGTGCAGCTGGGAAAATACCAGAGTGGGTATGGTGGGGGGTAGCTTGCAGGATTACTTTTAGCCTTACCTGAAACTAAAAGGAACAGGGTTAGGAAACCATGCCCACAGGAACACACTGCTCACAGGAAACAGGGGCTTAGGAATACTGTGATTTATGAAAGACAAATAAAAAAGGTGCAGTCTTTTAACCCTGCTTCACAACTGGGCAGCAGGAGGCCATTTATCTCACTGACCCTTTGTGCTTATCAACAGCAGGGGGGACACCCCAGGGACTCGACATTTTAAGGAGGTGAAGTGAAATCCTGCATCGATGCTGATGTGAAACTTTACAGCTTCACAACTGCTAACACTTACTCAGAACAAAACTAAAATCAAAACTGCAGGGGGGCAGATTTCAAGGGGCAAACTGATGGCTTGAAGAGGTCAGAAAAAAATCCTCCTGTTCTCCCTTTCCCTCATGTGCTGTATTCAACTCTTCACCACGGAACTAAGTTGAACTTACTGCTGGAGTCAGGAAAGGGCAGAACAAGAAATTCACTTTAACTCAGTTACTGAAAATTCCCCCATCTCCCAAGGACACACTGCATCGTGAAACCAGAGCCAGAGCATGCCAGAAGCCCTCAGAAGTTGGACAGAAGAAGCTGCCAGTACATCAGCAGCAGATAAAGGAGGACCCCAGGATGCTTCCCATGGTTATTTGGGAGCAGGAAAAGTTTGTGGCCTTTTTCCAGTTGCTCACACCACTTTCCTTTTTTTGGGAAGCCCAGCAGCAAGTGGCTGTGTCTGCAATGCACAGGAAAAGCAGCTCCATGGCCAGTAGGACGATCCCACAGTCCAAGGCACGATGATCAGTACCTAAAGCAAAGGGGGTGTGACGGCAGGCAGCATACAAGGACAGGCAAGAGGAATTGGAGAAAACTGCTCTGCCTGAAGCCTGAAGGGTTGGTGTGCAATGAAAAATTCAGTGCAACAGCCAGGGGAGCATTGCAAAGGAAAGCACAGATGTGGTTTGACAAAGCCTAGAATAAGTATGTATCTAGATGGATTACAATCAGTCACTAAATTCAGGCTAATTGCAATGTTAGTGAGAAACCACCACTATTGGCTTGTCTACATTCTTTTCTTTTTCCAACTTTTTCACCCCCCCCTTCAATCTTGGAAATTAATATAGCACAAC
>VWZN01012718.1:3298-36260 GCA_013396955.1 Regulus satrapa | reverse complement strand
ATAATATAACCAAATTGTTTTTTTTTTTTTTTTTTTTTTTTTTTTTTTTTTTTTTTTTTGCTAAAAAGTTGTAATAAGCATTTGAGTTCCCTCAAGACAGCTTTAAAAACACAGGTGTTGAATATCTGACAGAAACATGCTTTATTTCAAGTGTTCATTAAGCACTGCCATTAAGTAAGTGATTAAAGCACACCCAGTATTAAAACAGCTTGATTAGAAATCCCCTGCTATCTCCATTTTCTTCTCTCCCATGACTTCTTAATTTGTTTGTTCTTGCCTGCTCAGGAAGGCTGTCGGGAGACCTGGAGTGCTGGTGAACCATGTGAGGAGCCAGGCAGGTCTTGTAAGGCTCAGATCAGGGGAGGACAAGGCCACTTCAATTTCTGTCCTGTGAGTTCACATATACAGAGATTACACCTGTTTTAGACAGCCCATTGGTTTTGGAAATATCACTGATAGGGCATTTAATTAGCGGCAAAGCTACATGCTCACAGAAAATACTTTCCTTGTTACAGTATTTTGCAATGTCTTAATTCACTCTCTAAACTCAGCAACGGGTTCTCCTAGATGAAGATCAGCTGCCAGCAAACACTCCACAATTTGACAGCCAATGCTTGTTTTAAGCTGATTTCTCCAAGAAGGTCGTTTAACTTTGGCGACCCTGAGCAGCTCATTTTTTTTTCCTGATGTAAAGACAAACCCCACACCCAACAAGCAGGAACCTGCATCATCAAATCACACACTCAACCTTAGGAGTCTCTTAGAACTCACAAAAACCTGGTAAATGGGACTTTTGTCAATACAAATACTGTGGATAGTGACACACCCCATGGGCCTTTACCCTGCACATTACCCCTTCTTTTGCCTAGTGCATCCTTGTCACATACAATGTGATGGCCATCCCATCAGCTGGAAAGATGTTTTCTCCCATTCTTTTCTTTCTGACCTGTCCAGAACACTTTTGGCTCATTATTGGCTAAAGATAACTGAGGCCCAGCAATTTTTTAACGAGCCCAAGCTTGAGCCCCTGGGTTGCAGAGTTCTGGCTTATTGCTTGCTTGGACAATAAGGATAATTGTCCTAAGCCACCAGAGGAAGCCCAGAAACTTGCCAGGGGGGGGAACAGTGTAATGTGACCAGGGAGGCCTAGGGGTTCTGGGTGGCAGGAAGGGGGCTGGAGTCCATCCTGGTGTCACCTCTTGTGCCATCTTCAGCTCTTCCCTGGGGACAAAGCTGCTCTGGTTTCTGTCACCAGAGCTGTCTGCTGAGTTAAGACAAAGACACGAGCTTATTTTGCTTGCCTCAAGGTTATCAGGATCCCTGCTCACAACAACTTTGGCATTTTCTCCGGCATACTCAGACTCATAAGCTCATGTGTTTCTCTCAGGCAGAGAGATGTGCTTCAGTCCAATATTCAAACCTTGGAAATGGTTCAGGCAAGTAAAACTCCGTCTACCACGTAAGCACACAAGTGTTGTGTGAAAGCAGGTTGTCTGACAACAAGCTCTGAAGCCCAGCATTTCTGTTCTGGCAGACAACGTGCGTCACAGGATGGGATGACTTTTCCTCATCGGCCTCCTCAAGTCCCACAGGATACAGACCCAGGCTCCTGGGGGGAACCAAGAAAAAAATCCATCCTGCACCCTGCTGACAGGAAGATGCCTTTCGGCACTGCACACACAGTGGATCAAAAGTGCTTGAAATAGGACCTCTCTTAAATATATTTATATTAAGTCTATGTTACAGCCTATCCAACACCATGTGTCATAACAAAGATTATCATAGGCCCAGAAAACTGAGAAATGGGTCAGCTTCTCTCTGAGCTGCAGTTTTCAAGGTACACTAAATAGAGATGTTCTTGATTAAGAATGTGCAAGAGTATGACACGTATTGGGAAAACATCTTAGCTCTGTCACACAGAAGGTAAGGAAAAGGGCTCAACACCTGTCCAAGCCCCTGGCACATCTTTACATGTTCAAAACCTCTGTACCAGGGCTAAGTCTGCAACTCAGAGGTTGACCAGGCAGCACCTTCTAGCAAAGCAGAGATTATGCTGGGCTGGTCAAGCTATCCAATATGACTGATGTTTTTGGAAGTGCTCTTGCCTCATCTGTCCTCTAAAAAACAGGGAGGAAAAAAAAAAAAAAAAGAGGAAAGAAAGAAAAAGGAATGGATGTGATGATGGAGGACCAACGAATTTGATGGCATCAGTGACTCCTCTCAGATGGCCTCTGCTCCTGGCAAGCCCTGTTCCCCACCACACTGATGCTGCCTGAAGACTCCTGTAGGGAAACCAATCCAAGCCCCTTCTGGCTCCAAAGTGGCAGGAAGGGCTGCCCCAATTTGCCATGAGGTGAGGACACCCTGCTGCTGGGATTTTAGCTCCTTCAGGGGGGTTTCCTGGCAGCAGTGGAGCAGACCTGAGCCCAACATGAAGTGCAGTGCTGACAGCTGGGGCTGCGTGCACGGCATTACGGGTGGCAGGGGCAGGCAGGGCCAGGTGGGATGGATGCAGGGGGTGCTCAGCACATGCCCTCAGAGGGGGCATTTTCCCCAAATTCAAGGCTCTCGGGCATCGCTGACCCTGCGTACGCACTGTAAAAAGTTTTCAAGTAACTTCCTTGAGTCCGGCTAAACCGTATTAACAGATTTATCCAATAACATGCAAATTCAGGTTTTAATGAAAAGTCTTAAGTCCCAGCTCTAAGTGATTTGGACTTTTCTGCTAATGGCATCGGCTAATGACCAAAGATTTAATGCATCAAGTCTTAGCATACATCAGTGCAAACAATACAACCATTTAGTGGAGGCAAAAAGTCATCTCATTAGACATCCATCATTGGATGTGGGCAAGATGGTCCAAAGGCTTAAAATAAAATATTCATTTTTAAACTAAAAAAAAAAAGAAAAAAAGAAAAAAAATCCCTAAAAATGTACAGATGATTAGGCCAAAAGGAACAGTCTGCTAAAGCTTCACTGGGATTGAAAATGCAAACTGCAACGTTTATCTGGAGGTAAAACGCATTTGCAAGTACTTAATTTCGGCAGCACTGTTCCACAGAAGACAAAACCAATTTTAACAGGAATTAAAGCAATAGGGCCCTCCAGAAACAGGATGTCTCTTAGACAGGTTATTTGAACCATCAGTAGAAGGTCACAACAGGAATTATTTCTCTGCCACATTGTGCAAGATGATTTCAGTACAAACAAAAGTGTTGAAAAGCTACTAACTTAATTTTATAGATCATTCCCACGAGGGTTTGTCACATCAATGAGACACAAAAGCATGCCCTAAAATTACATTTTTATGTAGCTAAAAATACAAAAATCACAGCACATAGTTAAGGACGAGCAACAAATGACCCAAACAAGGCATGGGCTCAAAGAAGCAGGGCTGGAAACACTGCTTTTGGCTCAAACCATTGATGCCAAATGTTTCATTTGGATTCTTGAAATTCGGACCAATAAACCTACCACATAACACAGCTGGATGCAGAGCTACTGACACCAAATCTAAATGCTCATTATTTTTAGTCTTGTTTGCCAAATGACATCTTAGAAGACATTAAAAAAAAAAACCAGATCGACACCTCCCAGCCATGGGCTGACAGTGGAGATGACTCAGGTAAGGGGAGGACCATAATTATAATGGATCTTTGCAAGCTGCCTGTTTGCAGGAGGAGTGGAAAAATGAAATTTAGGTAAGATAGAGCACCCCACTTTTGTGCCTGCATGCTGTCTCTCCCAGGGCAGCTTAGAAAACATTTTTTTTCTGCTCCCCAAAAAGCAGATATGGCAACCTCACGGCAAGCCCTGCCTCCAGACACAGAGGGAAACCAACAAAGGAGCCCTGGAGGGATGCTCCTACATCAGCTTTGGAGTTAGATCATCCTCTAAGAGCTGCCTATCCCCACTTAAACACACACTTGTGACCCAGGGAGTCCTCAGGACCCAAAGTGAAGCTGTGTCAGGGGAGGTTTAGTTTGGATCTCAGGAAAAGGTTTTTCATCCAGAGGCTGGTTGGGCACTGGAACAGGCTCCCCAGGGAAGTGGCCACAGCACCAGCCTGACAAGAGTTCAAGAAGTGTTTCAAAATGGACTCCGGCACCTGGTGTCCTGTGCAGGGCCAGGAGTGGGGTTTCAATGATCCTTGTGGGTCTCTTCCAGCTGTGATTCTAAAAAATGCATCTTTCCCTGTGTTGGCGGCATTGGCTCTCCACCAACTCTTCACTGGCCCTGTTCACCACCTGCCCTTGCCTCTGCCCCATCACACCATACTCACCCCTGGGAAGCTTCCTGGGCCTCTTGGCCCTGCTTGGCACATTTACCTGCACAGCACCCTCAGGCTCCCCAAAACCAGGCATTTCCTTCAGCTTTCAGGCCTTACCCATGCAGGTGGTACGTGGCTGTCCTAGGCACTGACCTGAAGACACTCTGGGGGCTGGGGTGGCAGCCCATGAGATGGGAGGGGACAGGAAGAAACATGGGGCTCACCTACTCCCTCTTCACACCCTACTCAATCTGATCTGTTACCACTAAGCTCCTTCACCCACTTGGCCACAAGGCTTAAAAGAAGGTTGCTGGTATGCACAAGACACGTGATGCCTTTTAAATCCTGCGCAGGATATTTCTGCCTGCTGCTAGACTTGATTTTTTTTTTTCTTTTTATTTTTATTTTTTTTAAATTCAAGAGCTGCCCTTTAAAATTTAAAAATCACTCTTAAAAACAAAAAAAACCACACACAGCCCACAACCTAAGTTTTGTGCAGCAGGCATCTATGTCCTCATAAAAGCCTTGGGCTGTGCTTCATAACGTGGGTAGAACTCTAAACATCGTAAAAAACAGCCTAAATTGCCAGACTGCCCAAGCCTCCAGTAAATCACCCTTCCAGATGGGCTTAGAGCTGCACATAGAGTCCCACTAGTAGCAACGGGTCACCCTGAAATTATATTTCAATCCTACTAAACTCAAACAACATTATGTGAGCGTTATGCTCGGCTGCATTAAAGAGGCACTTCCGAAGTTTACCATCACCCTGTCATTACCAACAGTTTGATTCTTCATTAAATTAGTCTCCCCCCCGTGCAATTAACTCCTCCCCCAAAGCATGGCAGAGGCCAGGACGGAGGATTTCTTACCATAACTACATCCCCTCCTTGCTACTTTTCATTGCAATAAAGGCTGTGCTTGGGAGCAACACGGTGCGTTAAAGAGTCTGCAAAACACCACTAAACTAATTTATCAGGCAAAAAAATAGCTCACGCCAGGAGAGCTTGGAGAAGCACTCAGCCCCTCACCCCCTCCACTGCTGACAGGGCAAATGGTCAAGAGTGCCAGAGATGCCCCAATGCAACTTTAATCCTTTTTTATTTTGGCATGGACACGCAAGGGATCTACATGAGACCTGCCCATCCCAGGCCGGCTGCTGTGGGGCAGCAAATCCTGGAACTGCTGCAATGTCCACTCTGGCCTGGCACTAGGGCTGGGCAAATTCTGCCAGCAATGCCCCCAGGCAGCAACCCCTCCAGCTGCCACCCCCAGCAAACAACGTGGGCAAGGTTGGCAACCACATACTGGAGACAATTTTTTTCCCCCCTGCTGCTCCTACCAGAACTGGCAGATTCCTTCCCCACTGCCATCATTTCAGAGGCAAGGACCAGACACTCACCTCTCCCCTGCAGGGGGAGCAGACTTTTTAGCTGGATGATCTGAGGATCATCTGGCAGTCGGGCAGGAGACACAGGCATTTCTGCTGCGGGCCCCATAGATGCTGCACACAGATATCTTGAGTTTGCTCAAGAGACCACGTGTCCACAGCCAGCCACACAGTTTGCCACGTTTATTTGTAGATGAGGCAAATTTTTACTGCCTCTTTTTTCACAAAACAGGCTGGGAGACATTAAGGGACCTTCATTTCAGCCTTTTAATCAAGGAATCAAGGGCTCTGCTCTAAAAAAAGAAATTTATTTTCCTCTTTATGGCAGAAAGTTCCCTTTCTAATGGAGAAAAATCATCATCCCTCTTACTTCCATCCTACACTTGGAATAAAGATACCTTAACCTCATCTGAAACTGAAAATTTCACGTAGTTAACATATTCCACCATCTCACAGCCAAGACACTAGTCACACCACAAAACAGACAGAGCTCCCCTTGCCTTTCCCAGAGTTTCAGCACCCATGCCTGAAGACAAAGATGGCAAATACCCTATGCCAACCAACCAAGCTAAGGACAGCCAGCCTCCAGACAGCCAGAGAGAGGACCCTGAGCCACGGGGGAATCCTTGTCACCCCTACTCAAGGGATGCACTCCCCCCACGCCACTGAAGTATCACAGATAAAAAAATATGGCACCTCGTGTACAGAAGCAGAGACAGACAGGATTTGCTCATCTCAAACACCTCTTCCTTCCGCTTGCCCTCCCAACCCTCCCTGTGCACGCACAAGCTGCCTGTGGGGAACAACCGGCTCCAAGTGAGTAACTGAAGGCCAGTCCATCAGACCAGCGAGAAAACAATATCCTCACTGGAAGACCCTGCAGATGATTTCTCATCTGCCCATGATTTTGGCACTCACCGTTTTTATCAACTGCACAGAACTAGGAGCTGAGAACATGAGGAGAGCAGCCCCTCGGTGGTAGCACAGAGACAGAGAGCAGCTTTTAGCAGCATTAACTCTCTCGCGCTAAGTCAGAGGAAGGAAACGCTGCCTCCCCCACAGCATTATTTTTTTTTAAAAAACAACCACCTTTCCTCTTCAGAAGGCCCAGGCCAGGTGTTACATGCTCTCGACATCAAGCTAAGGCCAGGCTGGCTAATCTGTAGGTTCACTCGTTAACGAGATAAAGGATTTCAGTTCGGTGCCGCAGCCAGGCTGTGGGAGCTGTGGACTGGAGGAGCGCTGCCGGCAGCTGAGTGTCACTCCTGGAGGAATGCCTGACCTTTCCCGGGGCTTTGATCATGCTGGCTCGCAGCGTGAGATAACCAGCCCTTTGCAGAATCCGGAGGTAATAAAAAAAGCAGCTTTGAGGCCTCGTGTTTTTGCAGGGAAATACTTACCTGTGTTCCCAGCACGCTGCCCAGTCCCCACCACCGTCCTCCCCAGATTTCAGACACTTTACAGCCAAACCCATTGCTGTCAACTAAGGGAATCGCATAAAGCCTTCCGATGAGAGTTTTTAGCTCTTGTTTAATTTCTCTTAATTGAAGAGGGTACTTGTGCACTGTTCTTAGGGAGGATACAGAGACTCAAAAAAGAGCAGAGCAACAGAAGTAAGGTCCCCAATTAGTATGTGATTAAGCTGTAAGTAGGATAATAGGAGGAGAAATTTTGTATCTTATACAAACAAGATAGCAAAAGAGATAGATAAAAGCATGAAAGGGGAATAAAGCTTTATCCCCAGTTCCCCGCTCAACACTCCAGACATACAGAAAGGAGTGGATTTGCTGAGGGGTTTTTTTTCTTGCTTGTGATTCTTTTAAAGGTGGGTGTCTTTCTCAGGGTAGTTCATGATGGGCAATTTAAACAAGCCAGTGTAGTACCAGGTTAGTAAAGCATGACATACTTGGAACCCTGGGCTGAATGCACTGAATCTGTAAGTGATAATTAGATCAGCCTTGAATACCTCCTTTAATGAGTCTACACAAGCACCTCATCCACCCAGTCTGCTTTTGGTTACTGACCTAGAGAAGCTTGCATGATCTTCTCGGGCTGGGGTTGTTTTTTGTTTTGTTCTGTTTGGGACACTGCAGCATAACAGTGTGAAGCTGGAGTTACAATTCCTTGATGCTCTCTGCAGGCTGTATATGAAGCACAGGGCTTGCTCTGCAGCACTCCTCAGCTGCAAGCAGGCTGATGCCAAACCGAGCAGACCTGTATAAGTTTTCCCTCTGGGGGGGAAAAAAGTTGTACTCAGCTACGCTGTCTTCCTCACGGGGTTAACTATGTAGATTTCAGATGCAAATTTTACTTTAGGGCAGGCTTTATGGTATTAAGAGTCTCTTTTTCAGCCTTCTGAAATTTCATATGTATACATGCTAGAGCTCTCTCATCTCTCTTAATTGGGTTTTGTGGAATTTCAAGGCCTGGGGGCCAAGAGGGGAGGGCTGCTGATTAAAGCACGCCATGCAGAAGTGGATGCAGAAGTGTTGCACAGTAACAGGAGGGAAACAATTCCTCTGAGCTACCTGCCTCCACGTGCAAACCCCATCTGCCACTTGGGAGGA
Organism: Regulus satrapa; assembly: GCA_013396955.1. Classification (NCBI taxonomy): domain Eukaryota; kingdom Metazoa; phylum Chordata; class Aves; order Passeriformes; family Regulidae; genus Regulus; species Regulus satrapa. Next base: position 28,036 of record VWZN01012718.1, on the reverse strand, counting down.
ACCCCATCTTTTGCCCTGGTCTTCCTAAGGGTGCAAGGATGGCTCCTGCCCTCTGCAATGGGGACTGCATGGAGGATGTTCAGCCCTGCTTCTCCGGATGTGCAAATTGATTTCAGAAGTTCAGAGGCTACTACATTTGTTTACATCACTAGGAAATAAACCTGTGTGCCTGTGTCCTTACTGCAGACCCGAATGGGCCTTCTTCCCACAGTTCTAATCACGACTTAAGACACTTCAGGACCATTAAGGGGGAATTAAAGGATATTTAATCTCCCTTTATCCCTTTTCATAACCCAGGACGTACACGTATGTCAGAATTTGTTAGGCTGTGATGTCTGAACCGATGAGATGACATGTACCCACGAGAGCACAGAAAACACTCATTCCTGCATTTGCTCAAACCGTATCTCTCCACATACAAGGATTCAGTCCAGGAGCCTGCTTGCAGCAGCTAAATACAGATATTCACACACCCATTATAAATGCAGTCTAGTTTCATTTTTAACCCACAGGAGGGTGTGGAGGGAGAAAACATCAAAGCATGGACACAGGCTACCCTGGCATTCTGGGCGTGCAATTTTATCTTCCCCTCATTTCCCTCCTCTCCAAACCAGCTGCTACAACTATCATGATGCTTGCCCTCCGGCCAGTAGGCTGGAAAACTGGCTTCCAAGGCAGTCATTAATCTCTCCCCATTGCCCAGCTGGCACAGGATTTTGCTTAGATGGGAGAAGAGCCTGCTCCGTGCCCTCTGAAACACCAGTGGCAGCTCCCGCAGCCGTCCATGCCAGGCACCCACACCGGCACAGCCCGGCACCGCTCGCCCCACCGCAGCAGAAGGGTCACCACGCACGGAATGAGAAGGGAAAAGCTCAAGCACAGGCACTGTAGAGCGCTGAAAGAAGAACTTTGAATTATATAACCCCCTCCTGTCAGCAGTGACGGTGAAAAGAAGTGCTGTGCATCTTCAGGGGAAGATGTCTCGGCTCAGAGCTAAGTTTAGAGGCTGACTTCTTGCATAGCAATAGCAGCAGTGAGTAGCCCCTACATATGCAAGTAATGCAAGTGAAATGAAGATGCACATAAACCTTTAGCAGGAGAGCAGAGCCCAGCAATGCTTTTAATTCAGCCATCGGGGTTCAACCCATCTGAGGTAACAGGGCTGGAAATACACAGAGGTGCACGGTATGCTGAGCACCAGCAAGGGCTGCTCCAGCACAGTCAAGGTGAAACGAGAATAAAATGGGCTCAGAAAGTACCATGCACACCGCTGCAAGTTGATTAGGGAGATAAGGTAACAAGAAGTGTGCTTTATGTGATTACAGCCTGAAACACAACCATTTTACTGTTCTCCACCATGCACTGCACTTCCCAGCAACTTCTGAGGCCACGTTTGACCATCTACTTTGAGTAAAAAATAGTATTTTTGAGAATACTTTGGGAAAGTGAATACTTTTTTCGTGTGTTGATGGGATGATTTATACAAAACTTGTCATATCCGCCTGGTATTACCACTCATTTGCTATTTTTAGAAGGGAACAATGGGGTCCACCAAGACCCCATGAATACCCATCTAAACTTGCATTTGATCTGTCAGTAGTATTGTAGGTTTTCCTATGAAGAAGAAACATGCAGGCAACTTTTTGATCTTCCTTAAAGCATCGCTTATCTCAGCTTTTGTTTGTTTTCTGTTTTTCAGGTGTGGGGTAGTGTCTGATGTGAATGCCACCCACTGTAAGCTATCTAGGCAACGAAATAACCATCATAAACCCCCACTGGAACAAAAATAGCAGCACCTTTCTCTCTCCTGCCTCCCCCGGGCACAGGCCACATGTAGAACAGTGCTGACGGCATGTGCAGCTACAAGCATGCTTTGCAGATCACAAACTCAGAGGTGCTAAGCATGGGTCTCCACTCATGCATCTTCCAGACACTTACTAGGGAACCACCGAGTCCCTCTGGGTGGCTCCAAGAAAGGCAGCCTTTCCCTAACAGCTGTGGAGCAGAGCGGGGTAGTCCCCCTAAGCTGTTGATGGGTTCAAACTCCTGCTTGGCCCAAGGAAAGCTGCCATCTGCAGTACAACCAGATGAGTGAGCACTTACAGCAACAGTTCACAACAAACCTAAACCACAGCGAGCTGAGCCTTCTCCCACTGCCAGGCCTTCCTCTTCTCACCCCCTCCTCACCATCTAGAGGGAGTGCCAGTCCACAGCTAGACACAGGACAGGGTGCAACAGCAATGGTACCAAGTCCCAACTTTGAATGGGGAGACCGGTCTGAAAGGGATTTACGTGAGGCTGCAGGTTAAACCAATATTCATCCACGCTTACGGCTCAGTCCCTCTGAACTCCAGAGTAGGCTGGCCAACCACAGCCACACCTGGGCTTGGAGGAGAGGTTTTCAAATGGCTACTATGCTCCTACCAGCTTTGGGAGGGAAGAGGAAGGACAAAACAGCCCAGCAGTCAGGTAGAGGAAGGCGTTCTTCCTGAGCAGGAGGCAGCAATCAGCTGCCATACCGTGGGTTCTGCAGCAGTCGGCCAGGTGAGCATGTGGCACACGGGGCCACTGATGTGCACCACATGAGCTCTCCATCCCCAGCACATCCTTCCTCACTGGGCAAGGACAGAAACCCCCGGGACACCCAGCTGTGGGGTCTGTTGCTGAAATCCTGCAGGGCTTCTGCTGAAAAAGGCACTTAAAACGCACACTAAAAATAGAGCCTGCACCAATGCTATATTTAGCACGATGGTGCGCGCTTTCAAAAAAAGGCTGTCGTCCCCTCCAGCAGCAGAGGGAAGGCAGCCAGGCATGCCCCTGGGATGGTCCTGCATTCCAGCCCTGCTGCAGTGGCACGTGCTGGCACCCAGCGTGAGAGTGCCTCGGGAGAGCCACCTTCTCCTACAGAAGGGTGAAGACAGGGTGCAGGGAACCATTTGCAAGGTCACTGGGTACAGGTCAGGTCCCTGCTCCACAGAGGCCAAGTGGGATGCAGGACCCTGGACCTCGCTGGAAGCAGTGCTGCTGGCCAGTCCCACAAAAGGATGATTCCTTCCCTGTGCCAGGGTTTTTATAAGTGTAATAATGAGCATCAGGTTTTTCATAAAGCACTTACAGATATGTTGCTCCATCCAGGAGAGCCAGGCATGGCCACTGAAAACTTGTCAGCTAGTGAAAACATGAAACCTCCCACTTTGCTTGTCAAGCCAAGTATCTGTCAAAACCCTTGACTAACTGTCTCTTAAGTAAAGGGCAAAATGTTCATTCCCTGGCTGGACTACTTGGGCTACGGGGGCAGATCCAGAGCTGATATGACACAGGCACCAATGGCCACACTGGCAAGCCCAAAGGGGCAGGTTTGCACTTTCCACATTTCATGCTGGGTTTCCTCTCCCCTGGAGCAAAGATGAGGGGGGATGTGCAGCACAAGAGAGGATACCACACGGTCCATGCAGACGCTGCATGGGAAAAGGTGGTACCTTCTCCCCTTGACTCGCCAAGCCCTGTGGGGTGGCAAGACATGGCAGGGGGGTGTCCCACCTCCGGGGCCCAGCAGGAGCCACTGAAAGCCAAGCTTCTAATTAAGACCACAGCTTTGGTTAATTGAGTCCAATTCACCTGTGACATGAAGAGTCCCAATCCCATCAACAATAATGGAACTGCATCGGCTTACACCAGTAATGACTTCAAATCAGTGGCATAATAAAGCTAATTCAATACTTTTTCAGGTCCGACTGATGAGGCTGCCAAGGGAGAGCGGGAGCCTTCCTTCCTCCCTTGGCACCAACACCTGCTCGAGGGCAATGTGAACAACTCAAGAGTTGGAAAGACAGGAAACGTAAAAAAATAAACTAAGTTTCCAACAAGACTAAAGGCTTAGTTTTAACACTGAATTACTCCTGCTGGTGACCCTGTGCAAGTGCTGATGACAAAGCAGCACTGTCCACAACTACTTCCCAGGAGGAGGAATTCTGAAAGGCAGCCACAGGTTTCCAACCTGTCGTGTGCTGCTGAGCCGTCCCACCCAGCTGAACCCACCAGCTCAGGGCACTGGGGACAGAACTTGTGTCACATGCTGGATAGCACCTGCCAGGGAGTGGGAAGGAGCTCCTGGGAGACAACATCGCACTGGCAGCCCTGGGGAGGAATGCGGAGAAACATGGAAGTTCCCAGATGTAGGCAGACATGCAAATCAGCAGCTGCGGGGCCACACCGACAACCTCCTAATTGCCTCGGCAACCTCCTAATTGCCACGGTGCCCCCAGCTCTCTCAGATTGGGAATAGCCAGGAGGGGCTGGAAGGAGTGAAACCCTCCCACTGGAGCAGGGGATGCGCTGCCAGGTCGGTGCCGCCCTGGGACAGCCCGAGTGCCCCGAGGGATGGGAACGGCCCAGCTTGGCCCCTGGCCGCCCCACACAGGCCACTGCCTTGCACACACAAATTTGTCTCTGCCTCGAGCCAAAAAAAACTAAGCCGACACTCTTCAGAAGAGACGCGCATTATTTTAGAGCAGTCAAGTTATGACTGGTCTGATTTCCATAATACACGCTCTGCAAACATCTGCCTGTTATTTAAGGCTCGGCTCCACTGGGACAGACCTGAACAGGGCAGACCTTCGAGCTGGTGACCGTGGAGGACTCCCTGCTGCCAGTGATATCCCGCTGCAGAAGTGCGCCCAACAGGCCAGGCTGGCCACTCCTCGCTCCTGCAGCCACATCCAACTCCATGCTTCTGAGCCCTTCCCCACGCAGCCACTGATGGTCCCACTCCCATCGAAGGAGGGCTCTGTCCCCTTCTCTACCACAAGCATCTGCTCATGCCAATGAGCCAGTGTCACCCGTTGGAGGCCCCAGAGAAGTGTCTTCCATCGTGGGCATCAAGGAAATCATCTGGCACCTTTCAGCTTGCCAGCCATTTTTGCAGGCCGACTGTTGAAACCTGAGTGTCCCAATTTAGTTGAAGTTAAATGCTGCTCTGAACAACAAGCGTTGCTGGCAAGAAAGTTATCCCAGCATTATTAGACTGCTCCCTCCCTACGAAGAGACCGCAAATTAGTGTTTACTTTAGAGGCCAAGTAGGCCAGCTTTGAGAAACTGTGCCTGCCCTGCCATCCCACAGGTTTCCCAGGGGCTCCCTGGGGGTTCCTCAGCACACACCTCCACGCCATGCCCTTGCTCTGCATCTAGCCCAGCTCCATCCTAGCCTGACACAGCACTTAGCTATTGGGTTTATTCCCAGTGTGCTGTACTGGAAGAGCTGAAACAACCAAGTCTCTGTACTGCAGTGAGTTGACACAGGCTAAGTCAATTAGCTGCTATTGCTGCGATGCTCAGCTAGGCCAGATCAAAAGACAAAGAAAGAAAAGCCTCACACTGAGAGGAACCAGGTCCAATCAACACATTAGTCTTCGACACTTCAATCAAAATATTTGAAATTGGAAAGGGAGATGGTTGCTTCCCAAAGCAACTAGGTATGAGCTTGCTTTCCTAGGGCAGGAGGGGCAGAGCATTGCAGTTCCCATTCAACCTTTGCTTCCATTCAACAAATCCTTCAAATAAACACAAAAAAGCACAAAATATAGTCCATAAATTCAAGCTAAGGCACTTTCCATTTCAGAGTGGGCTTAAGACCTGGTAAGTCTCCTAGTTCATCCTGACTCAAACCAACGCTCTTTGCAGCTTGTGCATAGCATTCTTCAGGAAGGACACAAAAGGCCACGATGCACCACAGGCCCCACATATCCTCCTCCTCTGGGCAGGATTATTATTTTGCAGATTTCTGCTCAGTATTAGCCATCCCAAGGACTGCTGGTCTTCTCACTGGCTTTTGCAAAACTACACCAGTCAGCAGGTACTATATACAATACCAAACATTGTGACTACCAAGCCTATTTCTGCCTCCAAAAAACATACAATGTTTATTTTGATAGGCTGGCAATTACTGATGACAAGGCTTCATCTACAGCTGGACTGAAGGAAATCATAACTGGTAAAGGACAAAACCAGATCCACAACACTGAGCTGTAGCTGGGCAACCTTCAGCTTCAGTTCAGCTCTTTGTGCAGCCGCTGCTGTCGAGAAATATCATAGAACACTGCTCCTTACTTCAAAGAAGACAACCATAAGGAGAACTATTAAAGCAATTAAAAAAATATTATCTTTAGTATGTAATCTACCCAGAGATGAATGGGATTAATTATCTAGCTGCAGATTTTTATGTGTTTTTTTTAAGGCAATAACGGGCTGAACATTCATTCTAAGTAGTTACCTACAGTAACTTCCACCTTATTGAAATGAGAGATTAGAGATACCATTTTTTTTTCACAGCATGGGCCACGTATCCCATACCATATTTCACAGTAACATCCATATTCACTAACCCGTTTCCCATTCAGTCCATAATTCCATAAACACCTTTGTAGCAGCTCATGCAACTGTTCACGTAGAAAAGAGTGCTTTCTGTTTTTCTCAAAGCAGCAAAGGCAGCGGTTCAACAGCCTGAAGTAAGAAGATTCAGCTCCAGTTTACCAGGCAGCTGTCTGAGATCGCCCCCTCAAATTCTCACTGAAGAGCAAGACCTAACATCAATAGCCTTGCCTTAGCGTTCTTTAATCTGCATACTTTGAACCCTTTATTATTCCTCTTCTGCTCTGTTGCCCCACCTCTGAAATGGATATTATGCTACACTGTAGATGGGGAGACAGGCCCTGAGACACCAGCTACTGGGCTGAAGGTGTCCATCAACAAAACTTAGCAAAATCCTTTGGATATCAGTTCATTCCAGGTATTTTTGAATGCAATGTACAACCTAGGTCTATTATTCACTTTTGGTTGGATAGATATGTTTCCTATAGCTATGGAAGCTATGTGTAGCTATTACTTGAAGAATTACCATCTCCTGTCTGTCTCTTGTGTGCTCATGGCCAGGTACCCACATCAGATGTCCTGGGATACACCAAGAGGCACTTGGAGCTCCTCCTGACAGTACACAGTGCTCACCCCTACTATAAACACCTGAAAAGATGCAAAAGAAACAGAAAAAGGTAAAAGACCACTTTTCAAAAAAGGCTTTTTTTTTGTTTGATTAGACCCCTGAGATGCCAGTCCTGAAGAGACACACAGAGGGATTTAGGTCGCATATCACAACACTGAGGTGCAACGTTTCCTCTTTCAAGGTTAAGGCTTAAGCCACATACTTGATTCAATAAAGGCAGTTAACTGACATTAAAATTTTCATGAAAGGGCTATGAAAAAATGTTAAAGAACTCCAGTCAATTTTAAAAAATCTATTTTAGAAATTTCTTTCTAATTTAAATTTATTGAGAGGCAGAGTGCGGGGAGAAATAACCCCAGAAGAAAACAGTTTTACTTTTTTTGAGATTATGCATCTTTCACCAAATACTTAAAAAGAAATCTCAGTTCATATTTGTAATAACAAGAGATTATCAGAGTCCTTGATTTACTGTTGAAGTCTGTAGTGAAGTTTCATACCTTGAGTGAGGTGCAGCCTAATCCCTGCATGTGATTACGTTTAGGAGTGAGAGGGAGGTATGCGGGGGGTAGGGAGAAGCAATTTTTATTGAAGACAACGCTTCAGGCAGCCCTGGAGCAGAGTGGATCCAGTTTGAAAGAAATTGGCAACCCTAAAACTTTTTGATAAGATAAAAATTCATTGATGTTGGCTCACACTAGGCCCACTTCAACTCTGCACTTGTCCTCTGTGTTTCCTTGGCATATCTGTTCCTTTCCTCTATCTGCTTTAGCATAACTTTATTTTTCTCTTTTATCTTTAGCTAACTGCACCCAGGGACTGGAGGGATTGATTTTTTGTTTTGACTTATTGTTTGAAGATCTGTAACTCAAAGCAGCTTCTTGCGCCTCTGATGTCTAAGCCCGAGCAGTATAAAAGGTAAAGCTCATCCTGTGTACCAAAGTGAGCAAGGATACTATTTTATAATCAGTCATCTGTGTTTTATTTTGCCTTTTGGGGAGGAAAACTATTTTGAGACTTTATAGGCAATAATACTTTAAATAAATATTCTCATGGCAGATACTGCACATGCCAGTTCCCTTTTTAAAGACAGATAGCTATTGCTTACCAGTCAAGGGAAGGAAAAAAAAAAGTTCCTAATTAAAGGAGGCCATTATACATCAGAAGATATTTTGAGCATCACGTCACACTACCAACAGCCTATTGCAGCCAAAATATTACCATGCAAATGTAAAAATGCTCTCGCTCAGAGATGCGCTGCCATGAGGCCAGCGAAAATCCCCGCTGGGAGGGGAAGGCAGGAGATGGAGATGCGCTCCTCAGTGCTGCTCGTAAACAGCCATCGCTCACTGCCTTGTTAATACCACCCTGTCCCGAGACACAAGAGATGGAGTCGGGCTTTGGCTTGCTTCCCCTGCCTTCTGAGGGCCAAACTCTGGAGATTTCTCTTTTTCCCCTGGCCATTCTTCCCTTCCCCGCCCCCGGGCAAAAACGCTGCTGGGCTGTTTTAAAGAAGCAGCTCCTCAGGACGCGGCACTCGGGTTTCTCACTGCACACGCACAGTTTCTGTATCGTGGAAAGCCGATCGTCATGGCACACACGGACTTTGTTTACGATCGCCAGTCTCCGCTATTCCCTGAAGTTGCCCAGCTTGCTGAAATATGGTTACATATGCAAACATTATCTCCCAATTGTAACCTCATTTTCTGCTCTGCTGGACAGCGTGACCAGCATTTGTCATCTTGCCGCCCCCGCCCGCCACATCATTCATGTGTCTATAATTGTCATCAAGATGTGGCATGTCAGCAGGACTCCCGCGTCCGCTGCTCCCCATCTCCACGCAGTCACTCAGGTAACAAACCCATAATCTCACCCTGTTTTCATGATGGTTGAATTACACATAATTGTTTCTGCACAGTGATTGATTTCTGCCTGAATAGAGACCTCTGCCTTTTTTCAATGCGAGCGAGTGGCAGCCAAGTCTCTCCATCTAGGAGGAGGCAGCAGCCTTTGAAGAGATCAAAGCCAAGGCCGCGAGCAGTTGTGCGCCCTGGGAATATGGAAAGCCTTTATGCTCTCAACCCCATTTCCAACATCATGTTGGATTGCAGCTGCATTACATTCTGCCAGCATTCTTAATGCTTTTAGTATTGACTCTGACATCATCGATAGCTGTTTTAAAGTAACAAAAGCTGAAGGATGACTTATTTTCACAACTCCATAATTGGAACATGCAAAGTTAGGGGAAGGGAGCATTTGTTTTTAATCTGAGATACAAAAGAAAGCACAGAAAATTATATAAGTTCCCCAAAATTAAAAACACGTTTTTCATATGGAAAGAACAGAGGGGGCATTTTTATAGCCTAGACCACACAAAATGAACTGATTATGCACATGCTTTTTCAAGCCTAAAGGCTGAAGTAAAAATACGATTGGGCAAGCGAGTAAAATTGGGAAAAAATATTGTGACTCACAGTACATTTAGTGACTTTTAGCACCTGATGCAAGGGAAAATAATGCAGATGCCCAGGCTGTTGTCTCCCCTCTGCAGCTCCTTGAAGCAAACTGACAGTTATTCACTTACCTTAAAACAGATGCACAGCACATGGCAGACAAACACTAAATCTCCATTAATTATCTAAAAATATAAATAATTACCTAAAAGTATAAAATACAGCAAAGCTTTATTTAAGACTCCCTCTCCTCCAGTCATACAGACAATTCTTGGGCTGCCTTGAAACTACTCCTGCCACAATATTGTTTTCAGGGGCATCAAATGCTCCCACGCTTCTCTTCTCTCCTCATCTGGCATTGCTAGTGAAAACAAAAGTAAATTTCTATCAAGAACAGACTGTCCTGAATTTTAATTAAACGTAAATCTACATTACCCTGAAAAAATATTTCCAGGCAACTTTAAAAACCTATCAGCAAACAGAAGGGAGGATAAGGAGGGTGTAAAAAGCAAGAACACAGGAGGGCACAGCAGCTGAAACCACTCCGAGTGCATGTGCTGCCCAGTCTGAGCACCAGGGCAACTTTGACAAATATTTTTATTCATGGTAAAACCACTGAATAGGAGCCTTTAAGAGCAGTAATTTTGAAATATGGTCCTGCCGCTACAGTGTGCAGAGTGGCGAGGAAGGAAGAATGTGCAAATAAAGCATAAGCTGTAAAGAATTAAACATTACGAGCACCCATGTATTAGCAATAAAAATAATTTCCTCTTAGCTGTATTGTTTTTGTTCTGCTGTACTAACACTCCTTTCCTCCCTGTAGTCATTAAAACCCCGACTCAAAGACAACAGCAAAGGGATCTGGCCTCCCTCCCTATGGACACAGAGCTTATGTCCCTGTCACTTCAAGGCTGGGAAACTGTCTCATTTTCACTTTGTCTGTTCCTTAACACACTAACCATACTGAGGCTGAAATTAGAGTCAAACGTAGCAAAGCTCTTTTCCAAAATGTAAAAGCTTATCATTTTTTTTAGTATCAAGACAGAAGCCTTTTCTCTTGTAATCAAGGTTTTGGAGTTTTTTCCTCCCTCTACTCTCCTGCCACCCCCAACAAATTGACTGCTTGCTCGGCACAGCCGAGCTTTTTAAAATCGGGACTAATTCTTTGTGGCTCTGATGTTCACTCTGATAAGCAGAGGGATGCTGGTAAAGCAACATCGAGGGAAGAGTGGCAAGATAGAGGGAGCTGAAACCGTCACTGTAAACAGAGGGATCTGCTGCCATTATCTGCAGGACAGCTATTTCAACTTCTGCCCATCCCACAAGGAGTCTCAAGTATCTGGAAACGAATGCCAGCCTCCAAAAACTGAGCAAGTAACATGCCTAGCATTGCAAAGGTCTCCAAAACACTCACCACTACGAAGACACAGCAGAAAAATAACTTCTACATGATGCTGCAACCCTACTCTATCTTTCAACGTCAAACCATTACTATGATGAAAAAGTATGTTTTACTGTAATTACTGCTAATTTTTCCCTTCCAGGGACTTTTGTGTACACTTACAGAGGATTCACTTGCTACTTGATACTTTTTCTCAAAAGCTTGCTCCTGTTTTGCAGCTATTCAGTAAAATTCAAGAGACACTATTTAGCCCAAAAGAGGCTCCTGAAGGCTGTCTGCCAGGCTTTCACCCCGTGCAACCCACTCCTGCACAGGCAGCCTTCCATGGTCAAGCAGAGGCACAGCTTCTCCTCACGCAGGATATTCTTTGGTAACCACATCAGAGAGAGACAGCGACCCTGACAACCAACCTCACCAGCAGCTCCTGAAATCAGGAACTGAAATCCTTTCAAGGTGACTGACTACCTGCGGGACCACAGCAGAGTTTTAAACTCGGCTGCCTGTCGTGCTGGGGTCCACGCAGTCACCAGCTGTGGCCACAGTGTATCAGCTGTAGCTACAGAGGTGTGAAGAAACAAAAGAAAATGCCGCAGATGACCTGGGTAACCCTGACAGGGCAATGGCACCAGGGCACACCGCTTAAAGGAGCACAGATAGGAACCTGAGAGCTGCGCTCCAGTGAACACAGCCTGGCTGCAGTGTAGAGTATTAAAATAGAAGCTATTTAAAGATGCCCAAGAAAAAGTTTAAAGCTTCCAGCTGCAAAGGAGCTGGCACCTCCTTGCAAACCATTCTTCCCACCAGACGCTGCCGAGGCACAGGGCACGAACATCACTGAGGCCTTGGCAGGTGCCCACCACATTTGAGGAGGAAGACAGATGCCACTGCTGCCGAGATTCCATCCCCAAGAGCCGCTCTGAGGTCTTCCCATCCCCACAGTAAACAATAAAAGTCCCACCAGGCCAGTGCCAGGGCAGCTGACAGAGAAACCCTGGCTGGTCATTCCCAGCACATTGTGTGCAAGAGCTGTGGATCAGTGGCAGGTGCCCAGCAGAGAGAGCGCACCGTGCTCATTATCTAATTGTGTTTGCACTTCTGAGAGGGAGGGAGACAAAAGTGGGGGATGAAAATAATGATGCTGAGGGCAAACAACCTGCTCTCCTGCAGGGGAGAGAGCAAACAGAAAACCAAGTGGGAAGATACGGGTACTGTTGGTGGGCAGGGAGGGAAAAAGAAAACACAAAGTCTGTTTTTTGGAAAAAAAAATATTTTCTGGGCTTATTTTCTTAGACGTCTTCTTGCTTTTATTTAGAAACTTAGATTGTTTGCTCCTTCATTCAAAGGCTAGGTATGAAACACAGCCACAGCCAGCACTGACACAAACTTTCTTCCTATCTGCACTGGCTTTAATCCTCTTATTTTCACTCCACCACACACATCTTGGTTTTTACTTTCTCAGACTTCTTGTTTGCTTTCATAAAAAACCCTAAAACTGAAACCAGCCTAAGAAACATATGTTTGGAAGTGAGCTGTCTTTCAGGTGAATTCCTGAAGTGAACACAGGATTTTGTTCCCACCTCTGCCATCACCTTCCTCTAAGACTCCAAACAAATGTTGCTTTTTCGGGTCCTCATTTGCAGAAGTCTCCTCCCAGACTGTGCCTTTGCTCTTGGGAGTGGAGTGGGGGGAAGCAGAGGACATCCACACACACAAACACACACATAACCCCCGTGCCAACGTGGACGCCAGGGATACTTCACAGGAATCTGCCAGCAGTCACTGACGCACCGCAATTTCCACGGGTCACGTCCTCATGCTACACTCTAGGCTGGGCAATTATACACAGAATTTACCTATTTCATGCTTAATTGCACAGGCACAAACTTTTGCTCCAGCCCCAAAACAGCTATAACTTACCAGTGGCACTTAAGTTACCATAGGCACCTCTGCCACTCCTGGCTTAACCTCCTAGGATCAAATCTCAGCCACTGGCTTAACCAGCCATCCCCTCCTGGGAGAACACAGCAGAGGAGAGAGGAATTTTGGGTAACACAAGAAAGGCCAGCGTCAGCCCACGGCTGACTTGTGAGCTAGGGGCTCCTGGGCTGTGACACGCCACCTCCAGAAGAAAAATGCAACACCCATCTGAACCGGAAAAAATCATTTTACCACTAGATGTTGGCCAGAGAGATTCATTTAATGGAGGAGGGCATGTTCTGTGCAGAAAGCAGTACTGTGTAACTATGTGACTATATTTACTTGGAGTCCTGGAAGACGAGCTTCACAAACCCACTGCTGAGATCTCCTTCTCCTAGGAAGCCTGCCTGTGCCCCAAACGGAAGGGTTCTGAACTGGCTTTGATTCAGCCATGTTTCCCGACTGAATATTTATTGTTCTGCCCCATTAGCCTGCATTATTCTCACTTACACACATATCCTTGGAAAGAAAAAGCAATAAAAGGAAGGATTTAAAGTGTCAAAGAAAGAGGGAAGGCTCCCTATACAAGCTGTTCTGGAAGAACCCTTGAACTAAAAAATGTTTCAAGACAGCATTTTGACCACCTCTCCTACACTCTCTTAATATTTCCTCATTACAAAGTATGAAGTCATCCTCTTACAGGTCACTCTGATAAGAAGACTGTATTTGCTAGTTATAAAAAAAAAAAAAGGGTTTGCAATATTGCTGTCAAACTGTCTGGGGAGTCACCTAATAAATTAGTATTTTCTTGTGGTTCTTCTATTCCAATCCTTCCTTCTGAAGATTTACATCTAAAACAGGATCGCTGTGCTATTATCTTAGAAATATCCTCAAAATAACTGACTTAGGAAAAAAAAAGTCTCAACAAAACCTGAAAAATCCACACACTTAAGAGTTAAGCTTTTAAAAGTTTTATTTCTATTCTTTCTCCTTTCTATTCTTTCTCCTTCTCTAAATCCAGCACAGCTTCATTTTCTTCCTAAAGCAAGAGTATTTAAGAGACAAACTAAAGTACAAGAGAAAAGATTTTGAGTAACAATTTTTTCAAATCCAACATGTCCATTTGAAACTTCTTTTTTCAACTTGAATGTCAGTTGCGTGCAGGAGGCAATTGGGCAGTAAAAACCAGACCAAAATACAGCCCAGCATGCTACTGTCAGAGGGCAGCCAAATAAGGGGCATTCTAAGGGGGTAAACTATTTTAATCGCCTAAAGAGGTTTCAGAAATGTATTCCAGTATGTTTGATATACGGCTCATTTCCTCAATATCTTCACCGGCTCTCCCAGTGCCAGCTGCTCCTTCCAGTGTTGATCTCCAGCAGGCTGGAGGGGACCTGGGCTGCCCCATCACCCTGGGCTCCCCCGCCTGACCCTTGCTCACCTGTGAGCTCCCCCACTCCCAAAAGCTCCCTGAGAGGCTGAACCTCCACACACACACATTTGCATTCGAAAAAGAAGGACCTGGATGCAAACACTAGAACAGTTTTTACACTTGGCAGGGCCTAATTCACATGCAGAGGTTCAGGAGAGAAATCAGCCTCCCCCACTTTGGAGGGGTCCCTGCATTGGGTCAAGCCCAGCTATTCTCCTGCTTCACTTCAACTTTTCTGTACACAAGTGTTTCTTCAGTTTAAGATACAGAAGTGCTGCTGACCAGACCACAGAGATGGAACAAGCTGCCACAAAGCCTAAATTGAGGAGAGGGCACAGATGTGAGAATGAAGTCACTCTGTAAAAACTAATTGAAAAAGATGTACAATGAATTTTGTGGCATGGGACAGAACATGGGCTGGTGACAAGAACCCTGCTCACTGCGAGGGCACAAGGGAATGATAGGAAACCTCAATGAAGGAAATACAGGACTGGCAGGGAGCAAAATAAAGAGCAAGGAAAAACAATTACCACTTGTAACTTGTGGCTTTCTGAACCCAATACAGCACCACTCAAACTTCAGAAAGGAGAGACCCTCAACAAATCACTGGATTGTAGCATTTTTAAAAAGTAAACATATTTTCGTTGCTGGACACAGTTTATCTGCGTTTTAGCACATCGGCCAGCAAAGGGCCTTCTCTCAGACCGTGGTCTGCGTTTGACAAGCGTTGACACCTTTAATCGTCACCTCCACGTTGTACTTTTTTTATGCAAGACAAAGTTTGCCAATGCAAGACTTGATAGGGATGAAGAAAGATCAAGGCAAAAAGATACGCCAGAACTGTGGAGAGACAACAGACGGTCACAAAGATAAACCTCTGAGGCAGTTCTGAAACACAGAAACAGGCAGAAAATTGAAGAAATAGAGCCTTATAGCATAGCTAAATGACCAGTTACAGAGAGAGAGCTCTGAGCAGCCAGTGTCACTAGGATGCCTACTCAGAAATAGAGAGCCTACAGGGATAGCATTTTAGAGCTCATTGCTTTCCACCTCTGAGCCAACAAAACTGCCCCACAAAAGTTCCACAATCCCTTTCCCTGTTTTTGAACATACATGATGAATCAAATAATTTCCAGACTGGTTTTCTTTGGATAAAGACTGCAACCCCATCCACAGCTCTGTTCCAAGTCAGCTAAAGTGAAGCTGAGCTGTCAGCAGTATCCACAGGATTTCAGCATCATGCCTTCCAACTCCAACTCTCACTCCTTGCGCTGACACCGTAAGGTTCACTGCAGCTCCCACAAGCTCCAGGTTTCTCAGAGCAGGGCCACTGAGGTATGTGCAGTGCCTGGCAATGTGCTGGACATGCAGCCTGTTTCAAACTACTTTAAAGCTTCCCCACTCAGAAAGCGAGGAGGGGAAAGGAAAAACAAAAGGACACACAAGCAGCTTTCTGCTGCTTTTTGCCAAAAGCAGCATTACTAGGGCTGCTTGCACCGTGAGCAGTGCCCATGTACCCTGCTCCTCTGAAGCACCAGCACTGTCAGAAGGCACCTCTCAGCAAACACTTGCATGAAGTCCTGTGCTCCCAAGGGACTCCTTCCCCTGCCCTGGTCAGGGTGGAGCAGTCCTGCTCGCTGACCGTGCGGCGCTGTTTGAAGTACAGGGCTGGGGAACTGAAAGTGCTTGGATAGACAGATGCTTTTGGGAATTAACTGCTCTCTGGCTTGCTTAATAACTCCTAGCCAAAGCAATTCTCTGGTTTATGTGTTACAGCTGGTGACAGCACTACACTTACTTTTTAAGTTGAGCTGTCCATTTTATAAATATTCAATCAAAGCCCCGTAACTTTACACTTGTAGTTTTTGCTGACTAAGCTCATCCCATTGATTTTATGCCTCAACCTTACCTATATCCACAGCCATTTAAAGAAAATAAACAATCATTGAATCGACCTTTCAGCTCCATGAAAATGCTCTTCTACACAAGGGATTTGGTAACTCTGAAGATCACAGGCAAAGATATTCTAGGTCCTTCATCCTCCATCTAAAGCCCCAGCAAGCCACACCACCACGAGAAGCCATGGAAGGCCAGCCACTTTTCCTCAGGCAGTTCAGGCCCCTCTTCTTTCTCTTTAGCAGGGCAGGCAATCCCTGACTGATTAGCACAGTTGGTGCACATGTTAACTCCCTACTGCACTTTTAGCTCAATCCCAAAGATTCAATGAATACATTTTTATTTAAGTGCTCAATCACTTTCTTGCTGAGAGGACAGATTCCTTTGAAGTGGGAATCCCAAACTAAATAAACATATCCACAAGATCCAAGTCTCAAATAGAAGCCACTGGGTTGCTAGATTAAGTTATTCCGAATGCAATTTTTTTAAAGTGAAACTAATGCTTATGCAGGGCCAGAGCAACAGAGACACTAATCCCCAAGTGCCCGGGCAGGAGCAGCCAGGCAGCTGCGCCTCCTGCCACCAGTGTCCTGCAGAAAGGGACCAATCCCAACAGCCAGATGAGAACTGGCCTCACGCCAAACATGGTCTTACAACCAAAACCAGCTTGGAGAGAAATGGCTGCTATCCAGGACGGGGCAGTTTGGGGTAAATGGGAGCCATATATGCACAGCTGGAGAGTCCCAGTACATAGTTTCCCTGCAGCTGCAGGGAGGACACAAGCTGAGGACAACCTGACTCGGCCGGGTCAAGGACAGCCTGCCTGGCTCCCAGCAGTGGCCAGCGTCAACCAGACAGATCACTGTCCATCCATGTGAGAGCAGCACAGGAGATCACAGCAGGACACACACACAGACCTCAAGTGGCAAAATGTTCTGTGTCCATATTAAAACAGACCCTTGCACGTTTGTCTCTTTGTCTTCTTGAGAGACGTGGTGTTTTACTACCAGAAAAAAAAAACCAACAACAACAAAAAAACCCTCCACATGCCTCTGATAGGACTTCAGAAATATTAAGTAGCAGTAAAATGCTTTTGTGTGGGTTATTTCCTTCCCATATCAGGAGGCATTTTTGCTAACTATAAACAGAAGTTAAGTACTCAAGAGAAGCCAGGCCTGCGGTACCCATGCTTTTCAATGCCTGCAGGCATGCAACACTGCAACTATCTGGAAAAAGCCTTTTCCTCTTTTGATGCCTGAACCTGTGGAGCTTCAGGCTTTCTTCTTGAGCCATATCCTCCTTGGCACTTGCAGCCCATAACAAGCTATTCTTATTAACATTTTTTTCTGGGCTGGGATTAAGTTGGAAAAGAGACAGGAATGACATTTTGCTTAAACCACTTTAAAAAGTAAGCACCAGCTCTACCATTTAAAGTTTATATTGAATCAGCTTCTAGATATGGGGAAAAGGGATATTTAGGACATAAACACAGGTATTGCTTTACAAAAGCTCAACTTTGATGAGTTGCAATGGGTGGAGTTTTTGATAATGCCTCTGCTCAAGCCACACACACACAGTGCCTCTGCACAGCTACATCAGGAGAACATTTTGGTTTCTCTTTGCCCATTCACAATTACATAGATTTGCTAATTGCATCAATGTGACAAGGAGGAGGCAGCAAAAGCTGAAAATGTGTTCTCTTCACCAGTACCAAAGATTATGTTAACAATGAACTACATACCTAAGACTGCCTGGAGCTCTGACCAGGAGCAACCAGACCAAGCTCCAGGACAACCTCGAGCCACTGTGGTTAACTTCTTCTGCCCCCTTTTCCAAATGAAGGATTCATCTTATTAAGTGGGAGAAAGAAAACACCACCAAAACTCATCCCATGACCATTCACGGCTTGGGTTTATGTTTCACAGTGGCCTGACTCCTATCTTAGAGTGATCAGCCCTGACTGAGTCAGAGCAGCTGAGAGACACGTTTGCAGCAATGAGGTGCCACTACGAGGTCTGAGCAGATTCCTGCTCTTTCCCAGTGCCGCCATTTGGCAGGACTCACCAAGCTCCTCAGAAAATAGTGCTAAAATTCCTCCCTGGGCAAATGCTAACGCACTCAGTCAAGTTCTGCTTCCATACAGCCGGGAAGCTTTGTGCTCCTCTGTGCTTGATTTCGAAGTTATTTAAGGAGCTCGTCGGCATCACTGGACCGCACTGCGAAGCTGCGTGCCGCGCACGGTGAAGCTGCAGAGCTTCAGTGGTGGCTCCGGCTTGTAGAGCCCCCCAGCCTCCCCCTTCCTCGGGCATGGCCTGGGGTTGTGGAGGGAAGAGAGACATCTGTGACAGGACCACGGCTGCCTAAGGCTCCCAGAGCATCCTGCTCCAATGGCAACTTGGGAATCAGAGCAAAGCTTTCTGGTGGGTGATAAGGGAGCAGGAGCTGAGCTGCAAGTTCTGCAGTCTGAATGCCTATTTCATATTGGGCCCCAGCAACTCCCTACAACTGCCTAGCAAGAAGAAGCAAATTCTCATGAAAAGACAACACAATGAAAAATCAGGTTTGTGCCCTTCTGCAGCTCCCATATATGCCCCTCAGGGCTCTAAAATCTCCCCACAAGCAAGGGAATCAGCCTGCTTTCAGAGGAACAGAAAATGTAGCTAGGAAAACAAAACCTTCTCACTGGGGCTCCATCGTGCTATTTTTGCTATTTCTACCCTCATCCTTCCTTCTGCCTATATTATCCTCTGAATCTCCTGGGACATCAGCTCTTCAAGATGGGAACTAACTCCATACCCCCTGCCATGCAGAAACACACAAAGAATATCCAAAATCTGGACTAGTCCTGTGTTGTTCCTAGCAATCCAACTCTCTTAGAAGAATTCCTCATCATTTTCAGATATGCTGCATTGTGCAAGTTGCCCTAAAATGTTTATATATTGTATCCTCTGACCTATTTAACACATCCAGCTGCTAAAGAGAGGCAGTTGAGCCAGGAAGAAAGAAACCCAGACTCCAAGAACAAACAAGAACAGACAAAAGGCAGGTTGCAGAAATCCCCTGTCTTTCTATAGGAAGGTTAATTCACGGGGAGTGAGAAATAAATAGAAAATTATCTTCTGGATGAATTTACAACATGGAGAAATGATCCTTCTTCAGTCATCTCCTCTGTTCCCACGATCCCATCAAACAGTCAAAAAAGATTTGCCTCCCCAAAACTAGTCTTGTTAACCAAGGGAAAAAACCCGCACGTTAGAAAACAACCAGCTGTCTCCATCTTCAGTACCCCTGCGACGCTCAGAAACCACCAGGAGATCTCGAGCACACAGGATGCACGTTCACCAGGTGTCACTGCGGTCTGGTACCATCACACGCCACTTCTGCAGCCACCCAAACCCACTGCTGTGCTTCTCCACTTACCCACCCATCTGATAAGAACACAAACTGCGGCACCAGGCTCCTACCTGAACTCGCAATTAACACTCTCCTGCTCCTACTAACACAACTTGGAAATAGCAAATCAGTCGCCAGTAAAAGAAGAAAATTTTAAAAAAAAAAGGGGGGGGGGGGGGGAGGAGAATGGGGAAGACAAGGTCTCTCTAACAACAGCAGATTATGGAAGATTCTAAATCCTTCCCAAACACCCTCTCCCTTCCAAAAGCTGCACTGAAATTAGACTTCCATTTTTTAAAATTACAGTTTATTAGGCAAGTTGTGTCTGACTATAGATTTGTGCTTTAAATTTTACAAAGCAAGCTTCTAAAGCATTCACCTTTAAAAGGAAAAAAAAAAGGAAAGGCTTTTTTCTTCCCCTCTACATATGGTGATGAAAGTAACTTTTTTCCCTTTCCAGGAAAGCTTTGCTCTCCCTTCTCATAGACGGTCCTTGCCCTGTGTCTGGACGCCATTCCCCAGGGAGGCATCCCCGGGGCAGTTTGCAGTCGGCAGGTCCTTCCAAGGTGGAAAAAAAGATTCAGCGCCCCAGGGCGCCTTTTTAATCCCGGCTAACACCTCCAGGCAACAGATGCATCAACAAGAAGCGCCTTTGTCATGCAAATAGCGGGGCGCAGGTACACACCAGGCACAAATGGCTGGGGACTACTGACACCCCGGGGGAGACCTCTGCCCGCAGTGCCTGCCGATCTCAGCTGCTCCTTGCCCCCAGCCCCGGCACGTCGCCCTGGCGAGGGGAGGCAGAGCAAAGCTGGAAAGGCAGCGAGCGGCTGGGCCGCCAGGGAGGCGAGCGCGGCGCGGAAAGCCACGGGGAGAGAGCGAGCGGTGTCACCTCCCGGGCGCCGCGCTCTGATCCCGCACGCATTAAAACCCGACTGCCAGCCACCAGCCCAGCAAAGATTACAGTTCAATTAAACAAAAAAATTATTTAATAACTCAAGCGTGTAGCCTTGTGGTTAAGCGGAGAGAACTCCGGGTTTATGTCAACACTGCAGCCCTGCAACAGCGCAGTTTTATCGAAATAGTGGTGCTGCAGTAACACGCGAGAGCAGCACTGAACTGAATTAGCCCCTCAGATGTTCAGCAGGCAGCTTCGCTATTAAAAACAAGACGCGTTTTCCCCCCTTCCTCCCCTCCACTACACCCGCAAGGGGCAGTTCCTCAAGTACCACAGACAAGGGCCTCTGCAAGATGATATTCTGAGGACATCGATGCCAGATCTGTAAAGAGTAGCAGCCCCACGGCATGCATATATGGAGAAAATCCTCGGCGAATAATTCAATTGGATTTTGTTGTTCCAAGCCATGCACCAGCGCTCAGGACTTTCTTAGGAAGGTAACACGGCAAAGAAGGGGTAAAGAAAAAAAAGTCTGAAGTTTCCTAGTGCTCCAAAGAGCAGGTTTGAGTCTCGATGCCCTCTTGAAAAGCTGCATGCTTTTCCCTATGATACATCCAAAAGGAAGTTTTGTGTAGAACAACGTTTACAACAACAAATATCAACAGACTGTGATCCTCATGCTTCACCCTAAATGGCTGTAGGCCTCTGAACTGGAATTTATACACAAAAACCCCCACAGCTATAGAAAGCAATATATTGCATGAGTTTTTGCATCTTTGAAATGCAAATCCATGTGTTTTCCAGTGCCCAAGCAACCTGTCATTCCGACTCCAAATATACTCTAATTTAACATGTTCTGCTGCTGTCAAATTACCAACACAGATCAGGCCCCCTTCTTTTTGTTTTCGAAGTCAAAAGCCACAGTCCCAAATAAAAATCAAGAATATCAGAGAGCAAAACAACGCCATGACAGAGACCTCCAAGTAAAAGGATTGAAGAGGGAAAACTGCTTTATCACAGGGAAGTAACAGCATCCAACTTCTCCTATCACAGCAGGCACAAAGGCAGCGGCATTTTTCCAGCACGATGCCTACAAGCAAATTGTTTCCCGCTCCACTTTGGCTCTACTAATATAATTTCCACAGCTCATTTTAACACTGTCTCTCCATTGCTCTATATGTATACCAAGAGGCTTACAAAAATAAATGGGAATTGGCTATCTAGAATTAAAAGTACATTAAAATCCATTAAACATGCATCTACACCAATGGAAACAGAGGGACCAACCTGGAAGAATCAGTGCTCGCCACAATGCAAGGGGAAGCTGTAACTACTGCATCATGGTTGATATTAATTCCTAAACGACCATTTCACAATTCCTGGCTGAAGATACAGAGTATGTTTCAAAGCAATGTTGCCAGATAGATAAAGCCTTCACACAGCCCAACTGATGGTGGAAATAAATATCAATCAGCAAAGAGCAATGCCACATCTGAAGGTTAAAAAAAAATAAATCCAATCTTCTCATCTTACTGTCATCCAACTTTAGCAGTTCTGCTTCCAGCCCTTGATTTTCCTCAACAAACGAAGAATTAAAGCCAGAAAATTCACATCTGTACCAGATACTACAAAGACAGCATTTACATCACTCTGCCATACATTATCCTACAGTCGTAAACCAGGGCTCCCCCCACAAAGCCCCCAGCCCTGTTCACAGACATTAATCTCAGCTTTTCCACTGTGATCACGATCAACACCTCTAAGAGCTCTCAAATTCCACTGGACAGAGGCTCTGAACAGCAGAAGCTCAACCTTAACCGACACTGAAGCTACCCAAAAGATCCCATTGTAAACAGACTCTGCAGACCAAAGAGGAGGAAACCCAGCTTGCCAAAACCAGCCTTTGGAAGAGATAACTCACTGTTCTGGGGATGGGTGGCGACAGAGATCCATTAGGCATGTATGGGTCGTTATTCATATTTGGCATCATGATATACCCAGAATAGCCAGAGTATGATGGTCCCTTGCTGTATAAGCCACTGTCTGGATGCTTTCCTATGGAAGACGAAACAATGATTGCATTATTCCCCACATATGCATTTCTCGTGAGTTAGAGCACTCAAACAGGTACCGTAAATATATAAAAGTGTTCTGCATGCAAATGTCTCCTTACTCATGGAAATTACTGCTGACAGAAAACTACACAAAGAAAATTGTAATATCATTTTATTAATGAAGAGTTAATTCTTAAAGGAGCAAGTACTCTTGGTGAGGAGTTTATGTTTAAAATACAGAATAGCCTCAAAATAAATTATTTTGCTAGTACTCATTCAAATCAAAGTAGAAACATCAGCAATGACATCACATTTCTCAAGCAGCAGTTTTCCCCAGTTTTATACACGCCTCTAGGATTTGTCAGTTCAGAATTATTGTCAGTACGGGTTTCCAATATCATTTTTAGGAAAGGGAGGACAAGGCTGCTATAACTATATATAATAACTTCCTTCTCTTGCTGAGCCAGTGTGTGCAGCGAACAATTCATTCTCTGGCTATGCTCATTGGGAACAATTAAAGGGCAGAGGGTGGCTTGGAGGGAGATGCTAACAATTTGGGAGGGGGGCTGTTGAGCACACATGGTACCACAGTCAAGAGGGAACCCAAGTGAGGGAGGTTATTTGGTAGGAAAATGAAGTGTTTAGGTCCAGGTCCTGCAAATAGGGCGAACAGGTCTCCCACCTACATGCCCGTTGAGAAGGATACTGCTTGAAAGTGAGGTTTTGAGAAGAGGCAGAGCAGAAAACTATCCAGAGCTGAACACCTTCCCCTCACTGCCCAAATGCTGTGAGCATGGACATGATTGCTTTTAGGCTGTTTAATTACAAATTTGGAGGAAGATGGGACACAGAGTCCTGGAAAGCACCAGGACTGAACTGTGTCTGTCTTTATATGGAACTTAGAATCTGATTTAGCTTGTGATGATAAGCATTTGATTTTAAACATAATCTCCCACCCTTCGCAGCACACATTCTTTGCAAGCGTGTCCAGCTTCCTAAACGTTATTCAATGAACTCTGCTATTTCCTCTGTCCTTCTCAATGAAAATTAAACAGTCCGTACATTAAGAAATGCAGGAGGTCTGCTCATACTTAGATTTGAAAGAGGACATTTGAATGATAGACTTTGGCTAGGGGGAAAAGCAGAGGGTTTCTGAACACAACTGCACACTCTATGAGTGAAGAGATAGATGTATTAAAGCTGATATCCTAAAAACAGTTATTTCTTCAATGAAGATCCATTTGGCCTACTTATCAGTTTCTAAACAACTGGAACACCATTTGGTCACTCTAGATAAATGCGCTGCACCTTCGTATCCTTTTAAAATGCGCTTTGAAAGCGCTCTGGCATCCCTCCCCCCAAAAAAGATATTAAATTTATGTTTTTCAAAAGAAACCAAGTTCTAGTTTGAGGACTGTGTGGAGGGTCGCAGAGGGACAACATCTCAAGACAGGACTGTGCGCGTCTCACCTTCCTCGGGGTGCTCTCTGCCTTTATCATGGTAGGAATCCTGTGGTTGAGTCTGCCGGGAAACCTGACCGCAAGGAATCCACCATCAGAAAAGAAGAAGAAAAAGAAGAAAAGTCATTGTATGGATGCTCGTTTTCAATCACACTGCTACAGTTTCTTGAAGGAAGAGAGGAGTTAAGAGCGCAAGATAAACATCTTTCTTTTTCCTCTTAAGTTGCTTGGAAAGCAACTGTACTAGAAACGCTTGTGTAAACTATTGTTTTATGACAATGTGAATAACTATAAGGGTTTGCAAAGCGTTTCTAGCAGAAGCACCCTGCATTTAATGAAAGTGGATCATTTCTGAAAAATATTTGGCACTCTGGCGGTCAAAACACTCTTGGTAAAAAGATACCAGAAATAATAATGAAAATCAGGTTGCCCTCCTTAGCAGATCTTTAGGAAAAAAAGAAAAAAAAAAAAGAAATAAGAAAAAAAAAATAAACTACGTTTTTTAAAAGGCAGGTTCCCCGCTCTCCCTGAAGTTATTTTAGAGTCGTGAATTTCTTCCCAAACAGTTTTATGCAAATCCCTTAAAGAGTTTACAGCTAATGCTCCGACCCCGCTGATTTTACTGAGGAAATTTCATGGCTGCTTGAGGTCTAATACCACCGCACCGTCGGGGAACTCGCGGCAACTTTCTCGTCCCGGGCCGAAGCGCAAAAGGGGGGGAGGGGGGGCTTTGCCCGGCGCACCTCTGGAGACAGGACTTGGGGCGGAATGATTTCTTTTCCTAGGGGAAATGTTTCCAGGGCGCCCCGCCGAAGCTCCCTCCCCGCGGCGGCGGCCGGAG
>VWZN01012716.1:16638-39398 GCA_013396955.1 Regulus satrapa | reverse complement strand
TCCAATAAATATGTACTTGAGTTGGTATTGTTGCTTTCTCTAGAGCCTCTTACACTTTCACAAAAAAAATTTGATTTTTCTGCTTTCACTGGAACCACTGCAGCTGAGTTAAACCATATTTTTTATCACTGTTGTGAAGAACAGTACACAGGCATTAAATGATACATGTTTCATATGCTTGAATTTCTTATGAAATTCAGCTGCAAACAAATTTTTTTGAGTATACTCAAAAAAATCTCTCACTTATGAATTACAGTTGAACAGAATCAGAATTTTGACGAAGAATTTCTAATTTTGTTTTGTTGACATGCTGTTTTTAATGTCAAAAATCTTCACTGTTCATATTGGGTTATTAAATCTGGAAAGTAAGACTCTCTGGGGTCCTACAAGCACTGGGTCAAAGAAGGCATTTAGAGTCCAGTTACCAAAAGCATTGCTGACACAAGGTTCTCCATTTTATCTTCAATTACATAAAATGCTACTGCCTTTCAGAAGATTTTTAACAGAGATTAGGTTTCCCTTTTTTTTTGTGTCAGGTTCTTACATACTGTCAAAAACAGTCAACAGGCTTTTTGGAGAAGAGAAAGTCTGACTTGGGAGCTGTCATATTTTTCCAAATCCTTTGTGTTTTACCAAAAGACATTAAAGATTCCTTGCTATATATACATACCTTAGTTTCAGTGAAACTTCTTAATTTTCATATGCCAGAATCAATACCTCAGTCATAAATTAATGGGCAATACAGGCATATTTAAAATAATATCTAAATGTCGGTGATATTGTGCCCCAACAAAACGGCTTTAGAACTGCTGTCAGTAAGAGAATAAGGAGGATATAGATGAAGACTGTTTTCTACAGACACAGCTTCACATTTTCTGATGGATTTTGAGAGTATGTCATGCTGAGCAGCTCAGCACCTTGCAGAGTAATTTCTGGCTGTGCAGAAGCTCTCAACAGACCTCAGCAGGAGCCCTAGTAATGGAAGTCAGACTCCAGAAACTTTAAAATTGGCAACTACCTCCTCTTCCTTTCCCACAGACTACTTATTTCTATTTCTACCTGCTTACAAAATTCTGGCTTATAAAACTCCTTGCCTTGCCATACGGGTGCAGCTTATAACACAGAGGATGTGGACCAAAGTATTTAAGAAAGATTTTTTTTTTAATCTCCTTTTAATGAATATCCCTATTGAAGAAATAAATTAAGTTACTTCAGAAAGCCCATTCTAATCAGGTATGATTTACTGGACTGATAAAAAAAAGGATCTTGGAACACAGGTCAAAGTCAATTAAGGTTTTTTCTGTCATAAATGACTTCTTTTATGTTGTACACAGACCAGTCATTTAAGGATCAACTGTACTGGGAATCAAGTTACTGATTACTTGCTCTGATATTCAGGTTTATGATCTTGTTCAGAAGCTGCTGAACCCCCCTCATTTCTCAAAGGTGGATCAAAGACAGATACCAAATTCATATGAAAGGAGGAGAGGCTGGAGGCTGAAATATTTTCCTTGCTCTTTTTTTGGTTCAGACATTCTTACAGCTCAATAAAATAATAAGCTTTAAATAATTCTTGATGCCCTCTTCAAATTGGTATTTCTCAAAATTAAAGTTATCCTTCCTGACTTTTCTGGGTACAGCAGCATTCTGCTATTTTGGAAAGAGCAGCTTTGAATATTCACAGCAATATGTCATAATCCCTATGGGCTGTGTTGCCTCACCCTTGTGTCATCTGTGATCTATCACCAGTTTCCCAAGTTGCTCTGCAGCTATTACATATCAAGAAGTTAATTTCCTTCGTCTAAAAGAAGATATGCTTCCAATGCACTGCTCTGAACAAACATCTATAACATGCAAAAAGAGATTAACATTAATCCATTGTGACTGTCACCACAATTTAGTCACCAGCTGGATTTCAAAATCTAAACAATTTCCCATTTTCTTTATGCATCATTGCAGAAGTTTAATCTGAAGTGGAGCCCACAATAGCCAGGCACTTTGCCTAGATGAGTAAATAATGTTTCCTCCATGCTGTTTCCTTTACATACAAAAGTAATTTTATTCTTAAATTTTCACAAGATGTCAAAAGTTTTTTTATAGTTTCAAAATATGATGAGTCGAAGAAATTATATTGATGAAATCACCTCTATGCATATTAATACATGCTTGGTTTGGATACTAAATGTGAAGTGCAGTGGAAAGGTTATTCAGAGACTAGACATTGAGGCTTTTTCATCTTCTCAAATTCAACATATTATGCAGGTAATACTCTGGTTTTGGATGAAAGAAGAGTCCTGCTGATAGCCCATTTTCTCACCAGCTTGCAGTTAAAAATTGACCTGCTTTGAAGAAGTATGCATGAAGTGAAATTTTAGGTACAAAAACAAGTAAGGAAACTTAAACTAATTGAGTTACTTTTGCAGTACACAGACAGCACAAAGTTCTTCTCCTTTGAACCCCTCCCATCCCCACCCTGTGACACCACTCTTATGCAAGTACTGAGCCCAGGAAAATAGAAAGGAGAGCTTGAGGGATTGGATATGAGAGTATTTTCCTTGGAAGGTATGAAAAAGCCCTTGGCATTTGTCCAGCAATGCCTGTCTACTGACTCTCACCACACCTCTGTCTGAAAGTGCCTTAGCATTAAGGATGGTTAAGTGTTTTGCCAGAGTATGCAGTATCTTGTGTAAATCCATCTCTGGCCTGCCTGATGGGTCTCACGTCATTTTGATCATCCCACCTGGAAGACGTCTAACATCTTTCAGACAAAACAATAATTATTTCCTACTCAGAAGCAATTAAAAGCCTTAGAGGAACCTAAAGAAATTGTTCAAACACTCCACAAATGGCAATTTATATTAAGGATATGTTTACACAAAATGTTTTCTTAATCGCTCCATTTCTCCTCAGTTTACAATTATAGAAATACATATAAATTTCAAGCCAAAATGTGTTACCAAATACATGACTTACATGGGGTGTTTTGCTATCACCCATCTCTGTAGCTACTTGTCATGTTATGCATCTCACAGGCACTCATTCACTTCTCCCCACCACAGTGGGATGGGGTGGAGAATACAAAGTTAGACTTGGGGGTTCAGTGGGGAGCAATGCAACTGCTCAGTGCCCACCAAGCCATGCCAAACTCCATCCCTGAACAACGATCAGTCCTCCCCCTTGCTGGGTAACCCCCAGATTAGACACCAGGCATGATGTTCTATGATCAGCTTGGGTCAGCTGTTCCAGCTATGCTTCCTCCTGGCTGCCTGTGCATCTGCATGCTCACAGGACACGAGACTGTACTTGACTTAGGGTAAGTATTAGTTAGCAGCAACTAAAACACCAGTGTGTTATCAGCATTGTTCTCATACTGAATCCAAAACACAGCACTGTACCAGCTGAGAAAATATGAACTCTATGCTAGTCAAAACCAGGACACTATTCTAACATTCACCTCACCTCATATAAAAGGACAGCAAACCCATTCTGCTATCATGATTAACCACTTGACATATAATTTCATTTTTGGAAAAGAATCTGTTTTGCTGTTTTGCATTTATATCCAAATAGCACATCTTTTGCTTTCTTTCACGGGGCTCCACACTTGTGGCTTGTAATTTTTGTGCCATTTCTGTTCAGAAAAGATATTACAGGTTAATAGGCCATTGCTATAACAGCATTTTTTAAAAGAACAGCAAATGTCTACTTTCTCCTTTTACTACTTGAACTGCCCAGAGAAGAAAGCCAGTCTGTCCATCATCTTCCAACTGTAGATGTAACTTCATAAACTGTTATAACTGAAATGCATTATTTCCAGGGCCTTTAACACTACTGGACTAATAACAAATCTTAATGGAATTTACATGTGTTTCAGTTTTTATGCTTATCATCCAGGTTACACAGGCAGCAATGTTCTGCAAAGTCAGAGAAATGCTGAATATACTTCACTATCAACTGTGTCTACAGCCAAAAGGAGATGCCTTAGGAAACAGAGTGTTAATATATGAATTTCAGAAGTAACACTAGATGAAAGAATGGGCTTCAGTGTGAAGAAACTTTGAAGAAAATACACAGGAAGAAACAGAGAAAGAAAGCAAGAACATTAGTCCCCAAAAGCCCAAATGGATTGTGCACTAAGAGATGAAGAAACCCATTACCAAATGTACCCACTAAACCCAAAATTATTTTCTGTAACAAGTCCCCTGTTACAAAACTTCTAGACAATAAACAAGAATTCATGCAGACACCTATGCAGAGATAAAAGAGACTGCAGTGAGATTTTTTTTTTGGTTCAGCAGAATTAATGATCCCTAAACTGTAGAAGAGTATGCAACAAATCAAAGTGACATATACTGTGCAAGATTTAGTCAGTATCAGTCAGAGATTATGCTTCAGCTCTATCCACATACCAAGAAAATGAATCCACTGCAGGATATCTAAGACTATAAAAAAGTAATTACTTTTACTCACAGCTGTGTAAAATAATTATACTGTATATAGGTGACTTATAAAAATGGATTAATTTTATAACCTCCCAAGACCTGAATTCAGCAACCATATGTTAGAAATTAACTTTTTTCTATTGCTATTTATTTTAATGTTAATCACAAATTAGTTTAGGAAAAATTTATAGATTGAGCACTATAATTTATGCATAGCATGAAACTTTGATTCCCATATCTGTATGAAAAGGGAATAAAAAAAGCTGTTATGATTTGTTTGAGCCAAGATGTTTATTAATCCAATATCTGTAACTCATCACTGTCACACTGCCTGCTGCAGAGTATACGACATGCTCATAATCCTATTTTACTTTTAGATAAATATGCCACTTATGAAAGCCACAAAATAAGCCATTGCTAAATATTAGAAATAAATATAACTACCTTCTTTTTAATACTTCAGTTTTCATGTGCTGACATTTTCAACACGGGAGTTGAATGAGAAAGTCAGGAATGACAATAAGAGGTAATATTCTTTTTATAGAAAAATCCTCTATTATAGCCACAATATTTGAAAACATGTTAAAATTCTCACTTAGAGCCACTGAAAAAAATTTAAACCATTCTTTATTAAAACATTTTCTAGTCTCCAATAAAATTCATTGTTTAGTGCCTCTTTTTCTACCCATCTTTTCCCTTCCTCCTCTTTTTTAACTTATACTATAAACCTCATTTTATTCCAGGAAGCCAGCCATAGTAATAGGCTCTCCTGGCTTCTCGTATCAGCTCAGCTTAAGATAGTCAAAAAACAAAAGCTGCTATTCTTAAGCATAGGCTGCTGCTTTCACTGCTGCTAGGCAGCCACATGCTGTCTCTCCTGACCCCTTGCCAGCTCCCTCCCTGTGTCACAGCTCAAGAGAAGCAGGCAAAGCCATAGGGGGATGCAGAGAGCCATGAAGGGACAAATCCAAGTAAACAGGAATAATGATTTTCACTAGGCTATTTCATCAACCTTATGCACATGCCCATGGATGAGGAAGTCTTATGGAAGAGATCCAGGGCTCCAGCCTTATTCAATTATATGTGACTTCCAGCCACATGAAATAAAAGTGCATCTTAATATAAAATGAGGGAAATTGAAGTATCCAAAAACATGTAACAACTTCATGGCATGTATATGAACAGGAGACAATTCTTCACAGTGGTGCTTTTGGAATGCATCCATATAATAGCACTGTCTCAAACGATGCTCTCACAGAGAAGTGCAGAACCTACTAGGTTCCTAATATACCATTCTAGTGATATTCTCTTAAGACAATATTCTGTGTGCAAAAGCAGGGCAGAGAGTAACAAATTCTAAGGCATAAGTACATAACATGTCACTTAACATCTATTTCTTTGCTTTTGCATTGCATTTGTATGCCAGCACATATTTTGGCTCAGAGGAGGGCCTGTCCTCTGTTAGGTGCCTAGGTCAATGCTCCTTAATCTTTACTGACACAATGAAAAATCACCAGAATTAAGAACACAAAGTTGGGGAGCTTATGTGATAGGTGTTCCTCCATCAACACTGAAAGATCACAAGGTCTGACAATATGCTGAGTAAGTTCAAAGCAGTTTTAGCATTTGGAAAGCATGTTTCTGTTCTCTTAATAGATGTTAGTATTCTACAGATAATATTCCACATATCTAGATGATCTGTTAATCAACAATCACTGTTGAACAAACATTACAAATGCAACATGGTAATGGCTACAGAGAAAGTGGAAATTAAATCAATCTGAGCTGAAAGATCCATAAGTATAATCTAAAAATTTATTTTCTTTTTAAACTAGATTTTAAAAAATTATTAAGATGCCAGGGACCCGATTCCCACCTTCCACTCATTGAGACTGTGGATTAACTATTCCCTGAGAAAACTCGGTTTTAGTTTTTCTAACTTTTAAACCAGTTTCTCTTCCTGAATGTGTGGCTCACAGTGACCATTTTCCTGCCATACTGTGCTACCAGGACCAATCATCAGAATACCTGCAGCTCCATGTGACGTAACTGGCATGAGAGAAGCACTTGAAAAAGCAGTGTCCACCTTCTACCCAGTACAGCCATGTGCATTTTCAGGAAGCATGCTAATGATTTGACAGTAGTTAACAGGGGAGAGGTTGCAGGATCAGAAGCCATAAAATCTTTAGAAAATTTCAAATTTTGTACCCTACTGGATTTGTTGATTCTTCATGGACTTGTGGGAAATGCCCTCCAACTACTTCAATCTACACCATATCAAGCACATTTCTTTCCAAATGAAAACATGCTAAAGTGTGTCCGACTGCTCTTAACCATTATGCATAACCATTAGTTCTGAAACTGAGCTAGCATCTGAACTTTAGTGGCTATTTTGCTTTACCACTTGATCTTTCTGTAATATTGGCAACTTCTTGCATCACTTAATGGGCTTGTTTCTCTGTGTGTATGGACGATGATGTGTATAACAATGATAGTGCTTATTTACCTTCCTAAACTAGGCTGGAGTGAAATGCTTTATTTAACAAAGCATCTTTCAACAGGTGAAGGATGCCTTGTTCATATGGTAAAATGTGAGGATGACTTTTAGAGCTGCTAATTACAAGAATTCACTTAACATCAAGATGTACAGTTTTTTTGCATCTGCCAATTAAAGTATTTGTATTTTTCAAACACTCTTCTGATTTCAAGCTGAGCTTTTTGATAATATGTTGATAGACGGGAAGAGATACACGGCAACACTCTTTTCATAATGTATGACTTCTATCTTATCCTACCCTCATACTGCTTTTCTCTGGTCCTATTTATCATCCCATTCAGTGTCCTCAAAATATTCTATTACTTCAACAACTTAAATATCGTGAAATTATTTGTTTTCTCGTCTCACATCTGTCAAATGTCTACCTTTCCTTTTTTTCCATGTTACTGTATCAATGATTTCACAACTTAGAGTGTTCTAAGTATTATAATACAGATTCCTTGCTGACCTAGTACTTACTTAGAAATAACTAATAGCTACATTTTCCCTGTCTTGGCTATAGGTGACCTAAAGAAAAGGCTCTACAAAGGCGTCAATGTCAAACTTTAGCTCCTCTTAAAACTGCAGTTGTTGGAGATGCAATAAACAGTAGGGGAATTTAAGTGACAATGCAGAATGTGGAGTGGAAATTTTAACCCGAAAATCAAAATGGGAATATCCTATTGGGTGTAAATTGGTAACTGAAATGAGTTCCCATCCACACAGGGAAATTATCATCTTGGGAAAAATACAGGAAAAATCCAAAACATGAGCCAGGGAAGCCTCCTAATCAGGGTACATAAGCTCCACTGAAGCAGTAAAGCTGGAAAACATGCTGTCCTGCAGCTAACAAGTCTAAAAAGTATGTGCAAAGAGATGGGAGATGGAGAAAGCTACCAGTTATCTTCAGAAGCAAAACTCTGTCACTGAGTTGGAAGTGCCACAGAAGCAGTAGGAAGATAAAAGCCACCCCAAGTGTGGGAAGAGAAGTAATGTCAGTCATAGCAAAAACGCTGTAACACAGTCAGAGTGACACGAAATGCCAGACTGAAGAAGTCATGTTCAGGAACGAGGTGAGAAAATGGGGCTCCTCCTTCCTCCACATGGCACTCCTTACATATTACAGCTAGGGAAATATATGAACAAGGTTAGCTATATGCTCTACTTTCAACAACAAGCAAGCAGTGGTGTAACCTGCTGGGCTACTTACTGCCCAGCAGACAGCTCTTTAAATCTGCAGCCAGTGTGTAGGACACAGGTTTATCAGTCAGCCTAAAATAAAGAAGTCCCATCTGCTGCTGTCTGTTTTTCACTGGTGCAATGGCTGTAGATAAGACCACAAACTACAAGATATACTAAGAACTATACTAACAACTAATGAGTTAATTCTTAAAATCCCGTAACAGCTAAACAACTTCCTTCAACATCCAAAGAAAAACACAAGTAGGATAAACTACAAAATCTGTCAAGCAACTGGAATGTCACTTCCACATCCCTCTTCCTCAGTATCATTTCTTGTTGCAGTAGCACTGTCATTTTCTAGGTATTTATACAGGATGTGATAAGAAGTGTCTCCAGTCCTGAAGACACTACAGTCTTTTTAAAAGGCTTACTGATATTTACATTTAGATGCTTTCAAAATCATGTTCTCACTTACACCTGACTGTCTTTTACCAAGTTTGCAAGCTGCAACTTTTTCCCAAACAAAGATCAGGGTTTTTTTTTTATCTATGCCTTTTCCTACAGATATATTGCAAGCTGTAAGTAACAGTGTTCTCTTTTT
The DNA here is from genome assembly GCA_013396955.1 of Regulus satrapa. Lineage (NCBI taxonomy): Eukaryota > Metazoa > Chordata > Aves > Passeriformes > Regulidae > Regulus > Regulus satrapa. Next base: position 30,637 of record VWZN01012716.1, on the reverse strand, counting down.
ACTGCTGAATATTATACAGAGATGCCACAAAACAGCATCAGACTGCTTGCAGCAGGATCTAAGTTTTTAAAGTAGTGAATGTACACTACTTTAAAATGACAAAAACTAAATTTGTCTCTAACTACATGAATTTTTTACTCTCCATATTTATGCAAGGCCAGATAAAAAACCAGACTCATCAAAGCCAGGAAAGAAAAGGCTATTTTAGACCTTTGTACATCCCTATCCTACATGAGATACCAGTGAAGAGCATAGCTGAGAGTGAAAGAATGAACATGGCAGTCCTGGAAGAAAGGAATGTTTGGCAGGGTAAGGATTGTGCTGTGATTGTGTGGTGTGACTGTTCCCTGCTCTGACCTCCACAGTGTTTTAATGCCCCTTGACAGTGCTGTTAGAGCTATGTGCATCCTCCCTTTCTCAAAACAGCTCTGCTTTCCAATTAAATAAAGATAAATCAAGAAACTGCACCTCTGTCTGCTCCTCCTTCCCTTCCCCAGCCCTCTTAGAAGAATTCTGGATAAATGCACCAAACAAGCCTGCATACATTTCCTTTCAGCTTTGCTCTAAGTAGCCAATATTTTTACATTCTGTATATTTCAATGCCTTCTATATATCACTATCATCACTATCAGTTATGTGCTTACCACATTTGGAACTGAAGCATATTTTCATTCCTTCATCACAGACAGAAAAGCAAGTAAGTGAATGAGCTGAATCAAGCTCCTATAATTAATATTTTTAAAATATTGCCTGCACAAACCAACTTTTGCAGTAATTGAATCTCTTACCACTGAAATTATTGCTGTGTTCTTCATCAATTAACCTTCAAAAATTGTACATACTGTTCACTGCAACATTTTAAGAGGACATTGCAAAAAATTCAAAAATCATATGCTTCAGTTGATATGAAAAAAAACCAACCTGAAAATATAATGCCAAGTAGCCTACAATGACAGCCTACAAACAGTAGAGCTACCAGTAATTAAGCACTTTAAAAAGCAAGCTATATGCTGGCTTTCATCCTTTTTCCTCATTGTATCCTCAGAGCCAGGCAAAAAAGCTGAAAATAATACAGCACATTAGGCGACTGTGCAGTGAAGTTTTGTTTCCTAATTATAAATACCATGCCTGTGCTCAGACAAAAGAAACCCTTCTGAACCGATCTAAGATCCTCTCATAAAGAGCTGCAACAGAATTAAAATACAGCTGCCCTGTTTTCAGTAATAAGGTCCTGAGTGCTTTGCATCATGCTGACTAACATTTACCCTTTTTCTGTCTATACTAACTGCAGAAAAGAGCCGTTAATCAGAAAAATCTTCTGCACATCTGCCGCTTGGAGCAAATAGGCGCTTACCTTCTGAAAACTTGAAAAGGCCTTTCTACTGCAAAAATAGTCAAGATGCTTCACCGCTGTACTTCAGCATCTCTCGCTCTCTGGCGGTTTACTAGGAATACAGATCCTCCACCATTTTCTTGTCACGTGGGCAGTGGTACTGCTAAATAAGGGTGATCACCTGCCTTCACACAGCCGGCTGTGTGAACCAGCAGCTACTGGGCTTTCGTTACAGGCACACTTAAACAAATGCAGAGCTGTGCTTTGGCCATGAAAATCATGATTCTTTTTCACATTCCCCGTGGAGGTTCGTCGGAGCATCATCAAACTTTGATGCAGTGAGTCAGCTGGCGGCAGTGAAAAGGCTCCCTGCTGCTTCATTTCACTGCCTGAGGAAAGCTTATGCTGAGATTGCATGACAAAAGTTCCGATGGATTCAACCTATCTCAGCCCTCATTTCTGTTTGCATCGATGGCTATAAAGCACATGCACATTCAAACATGGTTTGCATAATTTTTTTCTGTTTGCAATTTAGCACTGGGAATGCAGGTGCAAATTTAAAAAAATAAACAAAGAAAACAACAACAACAACCACCACTTTAGAAGGCACAGTGTATTCTTAAAACACAAACTATGTGCAGCAGGAAGGAATGCCCACAGCCTGTGGTCATGGTTGTGTTTCTTAGGGAAACAAAGGCTACTTCTTCCCAGGCACTGCACTCTCATGGTCTCCTTTTATATAAGTCTATTGTAAGTAGGGTCCCTGAAAAATCCAGGTTCCTTTCCAAATGCATAACTTATTTTAATCCTACAACTGCAATGCAATAGACCCTAGGTCAGCCTAACCTTCATCTGGTTTCTCTCTTCACACTGCACAGATCCTCCTGGAAAACAATGAGAACTGTAGAAGCTTTGACATCAGACTGCTTAGCCATAAACAGTCAAAAACAAACAAAAGCCTAACCCTGTTTTCTCTTTTCAATACAGCTCCATACACAGCCAAAGCATGGTGTAAATTACAATTCAGTGGCTCCCACCTTGTTCATGCTATTAGTAACCCTACAGAGAAAGTCATTATCTGCTACACATATCCTGGTAAGTCAGTCCCAGATGTTATTTTAAAGCAAAATAGATAAATACAAAAGCATTTCAAGAAACTTATAAATAAAAATCACCACTGATATAAATATAAATATATGATAAAATATACTTTTAAGAGGACAGTGCTGCATACACATCATCTTTGATACTTCTGTCACTTAGCTGTATGTAAGATTTCCAGTGAGGGGGATGTTTCTAGCACTTTTTCAACTGGCCAAGATTTAATTCATTTAAAATCAAAAGTCCATAAACCCAGTAACCATGGACCAAAAGTCCACAATAACCAGATTTCCTGTATCCAGGAAATAAAGCTATAAAGTATTTATGTACAATAGAAATTATTAGTAGCAAGATTACAGTAAAGCAGTGAAATTAGTAATGTGGCAGAAAACAAGGTCTTAATTCTCCAAGCACAGAGTACCATAGAATATTTTTGAGAATTTAGGATGCTGTTGAGGAAACTTCCCTGTCCAACCATCCACAAGCCACTCTGGCAGTCACACTCACAGCACCTGAGCTGGGACCCCATACTCATGCAGAAGACCAAGTTTCCTTACCAGTGCAACCCCACGCTTCCCATAGCAGAGTCCTTAAAATAAAATTATTAAAATAAAATCATGGTGCAACAACAAAAGAACAGCTTGAGCTACGTGTCTCTGAGGAAGGACCCCAAACACAGGAAACTCTGGGCTTTTACATCCTCACAGTCTGTACGTGCAAAAGTCTGGGGGTCATCCAGCAGAATCATCAATCTCTGCTGTGTTTTTCAGTCACCTGCTGGCACAACATTTCCCTGTGCCCTTTGTTGTGCAAAGGCCAGAGCCACTTCATGGACTCCTTAAAAGATGCTCTGCTGAGACCACTTATTTCACTGGGGCTCACTGCCAATGTCAGGTCTGTGTCAACACAATTAAATCCTCAAAGCTTTAGACTGAAGTCTCTTGTCATAGATCACATTGATTGGAATATATTATATAATTAATTAGGTCAGAAAACAGTGGTACTTTTAATAGCGGGAGATTTTTTGTTTTACTGCTAAACATACTAACAAAGTCCAGGTCTTCTTGCTTTAAGAAAGTGTCTCTCTCAGGCCAATCTCAAAATTCGATTAAAATTCCAGTACCATTAGTAAATAATGTAAATTGTGGGGTTTTTTTCCCCTTTAGCATTGTTTTTCAGTCACTGAAATACTGTTCTTTTCTTCTTAAAATACATTTATAAAGGTCTTAGTATTTGCCATGTAAATATTAAAGCTGTATTTACAAAAATGAGATCAGGACGTTCCTACAAGCAACATTCTCAGTTGTTGCTCCTTTACTTACATGTTTGGTTTTAACCTTTAAAGCGTGGTCCTTGTGTTAAGTCAAATGTCATGCTTTGTGCTGCCAAGTAAGAGACGTAAGTTCAATTCCCATTTCAAGTCCATAATTTTGTAGTTCAGCAGGAGCGGGAAGCATAACTGAAGCAGCATGCCTGGTCCCCAAAGTGCCTGGAACTGCTTTCCAGTGGATCAGACCAATTAATAAACAATCCTGACAGAAGTGAAAGATGGCAGCCCCACAGGTTTCCAAGGGAAAAAAGGAAACAGGTGTCCAAAGGGAAGTAAATGTATTTTTTCGCACAACAGATTTTCAAGCCTTTAAGCATCCTGTATATAGCACCCTGCTTTGCCCATAAAATAATAAGGCAAACCTGGGATCCCTAACTCACTTCCTTATTCTAACTTTGGGAAGACAGAAGAGATATTTTGAGAAAATATTTGGCAAAATCTTTGGTCACTGGAATCAATGTGAATTTTTTCTGGATTACAGATGTGTCAGTATTTCATTTCAGTGCTGGGTATTGATACTGAATAATTGAATAATTAATGGATTTGAAATTTATTTGCATTTGGCTAAGTCACAGAGACAGCAGAGCCATCTCAGAACTTTTATTTATCTTGTAACAGTCACATATTTTTTCTTTAATTAAGTTTAATTATTGTTATTAATTGGCAAGCACAGGGAAATTTGATGAAAGCAGGCTTTTCTATTAATGTAACACTGGATTGCTTCCCCTACTGAGCAATTTTAATAGCCAGCAGTACAGTAGTGGTCACAGAGGGATATTTTACACAGAGGCAGTGGAAGAACGATCTTTTCCAAAACATCATTATACATGTGAGCAGAAGAGAATTTTTCCTGTTACTTTGAGAAAATGTCAGAAGGATAAAGGAAGCTTCTTTTGAAGTCTTATTCCAGTAGGTTAAATACATTGTGGTAGTTCTTCAAAGGAAATTGTCTTCTGCTCAGTATTGCCACCAGTTTTCTAAGCTCTCCCCCAAACATTCCAAATATTTCTGTTCTTACTTCTACTGTTCTCACTGTTTCTTGTACCTTGATTCAATACACCATTTCGTAGTACTTTGTTCAGCTCTTTCTAACTCTTTCTAATACAGAAAAGGATAAGACTTCCCTACAACAAAGATAAAAGCAAGAATTATCTGGTATACACGGTGACTAAAACACTCTAAGGAATGTGCTGGGTAAAAACTAGCAGAGCCATCTGCAGTGCTCTCCCTCTGCCTCCTGACCAATTCATCACTACCAACCTTCATACAGCTCTGCACATTGAAACACCTTCTATCAAAGTGAAAATTACCTCCCATCTTCATAAATTTTACTGCTGGCATGACTCCAGTCAGCAGCAGCAAAAGATATTATCCTACCTGCAAACATGCTGTATAAAAAAAGCTGTTTTCTTTCTGGAAAGACTGACATTAGTAATGTGCTATCAAATCTTATTGTACTTTTTTTAGGAGTGCAAAGAATCTTTAGGGTTTGTTACTTTTGGTGTTTGTGTACATCTGAGACAAGCTTATGTCTTTTCTCCAGTGTTTTAATACTAGTAGGCATCCTTACTCTTCACTTCCTGCTGCAGCTTTTCCTTGCAGAAATAAAACAGGAGAGGATGCAAGAATTTTACCTATAGCCATAGACTTCTTTAGAACAGCTTTGAGAGTTGTTATGCATGACATTGGGATGAAGGGGGCAGTGACTAGCAATCATCGAGATTTTAAGGCACTTCTTCATTCTAGTTTTTGTTTATGCTTTCTGTTTCTAAACTTCCTTCTCTCTTCTATGTAACAGGCAACTCTGTTAGAAAAAGTGGCAGACATCCACCGGATGAAAGCAGAAAACAATGAGAACTGCATCCTTCACTGACCCATACTCCACTACAAGCACAGTACAAGTAGGAACATTTTTCCCCTCCCCGAACATATTTTTCCCCTCCCCGAACATATATGGAACATATATGGAATGTTTTCCCTGAATGTATATGGATATAAAAGGGATTCGAAGACAGTTACTAAGTAAGTGCCTTCATATAATTTGGACTACTAATTCAGCTGTTTACTAGCTGTGCTTGAATTTGAATAGAAATGATAATTTTTTTTTTATTTTTCAAAGATCATAGAACCACAGAATGGTTTGTGTTGGAAGGGATCTCAAAGATGACCTAGTTCTAACCCACTTGACAGGGGAAAGGACACTTACCACTACATCAGGTTGCTCAGAGCCCCATCCAGCCTGGCTCTGAATACTTCCAAGGATGGAGCATTCACAGCTATTCCAGACAACCTGTTACCAGTGTCTTACCACCCTCACACTGAAGAGTTTCTTTACACCCTTCTTTGATGTAAATCTTTGGCAGACTCAGAGAGTGATGACTAGCATCATGAGGTGCCTGCCAGAAATTGTACTGCAATAACCAGGAAAGTCTTAGCTTCCTCTCTTAGGCGATGACACAATTTCTTCACTAACCTCCCATAGGCAGGCAGCTCTGCTGCACCACATTGTTTTAAACTTTGTTGGCCATGAAGGACAGTTAAAGTCAGACTAAAAAGCCAAAAGCTGCATACCGAATTATGTTTTAAGAAGGAACTTTGTTTAAAAACTGTCTATTAAATATATTAAGAAAGCACACATTTCTACTTACACACTTCTACCATGTCAGTTTATAGTTTTTCAGCTGTTTACGTAAGAGCTTTCATGAAATAGGTGTATCTTCTAGAAATAATGATTCCTGTATTTTTTATCATAATATTTTTGTGTGTGTTTCAAAGAAGTCAAGGTCTCTCTGAGCATGCGTGCATATATAGATGTCTGTTTTCCTAGGAAGTCTGAAGTCTCTATCTAACTGGCCAAAGATATAAGCTTATTACAAGTTTATTCAATATCAACTAGCAAGCAGAGGGGAAATGAGGGGAAAAGCACACCACAAAAGCAATCTCTATGACATACAAAATCCTCATAGAAGAGGATTAAGTACTTTTAATAATATTAATGCTGGAAGAAATGTCCATTAAAGTTTACAACTTACCAAGAAAAAAAATCTAACAAGAAAACCTAAACCCAAAGTAGATTTTTCTGGTTCCATGCTCCCACAATTAATTGTTAATGTGGAAGCTGAATGAGTACCTTACTTTGCTTATCTGGGCAATCAGTATCAGTAGTGCAAAGGACAGAAACAGCCACTGCTACTGACTAAAAAGGCACTTAATATTAAACAACTTCTTAGTGAAGTAAGAAAGAGTACTAAACTAGAAGTTATTGTGACCATATATATTCTATACCAATATTATTTTTTTTATCTTTTTCTTGCAGGATGCACCATATTCCATCATGCATTTAAATTTTTACTGAAAACACAGGAATATTAACACAGTTCAGTTTTGGATTTTAATGTGGGAATGAGTCTACGCAAATACACTAAATTCTAAGAATAATGAATGTTCTACATGCAAACTCCAATGTGAACTACTGTGGAGTAGTACTTCAGGACTTGTGGAAGTTCCTAAAAACAGCAGATGTCTTCTCAAAGTGGATCTAACAATTTATAGCAATAAGATGTTAACCCCCTTTATGAATCCAAAGCCATAGGAATGTTTTATCTAATACTAGTCTAAGTTCAAAAATTAGATTTTCTTCCTGAGGTGTCTAACTAAGAATCTTGCCGCATTTAAATTATGTCAGATCCAAAATGTGGTTTATTTACAAATAATTTTAGATCAGATACCTTGAGTTTTCTTTTCTTCTCTAAAAACATACTGGGAACGTAAGTATGACAAGTTGAACCCCTAAGATGCTGTGCCTGCATGTGATTAATCAGTGTGACTTATACTGGGTCAGCATCTACCTGTTTTTACTTTAAAATGCTTTACAGGAGACAGAGGAAATAACAGATGATTTATTCATGTCAGTTTTGCAAGCCTGCAACTAGCCAGCACCCCTAAAAAACTCTTCCTGTTTCCGTGCCATTCATGACTGACTGTAAGCAGAACTGGTAAGCATATTATGATTCTAAGATATTTTTGCTATAAATGTATGGTTTGTCAAAAAAAACATCTTTATTATTTGAAATAAGTTGTTTTTAATGAACACTGCAGGGTAAAAGCCTGTAGAGGTAACACCAGAAAATGGCTTCCAGGGTTAGCAAACAAAGCACCTCCAAGTCAAAGGGCATTTAGCTTTCCTAGATTTGCATATCCTAAACCACCCTTCCACACAACAACATGGATGTAAAACAACTGCTCCAAAATTTTGCTTGTTTGGCTTCTCCCAGATTTCTATTCTATAGGAAATATCAAAATTTCTACTTTATCTTCTGCAATGGAATTCAGAAGCTTACAGGATTGCGTGCAACAGAAATTCTGTGCTAATCCACCATACTTATCCTAGTTTCAAGGTCAACCACTCAACACGTAGTTTACTTCAGACTACAGATCAGAGTGCACATCTGCTAACACTTTTGAATATATTCCTCTCTCTTGATAGCAACCTGCTGTTTGCAAAGGCAAAGAGGTCAACAACAGAAGCATGTTCTCCAATCCACTAGAGTAAATGGAGTGAGGAGGGCCACCCCTTACTCCATCTGATGACACAGCAGAGAGACACTCGGCAGCAGGAAAACTGCCAGCACAGAGGCTGCATGTCCACCCAAAGCCAGTCCATAGGTTCTCACTCAATCTGCTTCAATTGCGAGTTCAGTTCAAGCACTCATAAATGGTCCTCTCATCCTCCTTTGACTACCGCTTGAAAATAATCACAAAGACCACAAATATCCTTCCTGCTTTTCTTTCCTTTATAATCAGCAGATTTTTCTGACTCTGGGACTTGACTCCTTCCTTTCTTCCTTCTCAGCAGTTTTGCATTGAGCAGAGAGAGTACTTCACCTGGATCCCTCCATTATCTCATCATGTACTGGTAATATGATCAGTACCTGGCATGGGCCTGTATTCCCTGGCCACATCTGTTTCAGATTTAAAGGTAGGTAATACGAGCAGTGAGACTTCACAGAAGGAAGACGGAATTTACTCCCGCAAGAAAGTGACCTCCAAATTAATTGCAAAACAACCCAAATTTGGCTCATATCAACCAACAAAGAACCAAGAATCTGTTTACAGAAAAGGAGAAATACACTGATAGTTAAATAATGTAAATACAATCCATACTTCAGACTTGAAAGTCTTGCCATCTGTTCATTACCACACATACCTCAACAACGTAAGTAACACATCAACAGAAGACTTGTGAAAGAAAATAGGTTGATTTTTACTTACCCTGATTTTCGATTCAATTCTCTGTCACTGCTGAGAAGAACCGTTTCCTCCTTCATTTCTTGTTCTGTTGCTGCGTTATTCCCAAGCCTCTGTTGAGAATTTGCTTCCCATGTACTATCACCTCCAACTACCTGCAGCTCTCCTGCAATGCCCAAACTCACATTCTCAGCAGTCAGACCATCTGAAAGAGAACAGCCTTCATGGTCGAAAGATTTCTGAAGGGGAGTTTCTACCTGAAATTCTGTATAAGTGTCAGTAATCACTTCGTGTGCTTCACCAGATGCCAGTTCTTCACCAGGATGTCCGGACACTGATTGTGGCATCACTGTATTGGCAGAAATTTCTTTAGGTGATATGTCACTTACTTCATTCTGTCCCAATATGATCCAACCCTCATCTTGCCCAAAGCTTTCCTGTGATTTCCTTTCACCATCCAGCTTTTGAGACACAGCAGAATTTTTCTCTTCTAAGTGAAGAGCGTCCCATCCACTCCCACAAACAAGGTGATCTTTGCCTTCATTTGAAATGCAGATTGGCTGAAAGGTATCCAACGAGCCTGGGGAAAAGCCTTCATGGGATACTTGAAATGCAAAATTTATTTTGCTTCTTTCAAGGGTATCATTTGTTGGAGGTGTATTTTCTTCCTCAGTAACAATGATGTAATCCATCTCCAGTGAAGCTGGGAGCACCTGCATCCTCACATCTTCCTTACTCTCTGTATCTTCCAGTTCAGGGCTCTTAGGGGAATTTCTCAGCTTTTCGACCCTACAAAGTAGGGAGTCAGTGCCAGCTTCTAAAAGATCAGACAAACAGAAATTCTTTTTTATTTTTGAATTACTGATTTAGTCACCATAATATGCTTTAATCAGTACTGTGAGATAAAGGTTTTTCAGTTTGCTTTGCTGTTAATGTGTACTTGAATTTTATAACATCATCACCATCATTATTGTTAAAGGTTATACATTAACACAGCATTCACCCCCAAGGCACAAACAACTCAATGTCCCATAGGCTAGGCCCTGTACAAACAACAAAAACTATATTTCTACTTCACTATTTTAAAGCTTTAGATCTGTCTGAGAGAATGACACTAAAGCTGTTCCCACAATACATGTTCTTATATATTAGGGAGACACACAAACTCCACACTTCACTCAAAGCCTCCTCCTCATTAAGCAGAAATATTATTGACACTTCCTCCTTTCTTGGTCATATGTATTTGCCCTGGAAAACAAATTTTCTTACCTTCACATGATCTTTTATCTCCACCTGGTGGTGAGTTGGGATCGCTTGTTTCTGCTTCAGATTTTTCTGCCAAAAAATCAGAATCTGGTGGAGTCATTTCAGACATGGAGAGCGATTGTGCTAAGGTGAGATTTTCCTCAAGGCACTCTGTGGATGCTTCAAACACCTTATCTTCGGTCATTAGGATGCCCTGTGCACCTTCCAGAGGAGCTGGCAGAGGCAATTGTTTTTCCAAAGAAATGCTGTCATAAAATGGCTGCTGTAACAGGAGTTCACCATCTGCATACTCTCTGCTGCCAGAGGGCTCAGCATTAAAAGATGCAGAGGATACTGGAGTACACACTGGTGATTGGTCACTAGGTATTTCCTTAAATACAGGAATATAATTTTCAACTACAGTTTCATATTCTTTTGTTGTGTCATCAAACATTTGATTATTTAAATCAGATTCACCACTTTGATTACCACCAGGTAGAAAGGAATTAGGAAAGAGTGTCTGTTCATCCTTTGGTTTCCCTTCTGCTGCTTCACTGTCTAGCAGTGTCAGTATGTTCACTCCATCACATGTGCCTGCCAGGACATTAGTCATGGAGGTGTTCCTGATACTACGTTCTATCCCTATGCCAGATTCATCCACAAATTCTTCCGACTTATCTAGTTCAACACGAGTTATTGCTGTATGGTCAGCATCAGAGTATTTTACAACTTCACCTAAGGCACTAATTCCTTTTAAGCTTTGTTCTTCCCTATCAGGTTGATTGAAATCCACGGGAAGCAAATGCATTTGAGATGTCACTATTTGAGCTGTATCAGCTCTTTGATGGCTTGCATGAGTGAAACCTTCCTGGAACACATCCTTCAGATCTAAAGATGTCACTTTTATGACTTCACTAGCAATTTCAGTTGATTCAAGAGGGTCAAAACCCAGCTTAATTTTTAGACTGTATTCTTCTGGAACTGCAAATTCAGGCAGCTTCTGAGGATTAGAAGAGATAAGCTGATAGAATTCATTGGTCCTTACTGAATCATGGTCCTGGGGGCTACCATTTTCAGACTGCATCTCCACCTTTTGCATTACTAACTGATGCTTTGAATCAAAATCTGCCTCTTTATTCATATTTGATCTTGTATGAACTGGCTGATTGTCTTTGTCTTCAGGCTCCACTACAGTCTGAGAAGATTGGATAGAGACATGCTTAGCCCTGTACTCCTGGCACACATCGGGACTGCCTGATGACTCTGAACCATTGTCTTGGTCACAATGACTTAAAATATCAGGATTTTCCCCATCTGATTTCAAAGTGACAGTTTGCTCAGCATTAGTCCACAGGTCAGGTTCCACTGAAAACTGATTACCTTCTTGGGTGTTATCCTGTAAAATATCTGGCATAAATGCAGTTTGGGGAACTAATACACTCCACTGTGGACTAGACTTTTCTGCCATTTCAATAGGTAAGTCCTCTATAGTGAAAGCACCTGGCATGGAGTTGTGCATTTCTACTCTTTCACAGGTGTCCCCCTGTTGTCCTTGAGGAATGAGACTTGCATTTTCCTCATTGTCTTTTGGAAGATCCAGTACAGTGATTGCTTCAACTTCTGTATTTGGTATAGCTAGTTCCTCATCTGAAAAAGAGTTCTGTGGAGTCAGTAGATTTTCCTCATCAGTAGAAAACAACTGCTCTGTCAACTCCCTTTCTTCTTTATTCAGTATGAAAGAATCAAATTGTTTGAACTGTAAAGAGTCTTCATTTATCTGACCATCAGGACTATTGACAGAATGTACTAGTCTTTCATTTTCTTCTTTATCAGAGTACAGGGGGGCAGGTGAATTTTCATCATTACCTGTATCAGTGAAATGTACTCCTGTTAGTTCTTCATCTTGTGAAGGGGAATCACAGTAGTCCTCTTTACTACTTCTTAACTGATTTGTTACAGAATTACATGAAACAGAATACTGATCTTCCAATTGCTTTTCTTCACAAGATTGTGATCTCCACCATTCTGAACTGTTAACTAGAAAATCCAATGTTCCACCTGTGGATTTTGGACTAGCTCTTGTATCAGCTTCCAGAGACATACTCCAACTATCTGCAGCTTTTGAAGAATGCTCTTCTTTATTACCAGCAGCAGAAGTCAATATAGGATCTTCATTCATTTGATACGAGTCTTTCCCATTTTCGATTTTTTTATCAGAAATACTTACCTGAGCTTTTTCATCAAGTGTTTTACAGTGGCCTGTAGTAGAGTGAGTTGTCTTATTAGGATCAATAAAGTCAACAGTCACATCCTCCTGCAATACCGTTCTGTCTTCAACTGTTTCAGAACTTTTATTGAATATGCTTACCAGAACCTTCTCTCCCACCTCAGTTTTTGCACCTAAATTGTTTTCATTAGCTTCAGGACTTGTTGCATTGGACTGAACATAATCCTCTCCTTTTTCAGCTTCCTCGTGCTGTTTGTTTTCACACACTGAATCTTCATTAATCACTTCTGGACATGCATCTGAATTTTCTGAATCCTCATTTATGTCAGGACTTGATAAAGAAGATACAGTATCGTCATCTACATGGGCATTCCAAAAATCTAAGCTTTTAGGAACTTTGTTCTGTTCAGCGCTTGTGGCAAATCTTTCTTCATATTCATTCCCAAATTCCTGCTTTTTCAAAGAATCTTCAAGATTTTTATTATTTTTAATCTCCCACATATTCTTGCTTCTTTCATGATAACTAGCAACTGGAAGGTCTTCCCATACATGCACAGATGCATCACTTAAGTCAGGACTTGTTCCACTTGAGTGTGTATAATCATTTATTGAATTACTCCACATGTTATCTTCTTCCAAATAGTTTTTGATCTGTGTATCTTTTGAAAGGTTGCTTGTTGTATTTGCTATTTCAAGGACTTCACTTGCCTCAGGACTTGTTCCAGGAGACTGCAAATCTTCACATGGCTGTGAATCCCAAGCAGTCTGGGGAAAACTGTCATTAAGCACTGCAAATGGCTCTCCACATATATTATTAGCAGGTTCTAAATTTTCAGAATTTTCATTTCTCCCAGAAACTATTTCAAGTGAAAATGATTTTTTCACCCCAGACATATGTGTAATATCAGGAACACTAACAAATCCAGAAGGATTTTTCTTAAACTCATTTGTGAAGGAATTTTCATTGGTCCTCATCAATTCTGAGCTATTTGTAAAAGTTACTAACTCAGAATTAAAAATATCTGGATGGGTAGGACTCATTTCATGTAAGCATTCTTGCCCTTTTCTCAGAGGTTCTTGTGGTTTATCCATCAAAAGAGTTGATGTGGCTTGGCCATAACCATTGTTTCCAGAGTCATTCCAGACACCTGAGCTTCTAGGCATTTTAGAAGAATTACTTTCAGAATTGTCACTACCTTTATCAGAACTTTCAGAAATACTTTCCTTCTTGGAACTTGTTGTATCCTCTGTCACTGTAGCCTCTTTTTCAGCTCTCTCAGAAAGCAGCTGTGACATTTCACTATAATTGTAATTTTGTGGCAAGGGGTCATTAAAAAATTCATAATCTCTGCCTCCTTCAGAAATACTTGAAGATTCCAAACTATTCTGCAACACATCTTTTCTCTCTTCCTGACTAATTGGATTGTTCTGATTGGAAAAGGACACATTCTCTGTGATTAGTACTTCCAAACTAAGATTATTATTTTTTTTCCCTGGGGAGGTGGCAACTTCAGTT
>VWZN01012709.1:2785-17473 GCA_013396955.1 Regulus satrapa | reverse complement strand
AAAAAAAAAAAAAAAAAAGAAAGTTTTTATGAGGCAATATGCACTTTTTTATGGCCATAGAAATGTTAATATATAAAGAAGAGAAAATAGATGCTCATCTAAATGATACACTAAAAAAAATACTGAATAGACTATACTAAAATCTAACTGATGAATAATTATGTGGCAAAGTCACATTTTCAAAGTGCTTGAAACACAGTTTCAAGAATATATTTATATACTTAAATGCTTCAAGCATTATTTCAATGCGTTTTGGGAGTTTTCTTTTGGGGAGCTTTTTGCTTAGGATTTTTCTAGTTTGGAAATCCAAGCTGATGCAAAAATGTGAATCTCCACTTTGCTAGCAAAACTATATGATGTATCCCACACAAAACTCAGAGAATGTGCCTTGGGTAAACCAACTGTGTAAATGCATGAAATTTATCAAATAATTCCATATAATTTAAAGGGGAAAATAATTGCATGCCCAGAACATAGGAAGAAAAAAATATTTTAACAATGATTTGATTTTTGTATTTTTAATGCACCAGGTAAGGTACCACATGATGCTAGAATAGCAAAATTTTAAAATAATGCTGTATTAAAGGGAAGAAAAAAAATTGACCAAAGAAAATATGTACATGAGATATTTTCATGTTGGCTTTTAATTCTCATTCATACTTAAAGGAAAAGTGGCCTAAAGTACCCAATTTACCATGGGCTAATATGTTATGAGGTATAAGATCATGTGCACCAAGTGAGGCTGAAAAGGACCTTAGTGTAAATGGTTTGACATCTATTGTTTAGGCTGTGACTATATGTGTTATAAAATGGTTTTCAAAATTGCCCATTTGTTTAATAGTTTCCTAGAATCCTCTCAAATTCCAAAATCAATGAACAATTCACCGAAGTTGAAATCCAGCAAAGACAAAATTGATTGCACCTCTCATGTATCTGTGTCTGTAATAAATACTAATGCCCAGCTATTTGTCAAAGGCTTGCTAATAGCTTCAACACTCAGTTGCAGCAATTAATTGAGACTCAAATAATTTATTCCAGGAAATCCTGAGTGAGGGATAATAATAAAATCATACAAAGATAGAGATATTGTCAGAGAAAATCTGAGAACTTCAGTGACCCATCTAGACACCTTTTTAATAAGCCATCTCAGGGGCAATAATTCTAGTTGGGCATGCAGCAGGAAGATATTGGCTGTTGAGAGCAGATCATATCAGTCTGTCTCAAAATGTATGTGGAAATGACTTTGATCTCTCCAGCACAAGCAGTAGCTTGGTACAATCTATTCTTCTGTTGGATAACAATATAGGCACATAATGAATTCTGAAGATAATTAGGCAGCATAAAATATGTAATCTGGGATATTAAAAAAATTTAAATGCAATTATTGTACCAATATAATAGATGCTTATTTAAAGATGATTAAAACATTGTGCATTGAGGAATGTGAGAGTGTAGGAAGACATTAATAGATTTTTTTTTTTTAAAGGAGTAATGAATTCTCACCATATTTTTCTGCTTCTGTTTAATGTAAAATTAATGTTTATATTTTATGTTCCTCTTCAAAATAAGTTTGGATAGATGCAAATTAAGACGGGATAACCACCTCACTTAGGACATAATAGGTGAAATATAAAGATTTATAGAAACATAATTATGACATTGTGCCAGTCAAGACAACGACTGCCCAAACCACTTAGGTAGAAAGTTCTTTTGAGATAATAAAAAGGAAGGCAAATTGCCTGTCCTCCTGAACAGGTGGAGGGAAAGAAAATCCGCTATCTTTTACTAAGTGCATGGGGCTCCTGCTATTCTTCTTCTTAAAGGAAATATTTTGTACCTAGAAGGATTGCATTTGCCTCAGGAAAATTTTTAGTAATAGTAGTAGTAGCAGCAGTAGTTGTGGTTGTAGTAGTAATAGTGTTATTACTACTACAACTACTAAGAACAGCAATTAATAATAATAGCATCAGAGAATGGGGGTTAGGTTGGATTGAGTGACACCTTAAAAGTCATTTATTTCAAATCCCCTTGTCTATAGCAGGGACATCTCTCATTACATCATGTTGTCCAGCACTCCATCCAACCTGGACTTGAACCCTGCCAGGGATGGGACATACAGAACTCCTCTTGGCAACCTGTCCCTGTGCTTCATCACCCTAACACCTAATTTAAACCTACTATGTCTCTGTTTGAAGTCCTTCCCTCCTGACCTATCACTACACTTCCTATGATAAGCCCTTCTCCAGCTTCCTTGTAGGCCCTCTTCAGATATTGGAAAGTTGCTATGAGGTTTCCATGCTTCCTTCTCTTCTCCAAGCTAAACAGTCTCATATTTTTCAATCTGTCAATATCATCATTATCATCATCATCACAACAACAACAACAAAATAATAATAAAATAATAATAATAATAATAAAATAATAATAATAATAATAATAATAATAATAATAATAATGATAATAATAATAACTGGCTTAGCAGCCTTTTAACTCTGCCCACATGGACCTATTTCTAGAACCCAAACCCAACACCCTTATAATAAAAAACATTCTTTCAGATCCTCTCTTGCCCCAGAGAGTCTGTCAGAAGTTCTATCAGTGATTTATTTTGCACTGGTTGATTTCACACCTTCCACCTGACCTTCTTACCTTCCCATGGATTCCAGAGAAGGTCAAACACAAAATACTGCATTTGATATATTTATGTTATATTTAGGCTTTTGTGAAAGCCTAATCAAAAGCAGATAAACATTATAATAAAAACATACACATATCCTAAACTAATTGAATTGAATAAAATAACCATTTACCATTAAAACCCCTCTATTAACTACAAGAGTCTATAATTTGAAATAGTTTCAAATTGTACTGCTTCTGAACTACCAGTCTGGAATAATTCAATTTATTCAAGTAGGTCTAGTACATTACTGCAAATAGCACCAAAATCTGGTTTCTGATGATTACATTTGTTTCAGTCACCAACTAGATGATCTTTAGATTCATCTGGTTGATGAATCTTGATTTTTACAAGGCTAAAATTTTTATGTAGACTATGTTTTCTTATCAGGTAAATAAATAAAAATGCCCTCCTGCTTCAAGGCATCTAGTTTTTAAAGCTGTGATAAAATATAAATGTTGTTAATCTAGATTTAATTCAGAGTTCCCAAAACATTCATGCTTCCTAGAATCTGTATATTTTTGGCTATTTTTCAATACATGGCACTTAAAAGTTTTATGGAGAGGAAAAACTTTGGGAATATAGTATAGATTTTTATATTTGATTTCTTGAAATAAGAAACAGTCAGTTCAAAAAGAATATTGAAAGAACATGAGAGACCAAACTAGATTCTACTGCACTATAAATTTGTTAGAGCAGATTTGACTTTATCATGCTTTAGTAAATGCATCTTGGAAAATGGTCATTAGGTTCCTGATGTAGTTAGTGCCAATAACCATTTCCCATGCCAATAAGTTTGCATAAAAGAAAAAAGAAAAATATAAATGAAAGAACCACCCTCCTCGCCCTCTTCAGCCTGATTTCAGTGCCAGTCCTTCTCCCTTTATTTGGGTGGAATGACATTCCTTCCTATCTGTCATTTATAGCCCCACAGTTGACTTATGCTTTAAATGCTTGCTGAGGTCTGGAAAAAAGATGAATTTTCCAACAGTGTCAGAAAGAACTTAATACAAACCTCAAGCAGTGAAGCATTTAGTAGATGCAAAAACAAAGGTTGCAAATGATTGATGTTCATGGAGACATTTACTGTTTGAAGGCTAGGTGGCACAGTGAGCCAGACACACTGCTCACATGTGAAGACCCAGGCTCAGGTTGCACCGTTTTGGCCTGATGCAAAAATCAGAATGCTGACAAATAAGTGCCTACTGCCCCAGAATTTACATACAAAAGATGTAACTCAGCTCAGCTAATCAACTGTGGCTGTCATAACAACAGAAAAGGAACATATATATGCTGTTAGAGTGTCTCAGCTGATCAACATAAATCTCCAGCTGTAGGAGGTATTTTCATTAAACAAACTAACTCACTCGTCTGATACCACATAAACATACCCTCAGAAAGAAGTACAAAGAATTTGACTCAGTAATTTGCCAAAGCTCTGATACTTGGTGTGACAATTTATACAGAGCAGACTAAAAAGGACTGAGAGTTTGGAATTAGAGAGTCCAAGCACCTAGGTAAGGACTATTAAAGATGGTGAGATGGGGAGGGACAGGAAATGCACAGCAGTGGTTAATTATGGAAAACAATGGTCTGCCTTCCACAGGTCTAAAAATTCAATGTTAAAATTTCTAAGAAAAATGCAACTGTTTCCATATGTACCAATATCTTAAACCAGGAAATTCCTAGGTTTACCTAGATAATCTAAAGGCTGTCTATTTTAAAACAATCTGCATCTAAGCAAGCAGAAGATTCACCATGGACATGAAAAATGACAATAAAATCATATTAAAATGTTATTTTTAAGAAAAATTTACATTACACAATGTGGAAAAAGACCTGAAAACACCTTACTATTAGATGAAGACCAGAGAATTCTAAAAAATTAAACTGCTAAATGTAGATGTGTGCTAGAGAGGTCAAATGGGGTTTGTAAGTCAAGATTTTGAGAACATATCCATAAAACTGTGTGTTGCTTATTGTGGCAGTTTATTATTCAGATGCCATGTATGCATGCAACAAAACTACACTTAATCAAGAAAGAGCTAATTTGGCAAAAAAATCTGTTTATAAGCAGCAGGACTGGGCACCCAAGAGTGTCTAGTCCTGATATCCAGGATATTAGATAAAATGTATTTTCCTACATATCAGTCTACCTTCCTATTTTGAGACATAGTACCAGATTGAAACTATTTTTTAGAAACTTCTAAGTTCACCAGAATCACCATCAAAATTTAGGCAGTCTGTCAAGGAATGAAAAGAATAGAAAAAAGAGGAAAAAAAGGAAAGGTGTGGATTCTGTCTAGAGAAGTTATAAGTAGAATCAGCATTTATTAATTCTCCTCCCTGTGAGTAATCCCAAATCAACAGGGCATTCAATAACATACTAATGTGAACAAAGGTGGGACTCAACCACAGAATCACAGAATAGTTGGGGTTGGAAGGGGCTTCTGGTGATCATCTACTTCAACCCTCTGCTAAAGAAAATTCACCCAGACGGGGTTGCACAGGGTCCCATTCAGGTGGTTTTCAATATCTCCAGAGAAGGAGACTCCATAATTTCTCTGGGCAGCCTGTTCCAGTGCACTGTCACCCTCAAAGCAAAACAAAGAATTTTGTCCTCATATTCATATGGAAATTCCTGTTTTTCCATTTTGTTTCCATTAGGATTGACCCTAATCCTGTTGCTGATCACAGAAGTTCATTTTGTCACATTTGTCCCAAAAGTTGACAAAACCACAAAAAGAAAAAAAAAAGAAAAAAAAAAAAGAAAAAAAACCCCATTTTTCCTTGATTCCATATCAACATTGATGCTTTTGATGAGGGGAGCACACCCAGCCTTGTTTTTGCATATTCATTGTACTGATAATTTCAACAAGTAACTTCATGAAAATCCTCATTTAGAAAGTTGAACTTTTAACTCACAGAGCCCATTAATCCCCTTAATTCTGTTTCAGTCTTTTGACTTCTACTCTAGGTACAAATCTGGCTGCTTTGTATTGTAATTAAATTTAATCTGGAGAGCTGGTAAGGAAAAAAAAAAAAAAAAAAAAAAAAGGAAGAAGAGTATCCATTGTGAAATAGATGCAAATAATCACAGTCAAAAATATATTTTGTACAACAGCTTAGACAACAGCAAATTCCTTGGAGCCTGTGATTGCTTGCTGCTAATCATCAGCAGTTTATGCTTTTTCTCTTCCCCTTTGAAAATAATGAAGTGTGGCAAATTATTTTCCTGTTATAATTCTTTGTCAGGATCATACCTTTACCCCCTGAGCTAAGACAATGTTGGTTTTTTTTTCTCTGACTCTTGAATAAAGTGCACCAAGATCATTGTTTGTACAGACAGCTTTATACAAATCCAAGTTTTTACTATGTGCTTTTTTTGGTCCATTTTTGTTATCATTATCAAAGCATCAGTGCTATAGATTAGCACACTATCACACAACAAATGAATCTGCGGTCTAGTCTTTGAAAATCCAGGACCTTTGCATTCCTTTTTGCCACTAAATTGATAACAAATAATAAAGAAAATAATCAGTTTGTGGGGTTTTGCTGATGATTTTGAAATTGAGTAGAATTTAGAGGCCACACTCAGATATTTCTACAGCATGGTCTGTGTATTTACAAGAAATAAACCACAGCCTGATTCCTGGCACATAGTCAGACTCAAGAACTCCAGGATTCCACCTTCCTTATGGAAATTTGTTTTCCAAACTTTTTGTCTATGTCAAACTACTTCAGGCATATCCAACTCTTCTTTTATTTTTTTGAAATATCTGCCTGTATGGTTTTCATTCCCTCTTTTTCTCATTTAAACACACAAGTTCTATTTCGTGGTGCTTAAAATCAAGCACAAGAGAAAGCCTTGTCAACTGCATGGACCAGATTCTCTTTCAGCTTGCAATAATTCCAATTATTTTAGCAGACAGCTGTATGAGGAGATATAACTGTTCTTTCTATGTTGATCCTGCAAAAAGATGTGTCCCACGGGGAGTGTAATAGTCGGAACAAGAGACAGAGAGATTATGCTCCTTGCTTTCAGCTAGTAGTGCTGAAGAAAATGCTGAGGAAACTCACTTCCAAAGCAAATATTGAAGATGGTAAATGCTCTTTTAGCTGTATTCAATTTGTTTTTGTTGTTACTTCAACAATTTTCATTCATCCTTGTATATAGTAAGAAACAAAACATTCCTGCCTTTTAATATCTTACTATTTAGCACGAATCTATGTTTGTAAATAATTAGCGCTACAAATTTGCATGAAATACTGTATACAAGTAAATGAGCCCTGAAGTGCAGTGAAAGAATTAGAAAAAAACCCAAAAAAACCCCCAAAAAATCCCCAAAAAACAGAACAGAACAAAACAAAAAACTACCAATAAAACCTAAACCATAAATCTCCTAAAGTTTAAAAAACAAAGAAGTTGCAAAGTTGTTTCTAAGATTCCAACTTTTTGGAAGCCAGCCACATAGATTTAACATGTAAAAATGTGCTTACAGAGAAACTTTTACATTATAAATGCACCTCTGTTCATCCATGGTGCATTGGATGCAAAAAAGATTACTTAACCAAATCATATCTGCATTGAAAAAGTTTTGTCACTGATTTAAACAGCACTGAGATTACAACCATTTTCAGTGATTTTGGGCTGCAATTGACCACAGAAAAGAAACTCTGTTCTCACCACGTCTTAAAAAATGTTACATTTTTTAGGAACTGCATAAGTTTTATTATCAATATACCATATCTCAGAATATAAAAACCTAACTCACAAAGTTATTTTCCTCATTAATTTATTAATTTGTTTATTTTTTTTCATACATTCATTTCTAGTTTGATTTTATCCTTTTCTTTGAGATTTAATTACATAATCCTTTAAGTAGATTAACAAAAAAAATTAAAAAAAAAAAAAAGAAATCATACTAACATGTTCTACTTTAGCACAAACTTTTTCCCCAAAAGATGTTATGGTGTTACTGTATTTAAAAACAAAAATTGTGTTATAATTTAGTTAACAATTAAGATTAAATAAAACTATATGACTTATATAACTTTAAAATGCACAAGATTGGTGATATCTTTTTTCCAAAAGACATGATGATAGAGTATAACATACTCTATAAAATATTCTCAGCATATCATCTGAACAGGAAATTTAACTGGAAGGCACTGTTGTGGCAAAAACTAAATATGGTTTTCAAGGTGAACTCAACACCTTGTGAATACTTGAGTGACATCTTGTTAAGAAACAAGTCTCAAATGCCAAAAAGTTTTACAAATTGATTTTATAGTTCAAGTTAGGTGTGGCTGCCTTTGTCAGATCATTTTCTCTTTTTTGGCAACAATAATGTTTCCTACAAAATTCAGGCCTAGAAACACAACGATGTTTCTGTGCCCAGGAAAATGTGGATGCTGGAGAAGAGTCAGGCTTCTGTTTCAATCAGGATTTTATTTTAAAGCTAACTTCTCTTACATCTGGGAGCTGCAGGCATAGTGCCTGTCAGAAGAAAAAAAGCAAAAGAAACAGTAAGAATATGAGCTATTTTATAGTGCTCAAATTTAAATAATATTAAATGGGAACTTTCTATGAATTCATCTAGAAGTCAGGTAACTTATGTTACAAAAGGAAAGAGAACATTTTCTCCTTCCAGTGGAACGAAGAGGGAGATAGGGTTTCTTTAACTTTTGCTGTTTTGGTTGCTTGGTTTGGGTGGGGTTTTTGTTTGCTTGGTTTGGTCTGTTTGTAGGGGTTTTTTAAGGGGTAGGGAGATTTCATTGAGTTACAAACCAAAGCAGATTCCATGCTTATAGTTTTTTCAACACCAAGAATTTTTGTACAAATGTAGATCTTGAGAAAATCCTGTCAGAGGCATTTCAACACTACACATCAATTAAAAATTTATTTAAGACCCACAATTTATTGTGAACTTTTCATGTGCTTAAAGAATCCCATTTTTTTTTCACTCTGTCTGCAATAGATATGTTTTACTTCTGCCACCAGCTTTCTAGCTCTAGCTGACATATTTACAGAACAGCATATTCCCCTTGGAGGTGGCCCAGGAGATATAGTCCCACTCCCTGATTCTTCCCTGGCAAGTAAACCAACCAACCAGGGAAAGATCACCAGACGCCACACACACATACATCACTGTACTGTACACCCACTCATGTAATGATGAGTGGTGTGGGGAATCTTAAATGTCAGAACTGAGGAAAACCAGATCTAATAAATGAATACAATTAGCAAAAAACTCCAGCTTGTCCAGAACTTATACCTTTTCCCACCATATTTATATTTGACAATACCTGTAAAATCAACTTCTAATTGTTACAAAATTAAAGCTATAGGAGAAAGAATAATTTAAAGAAAAGCTAAAGCAGTCTGTCTGCAACAGATTTCACATTGTGTTAGTAAAATTTAGGAATATGCACATAAAGGAAAGAAGAAATTCAGAGAAATAATGAGTGGTATCTCAGAAAAAGCTTCTTAAGGTTTAATCAAAGTGCTGTATATAGGAAGATTCCCTCAGAGACAACACACTTTTAAAACATCTGGGGAAATAATCTCTTGCTTGACTCACTTGTGAAAAGAAATAATGACTTTTAGTAATTTTTTAGGCAGGTATAATGATCGTGAAAGCATTTTGAGCAATTCTGTGCAGCATCAGTAATGCCTAAGTGACCTTTAAAGGTCCCTTCCAACACAAAGTATTCTGTGATTTTAGGAAAAACCATTGAGACAGACATGACTATTTCACAATTTCTGCTGGGTTTAGCCTTCCTTTATATTGTGAACCCAAAAACAGTAAGAAAAATTTGCACGCAGTATACATTTATGATGACAAGCATGTCCTGACTCAGCACTGTTGCAGAACATAAAACTTTAAAGAGAGACATGGTTGTAACACTTTTCCTTTGTGCAGACACAGCACAAGGTCATGAGTCAAGCAAAATGGCTGTCAGGGTTATTCCCACCAAGATAATTAATTATTCAGGATGTGATGGCTGCAGTAGAGCTGTGCTTTGTCTTATGCATGGGTAGGCTTTTTGCAGCAAGGAGTATGGAAACTTCCTGCAACTTTACAGCATGCACAAAAGGGTCAGGTACAGTTCTAGATACCAGTTATAAGAAGGAGGGATAAGATTTTATAGAAGAAATTTTATGACTATGTGGCAGCACTGCCTAGTAGGATATTAAGTTATATACCCAACCTAAATTGAGGACTAAAATCTGACCAAGATAACAGGTAAATGAGCAATAATAGAGGAAGCAATAGTTTAGTCAGTTTTCATTAGTGAAAAATATATTCATTTTATTTAGTATTCATTTACAACTGACAGAAATAAAAATAAAAGCTTTTGTGAAAACTTAATCTTGCACTCTTATTGGGATTTTCCTCAGTACTTTCTCTGAAAGTGAAAATCTGACCTTTTCCAGTGCCATTATTTATTAAAAGTTTCAATTTTTTTATGAGATAAGATTTTTTCATAAAAATGTTATTTGAAATAATTATCATTATGTCAAGTAGATGTTCAGCACAAGATTTCTATTTTCAGACTCAGAACTTTAAAATTTGTTAAAATGCTAAAGTGAGATATGTCATTTTAGAAATGTGATATGACCGTCTGTGTTGTGTGTCAGTAGGTGCAGATCATCAGTTGCCTTTTTGCACTCTTATGTCAGCTACCAATACCATGGCCCAACTACTCCTGTGTGAGCTGAACGCAACCTGTAGGTCGGAGGAAGCTGTACCTTTGCCTCTGTGTCCTAAATTAGTGTGCTGCCACCCACAGAGGTAGTTCAGAATGTACATCCAACAGGAGCTGCTCTGCTGGTTTGTCAAGTGGGAGAATTTCCACAGCTGGGATCTGGTCCTGTCAATTCAACCATGCTGACTAAAACAGCATCTGCTCACTCCTTATGAATTTTTAACACACTGACTCTGCATTAACATTTAATTAGATCTTGATTATATTTACTAGACTTTAGGGTAAAGCTTTCAAGCAATGAAAAGTTAATGTTTAATAACAGGAACACAGAAAAATAAACCTGCTTTTCTAATAGAGTTTTGTCTTTTTGCTTCATTGTCTTTTTCCAGAGGTGTAATTTTTCACCAAAGGAACAGGAGGAGTCACTGGCTTGCATGCTATGAGGTTACATACATCAACCCCAAATTATCACAGATAAATGAAGAGTGGAGGAATGCACACAAAGAAGATAGATTATTGAGTCCTAGAAATTCCTTGTAAGAGTCATGTGTCTCAGCAGCGAGTCAAGTATTCACATCTCATCTGATCTCAGAATTTCATGCAGGAACTAGGGTCTCTCCCTATTAGCCTTCTTGTTCTGCTGGGATTTTTATCTCTTAGAATGCATTTTTAATTTATTTAAAATACTGAGTGAAAAGTTATGGTTTGTTCCTTCAGTCTACTGGCTACAAATATTGTATTAAAACCCAGGGTACTTTTTGCTTTCTTTGCTGCCAGGGGCAAGAAGCTTTACATGACTGGGGCAGCAGTTTCATGGTTTGTTGAGGTCAAGAGCCATTGACACAGTTCCTTGCTAGACTGAGTGCAGAAAGGATTTAAGTGGGCAATCCCCTCATCCAATTTCTTGAAAATTATATTATTTTCAATATACTAAAAATTGCTGATATAATCACCTACATTATTTAATTTCTCAAAACTCATGTAGTTATTTTGTTTCTGGTCAGAGATGTATTCTGACAGAATATGAACTTGCTGTGTTTGGATGCTGGCATGCAGCCACGAGATTTAACAGGTACTTCACTGTCTATCACACCAGGAGGAGCATCGGGGAATGTGCTGATACCGCTGCTCCCGGGTTGGGAGCTCTGAGTTCTGTGCTCATTAACAGGAGATGCGACAGGCAGCTTCCCAAAGCAGTAGTACTGCTTGGCAGGTACAGAGGCTAAACGTGATTTACCCTCTCCTTTTAGCTACTGGAGGGAGGCAGAGATGAACAATAATTCAAGTAGCACAGTATTTTCTATTGAAAACTACTCTGGAGTACCTGAGCAAATGTGCTGTTCGATGCTTTGGATGGGGCCAAGGGAGGGCTGTGTACAACTCATCTGCAGGCCAGTACAGCTCCTCTGCCCTGTAGCTTCATTGGGGATTCAAATTGGACTATATGTTATAGTTTTTATCTGTGTGGTGGATTTCTGTCACTGGTTGTGCTCCACAGGCAATCCCAATGAAGACTGTGAGATTGTTTGTGTGGGAGTCCAAGAGCTGCCTCTTACTTGCCCCACCTCTTTATCCTTTCACATTCAATTGGAAACAGGCAACAAAGTTGATCAGCTAAGCACAGATGCAGAAGTCGCTATTTCCAGCAGAAAGAGAAGTTATTGTGTTAATCATAAGAACAAGAAGCAGTGTAAAACTGCTAACAGTATGAAAATGGCAGTCACGTGGACAATGTAACCAGGTAGATGGGGCATGAAAGGGCACTTCCTATTGACTGTGATATCTGGCTTGCACTCAAACTGGTCTGTAAACCTGAACATTGTACAGGGAGACGGATGACACCCATTAACCTTCACATTATTGTGAGGTAATGAACCACTCTTGGATTTCATCATCTCCTATGGAAACACTCAAGTTGCTGCAGACTGAGTGCAGGAGTGTGCAAGATCTCAATCTGTATTGCACAGTCTGGAGAGACTGAGTGTGACAACACAAGAAGAGTGTGATAAAAGCAGAATAATGCCACTAATTTATGTAAATATGAGGCACCCTACTATATTTTTTTTTCTGATACAAATCTGTTTTATGATCAGGTCTATGGATAGGGGAAAATGGTATTTCCTCTACTGCAACAAGTTCCTCTTCCATATCGCAGCAGGGCTAAATATTCAAAAAGGCATTTTTCATGCTTCTATAAGGTTTTGTGAAACTTGTATATACTCTGTATACTCATAAGTACTGCAAACCTAGAATATTTATATTTTTCCCCAAGTGAAAAGAAACACACTTTTATAAAAGAACAAAATTATGATTTTCTTTATTATGAGACTGTATAGAAATAACACCCAGTAATCAGGACTCCACAAGAAATATTTGTAGATAGACATTTTTAATTGGATAGAGTCTCTAGTTTTGCATGCACAGATAAATGGTATTAACAGCTGGATTAGGAACTAGTACAGCCTAGTCTATACAGTAAGCAAGCTGTGAATACCTTAGCTTATCTAGTCTCCTTTCTGAATTACACTCTGTCTCCCATGACTTTCTCTTTCTCTCACTTCTTAAACTTTAAAAAAAAACTAAAACCAAAACCAAACCAAAACAAACCCCAAAAAATCACATTACCCCAAATCACTCAACTGCCATAATTTTCAGTTAATCCCTGTAAATATTAAGGTATTAACTACATACTACCATAAAAATTAGATGCAATGGGGTGATATGATTAATATTTTTTTAGTGGTCTTGTTAAGTTATGGGACATATGGAAACCCAGTGAATCTCTGTTCATAAGGTTAATAAAAAATGCCCTGTTTTCACTTCTAACAGCCTCATGTCTGAAAACTTACTAAACTTTGTATCTTCTGCATCTCTGTGTGATAAAGAGGTGAGCTGCTGAACAGATGGTGAATAAATGACTCTCACTTTTGCTGCTTTCACACTTCCCAGAAGCAAAGCTGACAAATTGTATTTGGAGCCTGGAATGTGATTTCTTTATTTAAACTATATGCTTAGCACTAACAAGGGAGCACTCAGGAACATTAATTCAAACATGCAGAGTGTCTCACTCTGGGAACTGTTGTTCAGCCTTTTTGAGAATTTATTATTTCCAGAAAATAATCTTCATTGGATCTGCGTGCTAAAAACATAGCCACGTTCTCTTCATCCTGGTGTAAAAAACCACTAAAGTCATTGCTTGTATCTATACATAGGTGCATAAATAAATAAATGTATCTATGTATTCTGTATGTAGGAGATAACTCTTGAAATAAATGGCATTTCTATGCTTGAAAGTGTAGTCCCAAAACCTGCAATACATTCATCCAGACAAATGACCTAATCCTTCAGAAAAATGCATTTCAACCTCTTCCTTTTTCTTTATCACAATGCTCTGTTTCATACTGTGCATATTTGTATTGCCTTCATCCACAGTGAATTCAGTATTCTAATGCTTCAAACCACTAGCTTAATAATGTTATGTTCTGCCTCACTTCTCTTTACCGTGCTGTTGTTTTGACATTCATTCCTCTGCTCCCGGATCACATTCCTCAAAGCACATTGCCCTGTTACTAAATCCTGGTCCTATCTGCTACAGGTAACATTTTCCTCACATTTGTTAACTTTGTTACCAGCTGAGCTAATTCTTTAGATTTCAAAAGTGCTTGGCTTCATGTAAAGCAGATGACTAAATTAGAAACAGAATTTCTGCCACACTTCTCTTTGTGGTACATCCCTCAGCATTTAATTATTCCTGTTGAAAAGGTATTGGGCCACGTGGAAAAGAAACAAAATAAAACTTGCGCTGTGGATATTTACTAGGTTTGCCAATTCTCTCAGAAGGTAGATACTGTAAAGTGCTGTAATTCTGGTTGTAATCTATTCTCCTTCATTCTTCTCAAATACAGATACTCCTGGATACAACTTCAGAAGCCCACGTATAATTGTTCTCTGCTAGAATATTTGCTGCCATTAAAACTTGGGTTATTAACAGAGTTGCAAAAGTGGAATGCCACAGTATATTAATAATTAAACAAAACAATCTCTGTGATTTTTTTTTTTTTTTTTTTTTTTTTTTTTTTTTTTTTTTTTTTTCCAGGGAGGGGAAATACATTCCTTTACAAATGACACTTCCTTGGTCACTATTTTACAAAACCATCACAAAAGTGATTGAAATTCAGACTTCTCAAAATAGATTATATTCAGGTTTCTTTGTGATAGCCATCATTCAAAGTAAGCTGGTTTTGATATGTTCTCTTTTGCTTTCTTTATTCTGTTCTGGTTTATTCAATCATTTAAAA
>VWZN01012701.1:5211-16834 GCA_013396955.1 Regulus satrapa | reverse complement strand
TTATTGCTCCCTCTTCACTGACCACCACACCAGACATTTTGAATACTTATTTTCATGACCATGCTGGCATAGGAGATATTGAGGGTAAAATGTTTATGAAGGTTATACAGAATCTTGTCTTCACAGCATTTTCTACCATTTGCCAATTGCTTGACAATTAAAAACTTTGTGGTCACGAGTTTTAATTCCCACCAAAACCCCCTCAATCAGTTAAATCCATGTCTCTGTGATTTCATAATTATTGTGGAAACAAAGGCTGGCATTAAGATATTTTCATAATTATGCTTTCATCGCAAGATCAGATCTAAGGCATACTTCATTCAGTGCAAAGTCATCACACACTACAGAGAGAAGACAAAACCCCTTCAATTCTCCCCTATGGACCCTATGGTACAAGTGCAAAACCCAGCAAGACTGAAATAAAGATGGACACAATATACAAGATACTTGTAAAGTTAATATTTCCTCTAAGGTACTAAAAACCAACCAACCAAACAAACAAAAAACTTATAGAGATTACTATTTATATACCTTTGATAATTCTCCCTGTGGCCAGCAATTTCAAACAAGTTATTAAAACCCAAGAGCTCCCCAATGGTATTACTAAACCCATCCAAATTTACTGTAACAAGAGCAGCATTTGTTGTCACAATATGTCAGCCATCATTTAAATACACACATACTAACCCAAGTCAAGCCTATACCATGTATCTTGAGATTGGAGTTATATGAGAAAAATATTTACAGTGCTTTGGTCAATACATATTAAACATGAATAAACGTAAATAGCAATTGGAATATAGGAATAAACTTGAACACAAAGAAGCCATGAGTACTTTCATGAAAGAAACAGATGTCACAAAAATGCTCTAAATATTTTCTTAAAATTTATTATCTTGCCTTTTTTACTTCATGACAAACTATTAAATGCAAGTCATGCCAACTCCAAGGGATGACTCTGAGACCTGTGCACAGGAAAGCTTTAAAAAAAAAAAAAGAAAAGAAAGTTTTAACAGACAGGCACACATGTAGTAAAGCTTTCCAAGTAATAGGTGCATGTCCACTATCATTTTACATTTGGATTCAAAGACACATTGAGCTTCCTGATGCAATTTTGCAAGATAAAAATGAACCAGTATTTTGCCTTCTAATCTATGCCCAATCAAGCAAGTGATCCAAAATATTACATAAAATTCCAGTCAAAGTGAAATTTGGAATGTAGTATGTAAGGATGAGCACAAACCTATTCACCATTCAACCTAACAAAGCCAAGGAGGTTTCCATGTTGCCAACTACTCTGCACATCTCAATTTAAAACACTTTTGATCAATAAATAGTACCCAGGTATCTTCTTCAGCTATAGCTAAAAATGTAATCTTGGAGAAAGGACCAAGCTTACAAAAGACAAGTCAGCAATTCAGCTCATCCTATATGCACTTTCTAGTTATCTCCTGGGGGAAAAAAACCCACAATCTTCCAGTAACATGAGATATGCATATTGTACAGCTGTGATAGTTTCTATAATGAAACTCCAGCTATAAATGATAATATCCATAATGCAAACCATAATCCTAAAATACATCTGAATATGTGTGTGCATATATGTCTCTCTGACCAAAAAAAAAAAAATCTAGTTTTATCTTTTATACATATAAACATCTGGCTAATATGCCCCATAAAAATTTTTCCCTATTAAGGACTAATTTTTTAAATAACAGAATTTTAAACAGTCCCTTAGAATATTTTTCAAACATTATTAAAAAATTAATAACTATCTCAGGTTAATCAAAAAGCACACACAAAATAATTTAACATTATACAAATGTGGTTATACTGTTCAGAAAGTCCAATTCTCCCATCTGAAATGAAATAGAGACCAGTGTACCTTAGGGTGAATTACTCATCAATGTACAAATTCATTCTCTCTTTCCACATAAATCTTCAGGTGAATTTAACTGCATTTCTGCATAAGCAAGAAACACAGTAAATCTGGAGAACTCTTGCAAAAGGGAGTCGTGTTTCGCTGGATAAGAGTGCTTTGCTGGAGGGCAGCAAGTCAACATTTTATCACCATCTGAACACTAGCAACACCTGTGCCCTTGTAAGCTTCACACCTTGAAATAGCAGCAACGTATTTGATGGGTTCAGTAGTAATTTTTCTTCCAGTATTGGATTAGACTAGTTTGCATATACAGTAAGTCAAAAGTCTAGTACTTGTGTGCAACGTTAATCCACATTTACATCTGAGAACTCATAAATACACATGGAAACAAACACAACAGAGAATTAAACCTCGTTTTAAGTTAAAATGTTTTCAGTCCACATATAGTAACAGCAGTGAAAAGTACAAAGGAGATGGACAGCAGAAACACAAGAAAAGGAGTGCAATAACTAAAACTGTAAGAAGTAGGTCATTGTCAAAAGGGCAAGTTGCAACTAAAATTGATCAACAGAAGATGTAGACTGTACCATCTGCATAAATACCTAAATGCAGCATTATTTTCACATCACATACAGTAGATGTGATTTCTAAGCAGCATATTACAACAGCTGGCATAGTCACTAATAGATTTACGGTAACTGAATACTAAACTTCTCCAGCTCAGTGTATAGTAGTTATGCATTAGCCTCTAAAAGTCTTCATCAGCCTTTTAGTCAAGGTTACAGTTCCATGGATATTTAGTATCCCAATAAGAAAATTACAAATATTCACCTTCAGTGATCTTTCATATGATACAAATATATTAAATACCTTCTTAAGATGAATCATTTCAATAATAGTTATCTTTTTGTTATTTCAAAGGAAACACACGGAGCTTTGTAACTTCCAAAGTAAAGGGTGTTTTAAGGCAGTAAAAGATGTGTTAAGGTTTCCATGATTGTTTATGGTTGTCTATGTGAATAAAGCATATTACACACAATTGCTGTCATATATTTACTATGTGACTTTGTTATACCGTACATGATTTAGCAGTCTTCTTGAGAAATTTAAAGTGCCACAGTTCAAATGTGCTCATCTGTCTTTTCATGGGCTTCTAGTCCTTTACAGTTGCTTTCAGAAACAAGCCCTTCCTTTACCTAAAGAGCAGGTTTTTAGGTGAGAAAAGAACTCATCCTTCACTGCTGTGCTAACTGGAGTCCAGTGGTCGAACCAATCCTTCTTTGTAAACACGAAGAATAGCTTCACAAACAAATTTGTATTGACTCTGTGTAGGAAAGAAAACACAAAAACATTTATGGATGTTCAGTTAAACTGCTGATTAGACAGTATTATTGAACAGGACTAACTGTTCAATGGCTTCCTTTTCCCTGAACAATGACAGGAGAGGAGCTACAAGGATGGGAGGAGAAAACCCTACTCTCCTGTCTGTGTTCACAGTAAACAAAGCTGACATTTACTCTTCCTTGAAGGACACACATTAAAAATCACACACCAAGGAAAATACAGTTCCCCAAACTAAAAGAATACGTGCTTAATATTCAGGGAATAGGAATTATTTGTAAAAACAATGCATTACTTTTGACTAAGTTTAACTTGATATTTACCTTCTTTATACATCTAATCCACTTTGGGAGAGGTTGGTAGTTATCTGACTATTATGAGTACTCTGAGCTTGCCAATCCTGTAGTTACATATTACTGAGCACATTTAAGTTAATTGACCAAGGCCACATTTAAAGCTGCCATATAGGATCTATAGGTGCAACTACCTAACTGAAGCCCTTTTTTCCCCCCAAAACCATCTACAATACTGCAAAAGGAGTCAGTTTATTTTCAATTTTTGATCAGACTACATATATCCTTTTGTAACAGAAGGGGATCAAAACCTTTCAAATTAATATTTTTGAAGATCCGTTGACGCATTTATTCTTCTCTCACTCAACATTTTGATCTCAATTAGATCTTAAAGTCTTCACAATTTAGAGTTTCTTTTCTGCATTACACTATTACAAAGACTAGCTCTTTATGACCTTGTAATGTAGCTATTTGTTGAAATCAATTAGCCTGTCTCTTCCTAAAAAGTGATACAAGGAGAAATTAACAATAGGACTAGTGCGGAACTAAAAATCCAGGTAGACTGAAAAAATTTTTATGACTAACACAATCCTGAGAACACAAGATTATTGAAATGTAAAAGAACTTGCAAAGACCAAAGTATCCTCACTTCTTCTGTGAAACTACTACTGTCAAAACCCCCAAATAAATCCTTTTCTCCAAAGTTCCATGTCATATATTCAGAGAAGCAAGGCTTCATATTTTTTACATATTTTCTTCCATCTTTGAAATATTGTCCCATCTGTCCTTGTATTGTCAGCTCCCATCAACTCTTCTGAAGCATCTGGAAACACTGTCCTGCTATGTCCCAAAGGACAGGGCTAAAAGATAACATTTAGACTGTGAAGGACGGTAGGTTGCCCTCATATACCAACAGTTAGGATTGCTATTCTTGTCCACAACACATTTTCCTTTAAGTACAGAAAAACTTAAGGAAAACAGGAAGGTGGAAATTAGTTTTCTGCATCTCGATTTTCCTGATTTTCTTTCAGCCTTTCAGTCAATTACTCCCACCTTCAATATCACTTTGTTCTTATTTCTTAATTACTTTGACTTGTGTCTTCATTGTTACTGTCATTTCCATATTTCTACTGCCTGAACAAGCCAGGTGTGGTATTTAGCTCTCTGTGCAACACTTCTGTTAACTTGTGTGATCAAGTTACTGAACATATAAAAGAATGAACACTTCAGGATTGCTTCCTCTGACTCAACCTCTGACTACTTGTTTTCTCTGCTCTTATCCATTGCATGTATTCTACCTGCTCCCTCAGTTGATAGCTAATTCTGTTACGTACATTCTAAGTACTGTATTCTGCATTGCTTAGATACATATTTTTTCTTTATTGGAAGATAATNTTTTTTTTTTTTTTATGTAAGTCCATACAGTTATACCAACTTTGTTATGAAGTTCATAATTTTGGTTGAGGCCTTTTTTGCTGCTCAAGGTAACTAAATTACTGGTCTTTGAGAAACTACAGCTTTCACATGATTAATGACAGACACTAAACTGACCAGGTAATAGCTCTGATCGGTCCACTCTTTTTAAGTATGCCCTGCCACAACACGCATCTGGCAAATTTTATCACCTTAGAACTGGAGCCCACACTATCCCCACAGGGCAGCTGAACATGATTTAGGCGAGGCTATAAAAACTGAACAATCCTTTTATTACAACTGAATAATCTGTAATGGCTTCTCCCAGAAACCCTAAGCAGATATCAAATATGAAGCAGTGAGGCTAGCTGAAATGTAGCCATGGGAATGAGATAGAGCACCCAGGATAGATCAAAATATTAACATGCAGCTCTCTGGTATTCTGTTTTCCCACAGTTAAGTGCTTGCTTGTGTGTCTCATTTACAGCACAGTATGCCAGTTTTGCTCACTGGCTTTTCAAACACTATCTGCCTTCTTCAGAAATAACAAGTGAATTTAGTTTCACAGTATTGCTGTTGTGATCATCCTTCTCCTGACTGTGCTGACAGAAAACTGTGTAACACAGCAAGCAAGGTAAAGAATCCTATTTTAGATATTCCACACTGGGAGTTTGACTGTAGCTGTATTTATTACCATTCCCTGTATTTTTCAGTTATGTCAAAGTGTGGATTGAAAGGACAATCCTGGCTGATTTCTTTTGTAGCTAAAAGGATTCAGTCTTCTGGAAAGCTGAAATTTACTTGAGGTTTTTATGTCTGATTCTGAAGAAGAGGACCACATCTAGAATGCTGAAGCTTGAACTTGTTTAGGCAATTTTAGAAACTGAGGGGTGTAGACAGGTGCAACTCCAGAGGTTAACACTCAGCTTCCTTAAACTTGAAGCTAGTGTTCTACATCTCATGACCACCTTTGTCATCAGTTCAGTTTTCACTTCAGTAAGGCACAGGCAGGGCACCCCTCAAAGACCTCCCTTGTGAACCACGCAGTCCTGACCATCTTCCAGAGAGTGCACTCCTGCTGCAGGGAATACGAGTCCCAGCAGCACGCACGGACAAGCTCTGTTCACTGAGCTCTCTAATGGTGCACAGGCAGCTGCAGATCCTGACATTTTCATGCCCTTTGATGAGACAAGATTTCCCCCCACAGCTAGTCATAATGCTAATTCCTACAGTCATTAACCTGTTAATGAATAGATTTTTTCTTTTTAAGGTAACTTTTCTGTGATCAAATGGATTTGACTTCAATGCATTTCAGGAATTTTCTTTATAAAATGAGACAAAAAATGCTGGATTTAACTGTTGGCTTTCTGTGTCTAAACCCCCTTACTTTCATTTCTCATAAGGCATTTAGCTCTCCAAGATAGCCCACACTCAGAATTCTTGTCATCCAGCCTCTCCTAAAGAAAAAACAATCTCTCATCCTTCATCCATCTCTAACGTCAATATGTTCATTTCCAAAGCTGACACAAAATTGCTCTATGAACTCAAGTTATCTCACTTTCATCTTTAAATCACTGTCGACTTTCATGTTCCAGTTACTGAAGCTACACAACTTGTCCTTAGTTTTTTCCAGCTGGGTAGTGGCATAATAAAAAAAAAAAAAAATCCATGATATTTTGTTATAGAATTTCTACTTCAAAGTGGCCTTTTGAAAAGCTAGTTCCTTCTTTTCAAACCAGGCCACAAACACTTTGATTTTACCTACAACTTAATCCCTTCCTATAGTGCTTTGTACTAGAATAAAAAGCAAAAAATTATTCTAGCTTGAATTGAAGAGAATTTAGACAAAGGACCATGAGCAGATGATCTGAACAAGTCTGACTTTGGGCATTCTAACTACTTGCAATTTATTGAAATAAATTATCTTTTCATGGCAAGATAGGAAATATTTTAAAAATAGATAAACACATACCTCATTAGCAAAGCAGCCTTTGCCACCATGCTGCATTATGGCAAATTTATGAAATTTGACATATAATGGTAACTGAAGACTCATACTACTAGATCATTAAAAAAATTTAGACCTGTTTTATAATGTGAAAAGTGCAGTATATATGCAGAAAATGATGCTTCCTCTCCATCACTTACTGATGTTTGCACCATCATAGCTCTCTGGTCTCGCATTTTCCGTACAATATCCAGTGGATAAACAGGTTGGTTCATTTCAATTAAACACATGGCTGTTTCCATAGTGACCAACACACCAGTGCGACCAATTCCTGCACTGTGAAATGCAACAGGAAAATAGTCTATAAGATCAGGTTTTTTCAACACACAAAATTCATATCACAGTCTTAATAGCAAGACAGCCTTGGAAATTACAGGAAGATCTTACTAAATTTCAGAAATTGCAAACTTTATTTTCACAGCAACTTCAGTAATATTTTCTAGTAATTACAAAAAAGAAAATATTTTAATATAAATAAAACTAAAACCTCACTTAAAGTAAATGCATTTTTAAACAATTAAACTGCTCAAACTGTACTGGTTTGGTATTTTGTCTTAAAAAAGGTAGGCTCTAATTGCCTTTATGACACAAACATTTGAAGAGCAGGAGAAGAATTTTTGCAGTATCATTCAAAATAAGATTACAATAGTGGTAGAGGATAAAAACCAGAGAACAAATTAAATTGCAGATTATCAGATCTTTGATAATTATGTGACTAACACATTTCACCGAAAGGTTGCAGGAGAAAGGAAGACAAACTCATCCAGACTCATCCATTAGATGAAACATCAGTGTTTCTGTCTTCAGCAGTAAATGCTCGTATTGCACAGTTCGACATTTTCATCTAATTCAAAGGATCTCCTGTCTTGCCGACAAACTTTTCCCATCAAATGCTTATTCCAAGTCTGAAGCAGATGTATAATCAAAATTTAAAACACAAGTACCTGCAGTGAACAAGAACTGGCTCATTCTTTACTCTCTTTGGCCTCATACAGGTCACAAACTCCAAGAAATCCATGGAGTCATCAGGAACGCCATGATCAGGCCAAGCAACGTACTGGAGATGGGTGACAGTGTGTTGTTGTTCAGTCTAAAACACAGCAAAGTTTTCCAAAAAATGGTCAGTGTTATGGCTCCTGTATTAATGTTTACTAGATACAAGTCATATTTTTCACAAGAAGTGAAAAATAGAAAAAAGAAAGATGGTGTAGAAAATGATTTTGTGATTTTAAAATTCAATGTGAAGTATGGACATGCAATTCTTGAAAAGAATTTATGAGGCAAAACATTTTCTAAACAAATGAGGTATTAAGTTAAACTTCTGTGATCTAAACATTTTAATTTTTTTGATTTACTGACTGTTGACCTATTATACTTTGATATCTTTGATTCACCTGAAGTAAAATGCTACAAGACATAAGCATAATAACACTATACAATAGTTTAGAACTGGAAGAAAAAGCTGAGAACAGCAGAACTACTGAGAACAATACCAATATAACAAGGATTTAGGGCTATACAATCTATTATAAATATGTCTAGGTGCACTTACAAATTCAGGTATAATAAAGTTGTCCGCAACACTTGCTAAATCGGGTTTCTCTTAGAAAACAGTATATCTACATATATATTGTTCATAATTTGCTCATCGTACATAAATGAATGACATCTGTATGATCCACAGGAAGATACTTTTCTGTATGGAAGCAATATAATTAGCTAAAACATTCTGTTGTACAAAGAGTTCTTTTTTTTGAATCAATTACACGTAAAAACGCCACGGTTTTACAGAAGTTCTTTCGGTTTAGTTTTTTGTTAACTTTGATTATGAAATCACTCAATCATCTCTGCATATAGATTGGGCTGAACTGATATGTAACAGATATAACAAATGGTTAGGGTGGGAAGGAAAAGACCAAAGGTGCTCGTGAGCTCCTCTGCATCATGCAGCAAGGATCTCAATCTTTACAAATTGAGACAAGTCTTCACGTTCTTTATTCCTTCCACACATTTTGCAATAGTTAAGCTGTTACCTGCATTTAATTTATGTCCATTACCAGACTTAACATTTGGCACCCTTCTGAAATAAAATTATCCCTTATGACTGGTTTAGTCTATAAAAGCTGGCCTTTCCCTAGCGGTCCACACAGGGACCAGTTTTTTCAGAGTTTTTGTTATGCTAGTGACTTTAAAAGGTTTTTCTCCTTTTTGCTTAAGCTCACAACTGCTGAAATATAGGACCTTTTTAAAATGTCTTCAATTGCTTGCTTTCCTCTCCCACTTGAGAACATTCCACTCTCAGGAAACAGACTAGTAGGACACAAAAGATGGAATAAGTACCATCTATGTACTAAGTAGAGTCTTAAGGGAATACATCTATTCCAGTCAATGCAATTACAGAAATTTACAATTGCCCACAGGGACAAAAAGAAAAACAACACAGCTCATATTTTGCTTCTTAAAAGCAGAGCCTGAGCAATCAACAATTAAAAGGTCCAATGTAAGGCCCACATGGACACTGTAATCTAACATTAATGACCAAGCTCACTGCAATACAAATTACATCAGGATCTACCATCCATGTCATCAAAAGATGCACAATGACCAGGATCTCTACCTGCATGGAAAAAGCATGCATAGCCTTTTGCTACCCAGCTCTACTGAGAAGAAAAAATTGACCTTGATCAAATTATTACTATTCACACTTTTTTAAAATGTCACAATAAAAATAAAATACAAAAGCATGTCTAGAAAATGTAATTTCAAAGTTCTCCCTTGAAAAGCTTAATCAGAACCTCTTCAAAAGGGAATGAGATAAAGCAGCAATCAGTTGAGCTGATTCTCTTAAATCAGAGATGTTTGAATTACAGCATCTTGGTGAAACAAAGACTTGATTAATTTGAAATTATCCAAGTCTGAGTATCCAGTTACCTTCCATGTGCTTCAAGAATTTAAAGCTACACAACTTGGATAAGTGCCAGGGGCACACCTGACAAACACTGACAGTGATCTGTAGAAGCAAAAATAATTTTACAAGCTCAGAACAAAGGAAAAAGCTGACTTAATTTTTACTTATCCGTACTTCAGACTCAAATAGAGTAAGCTATTTAGTTAAATAGTTTACAGACATTAGGTACAAAAAGTACGTTACATAAGACTTATTCAGAGTGAGAATACACTAAGAACATGCACTTAATCCTCAGAGCTGTTGCTTTTGGTGTAACCATCTTCAATTTCTGTTCTATGCCCTTATTATCCTTAGAGACCCATATAGGTGCTTGTTAATTATTCCAGGTATGCCTCAAGCCCCAGTGTAGCCTTCCAATTATTTGTGCTTTAACATGATCAATTATGATTCTTTTGTTGAGCTCTTCTGAGGTCATTAAAAATGTTGAAACTTGACTATTTTGCTACTTACTTCCCAAAATGCACAAGTATTTTAAAACACTTTGTTTTATTAGCAATTTAAACCTAATGTAAACAGTATTCATTTATGTTAGAATTATTTTTTCTATATCTAAGTTTTTATGTCTCATGTGGAATATATCAAAGCAGTACTCTGATGAAATCCAGACTTTTAAAGATTTTTTTTGGCTTTTTTTAAAACAAAATACCTTCAAGTCTCTGAAAGTCAGTTTTTGAATACTGAAAATGTCTGCCAAACAACATCTCACATGGAAATAGCTTACATTAAAAGACCATCATAGTTACTAAAATCTAGCACTTCTACATTACAATTGCTAGCATTGTAGTTACTGCTTCCATAGTTTGCATGACAGTACATATTCTGTAAGCAATACTTATTTTTAAACACTATTCCTAACAGATTTTTCTCCTTTATGCGAACCTGATAATGGAAAATAAGAGCTAACTTCTCATATTCGGAATATTCATCAAACCACTATCCTCTGCAACTCAGTGTAAGTTTTTTCCAGATAGTTTTATTTTAGCACTGAGGTTTTCAATGACAGTCATCCTAATGACTGATAAACATGTAATTTTTCTTCATAAAAATTTGGCTTTATTAGTCCTGGTTTATGAGTCTTAGAGAAAGTGAGACAGCAACAGCTGCTTGGTTGCTATTTTTGCTTAACTTGACCTTGTACACCTTGCTATTCCGAAGTTAATTAATGTGGGGTTTTTTGCATTAATGTCGACTAATTTCAGTGGAATTCACATATATGGGATTTCTCCAAATCAGTTTTAAAATCATGGATACAAAAGAATTAGCCCAAACAGACTCCAGTGACACTTCAAGATGATGTAATTTGCCCAGTTTATCATCAGCCCATTGGCCAACATTTAGCTTCTTCATGGCATTGATCCACATTTTTTGAGGAGCTACAGAGGTCTAAGACATCATGTTTGTCCCCAGCTGTTTGTTATTGTGCTTCTTCACTGTCATTAAAGAGAAGCTGATCAGCAAAAAAAAAATCTCAAACAGAACTATGTACTTGTCTCTACCCCTCCTGGGAAAATTCAAGATATCTAACTGCAGCAGCAGCTTCATTTTGTTAAGCTAGTATCCTAGATTTTTTTCCAGAAGCACATGATCTTTTCCAGTGAGTCTGTCACTGGGGCTGAAGCTCCTGACAAAGAATACGGCTGTCACAGGTAATGTTTCAAGTGGCTGCTCTAACACTTGCAATACAGCTGTACTGTCAAGACCTTCAGCCACAAAAACAG
>VWZN01012691.1:4074-22096 GCA_013396955.1 Regulus satrapa | reverse complement strand
GGGGTGGGGGTAGGGGAGGAGAGGAGGAATGAGGGGAGGAAGGGAGAGGAGGAGCAACCCACCAAAAAAAATAACAAACCAAATCTCAAACAGACTGCACACTTTGGAGCATTTGGAGTTGCATATATAGGCTTCAGTTATGGAAAACTTCTCTTTTTTAGAAGTGTGCTTAAATGCTTGCTTAAAAACATCATTCTATACAAATGGTGTCCTACTGAGGAGTGGACTGAAAAAGATGTAGATGTTTAAGATTTTTATCTGATCTTGGTCTTTGGAATGTAGCTGACCCAGAAGTCCCAACAACATTTGCAACAGAGGCAATAATTTTTGCAGCCTTGTTGAAGATCCTGGAATGGTTTGAGGAGAAAAGAATCTTTCGGCAGGTAGAAAAGACTGACCTCCCTGCATAGTTGTGGTGGATAACAGCAGTGAGCAATCTCTCTTCTAATGCATGTTGCATTTTTCTTTAAGAGCTGGGCAAAGGGATTTTTTTTTTTAATGTGATAGGAAATGCATGAACTAAATATTCACTTAGATTTTATGATCTGTCTCCAGGGGACTGAAATGTGGCCTGAGCTTGAGAAGCAATAAGCACACATGGCTCACATCAAATTTAAGTGTAAACACTTATTACATGCTGCTTCTTGAATGCAAATTTATGGTTTATTGTTCTGCTCTTTACACAAAAACATTGTTGTTAGCTTCAAGGGATGACCTAGAGATGTAAATAAATCACATTTTTATCTCTAGGCATGTACAGAAAATAAACTGGTGAGGTCTTTAGGATAGGAAGTTATATCCAGCTTTATCTTCAGAAGTTTGCTGTAGTCAGAGCAGGTTATAAAATAAAATCAGTTCTTTTAGCTTTAGCTTTAGCTTTGTCCCTCCCATGACTGTATTTGACTTTCACTATTTTATCCCTATTCTGCTTTGTTATGACCCAGCCTCGTGGGGGTGTATACCAAGCCAGCCTTTCTAATGAAACTTATAAACTCTGTGGCTGGAGAGATTGTCCAGTGTTTGGTTATATTTTCTGCAGTCATATTTATGTTCTATTGATCATCATAAATCCACTGCAGTTTTAACTTTGTCTCTCTACCTGAGAGTTTGAGACTGATGCTAGTACAGTTGTAGAGCCAGCCAGTTGTCCCTCTCTTTCCAATAATCTATTGTTTGGAGATCTAAGGAAATTTTTTACTTTTAAGTAGAATTCAAATACATTTTGAGGTTTGCTATGAAGTAGGAGAAGACAAAGAGAAAAGACTTAAAAGATTTAAATTCAATATAAAAAGAAAAATAGTTTCTACCCTTGCAAGCCTCAATTTGGCACAGCACTTGAAAATGTGACTGAAGTGTGTGCTTGAAGAGAAGTGCATATGTAAAGCCTTCACCAAAATGACTTGTGCTAGAACATGCTGGTAGGTGTTGCTAAAATGTTTATAGGGCCTTTTATATATAGAATTTAGTTTAAGGAAAAAGAAAGAGGTTATATTTTACTCTCACATGCTTCAACACAACCACAGTTTACTCCTAAAAGAGCAGCTTGAGCCAGTTTGAAATGAGTCTTTAGCCCACAAAGCCTTGCCTCTAATTCTGTAGCGTGCTCAGCAGTGCTCAGTGCATGTGATGTATTGCAGTGTGGGATCTTTGGTCACAGTACAGCTTGGTGCCGCTTTCCCACAGGCAGCAAGCACGGCTTCTGTGCTCCCAGGAAGAGAATGAATGAATGGGAGGCATTTTTACCTTGGTGCTGAAAACCCACTCCGTACCTCCAAGTTGTTCATTATACTTTTTGAAGGTATTTGGGATTTGGAGGCTGAAATGTTCTGGATGCCTGTTTCTTTGCTGATGTTTTTATTTGTACTATTTATTTATAATATATGCTAATTTACTTTGCTTAATTCTAAGGATAAAGGAAATGCATTTGGTTTCAGAATTCTTAAAATAGGAAAAAGAGGAGCAAGCAGAGGAGTCCATGAGTCGGCTGTGAGAGCTGTGAGAATATCTGCTGGGCAGGAATGAAAGACCCAATTCAGTTCTCTCTATACATTTTAGCAGCCGTATTAATTCTGTGGGGCTATTCAGTCTGGAAGTCTAGGGAGAGAGATCAAAACATCCATGTGAATTAAAAAAATAGGTTACTTTGAGGACAAATATTCTGCTTCTGTAATTTAAATCTGTAGGGAGCCAGAGAGTGAAGATACATTCACAAGCTCTGTAGAGCTCTATAGAAAAGCTGTGTCCTTTTAGGGGAAAACACTGCATTTGCTATTCTAATTTCATTTCTTTTTCAGTATTAAAAAGTAATTATTTAAAAAAAAATAAAACAAGGGGAAGTAAAGGTACCTTCTCTGATTCTGTTCTCCTGAAAATCACAGAAAGGAGGAAGGAAGTGTCAGTTGCACAGTTTAAGGAATGCTAGAAACTTCTAAATTATATAGGACAGGTAAACTGGGAAGGAAAGTTTCCCAACTTTTATCTCCCTGCCAGGTGACTGCTATTATCGATGACTGCCTTGTAAAAAAATATATATGAGGAATGAAAAGACTTTTTGTCTGGGTCTGCTGGGCTGTGCTTCTAGGCATTCAGGAGCTTCCTTTTTCATCCCTGAACACCTGTTTGAGCCAGGCATCACAGGATGGGGGGAGCACAGACCAGGAAGGCAAAGTGGGACCCTTCTGGTCTGTGGCATTTCTTCAAAGGTCCAGTTGTTTCCATGTTCTGTAAACATGTTTTCTGAGGACAAATGAAGCAAAATTTCGAATGATAGTGATAAAACTGCTAATTTCGCTTGGCCCTGTGGTATTTTCCTGTATCTTTCCAGCTGTAGTGTGGCAATAGCGGTTTAGCTTGTAGCTTGACAGGGTGGACTCCGACCATCCTTAAGCCAGTAAATTCCAGCAGAGAACACTACAATATAACCCAAAATAATTCATTAAACATGGGATGCTGCATTTAAAACAAGTTCTGCTCTCCTTGCACATTCCCTCTGCAGTTGTGGCCTGTGTTTCCTTAACTCGTTAACTGACATGGTAGGTCACTGTTTGCCGAGGCAAATTGCTCCAGTCTTTAACATTCTCAGGAATGCTAAAACACGGTTCTGATCAGAGGTGCTCATCTCTCTCAAGTTGCTCATTTTATCAGTAACAAGACAGCTCTGCTCTTACTCACTTTGGAATTTTCATACCCACCTGTCAACGTATTAGTAGGAATTTCATTCAACTATACCTATTCCCGCTGTTTATATTCATTCAGCCAGCTGGCATCTGATAGCCATCATTCTACACTCTCAATGAAAATTTCCTTGTACATTTCATGATTTAAAATCATGTCCTATCCTTTTTCTCCATCCCATCTCTCTTGATGTTTATGCTATAATATATTTTACTTACCATTTGTGGGTTTAGAATGGATGGATTTGAATTTTGAAAAAACTGTTCATAATGTTTTCCATAGGTTTCATCATCACCATTTATTAAAGTTGTTTTTAAAGACTGATGGATTTAGCAATAAAACTGCCACATCTAATAATGTTATTATTTATT
Source organism: Regulus satrapa (assembly GCA_013396955.1). Taxonomy (NCBI): domain Eukaryota; kingdom Metazoa; phylum Chordata; class Aves; order Passeriformes; family Regulidae; genus Regulus; species Regulus satrapa. The sequence goes on along the minus strand of VWZN01012691.1, from coordinate 18,551 downwards.
TTCATTTTACCAAAGAAGGACCCAAGTTCTGAATGACTTGCCAAGATCACACACAGCAAATTTAGTGTAGAAATAGGGAAAAAAATCCTATTGTTTTAATTTGTGTTTTCACCTTTAACCTTCAAAACAAACACTGTATGCTTTGTGGTGATGGAACTACAAACTTAAAACTGAATATACAAGAACTGCTCACTGAATAACAAGCCAATAGCATCTTTACAATTTCTGTCAGAACACCACCATCCTGCCAACAGCTCTTGAACTTCCATTTAAATGTTTGGCTTTTTACTCTCCCTGTTGCTCCAAGATGGCATTCAAGCTTACTGCTAAGTAGAGTTGCAGTCTCTTAAATGAGGCAATCTGTTTTGCTTCCATGAAATTACTAACGTGCTTTAAAGGGGAAAAACCCAAACAAATCAACTACAACAACAAAAAGAGCAGCAAAAAAAAAAAAAAAAAATCCACTAAAAGAAATACACAAAAAACAAAAAGCCTTCCACTCTGGCTGAAGTTATGAAGTTATTAATTTAGTTATGAAATGTATTTACTTGCCATTTTATATATTTAAACACTGTTCTGCAATTCTGTTCTCCTTTGTCTCCTGTTTTTATTTGTAAATTTTTCATTCAGTGCTGTAAGCAAGAAATAGAAGTGGAAGTTACGTGAGGCCAAAGGAACAGGCAGAGTCCTCCATTGTCCCGCAGCAAAGGTTTGGCAGGAAAGTGAAGGCCTGGAAGGGTCTAGGTTTACATTCAGTATCTCTTGCATCTTTGTGAAAGACATAATGAGTGTCCTACAAATCTCAGAAGAGAAGAAATCTGGAGAAATGCTATAGCCCAGGGATAGTTACATTACTAAGACCTTTTTTCAAATGCTGCCTTCAGATGCTTTTCAATAGGAGCATGAGCTCCTTTGCCTCAGTGTGGGAGGGGAAAAGAAAAATCATGTGGCTCCCTAATATTTCTTCTGGCATACACATAAAACATACCTGGGTCTTTCCCTAAAGTACACTTAATAGTCACAGACAGCAAAAATGACTTAATATTTTAACTGAGCTTTGGTTTGGGACCTACCAGCAGCAGAGGTACTCCAAAATTACTGAGTTCTGATATTAGAAGAGGCCCATATTCTTCAGGATATGGGATTCAGCACAGTAACTTCTGAGATTCTTTCCTTGATTGAAAGACTGTTGAGGGTCTAGTTTAGAAAGAGAATCCCAGAATCCTTCATCAGCTCAGTTTACCTTGAAAAAGATATGCCAAGCCACCAAAGAGTTGTTCCCAAATAAATGATGACCAAGAGAAGGCAGCCAAATGTGGCCTGTTAATTTTCTTCTGCAATAAATGCATCTGAGCATTTAATCTAATATGAAGGCCTCTTGTGATACAAAATTAATGACCTGTACGATTTATTTTTTAAGGTCTGCTATAAATTAGATGCATCAGTTGGATGTTTTGGGTGGTTTTTTTTCTAAGGAACAGTTATCTGGTTTGGAAATCTAGTCAAGCCATTGAGTTTAATTATTGTCTCATTTCTGAAAGATATACAATTGCGCTAATATTTAGAGCAGATTTCTAGGAAAATAAATATGTTTAACATTTTCTTTGCTTAAAAACTTCAGTGGAACATGTGCTCCATTTAGCTTGGAATGTCTGGTTTTATAACACAACCACAATACATGTGAAATGCTCTCCACAAAACTGAAAATATGAGACTTTAATGAATAAGATGACTATAACTTACAGTTATGCCATGCAGTTCTGCAACTTTTACTGTACAGTTCCCTAAGTGCTTAATCTTGGGCATTTACCACTGACGTCAGTGGGAACTAAGTGCCCAAAATCTCCTTAAGCACTTCTGGATGTGTGGTATACAAGGTTATATTTTACATTTAGTTTATTTTTTAATGCATTTATTTTCTATTCAGTTTCAAAATAATGCCAGGTAGTGTGGAAGTTTTCCAGCTTAGTAAGCCGTTCACTTGGGAGCAAATTGAATTTCATTCATTTAGTCTTTGGAATAAAAATAGAAAATATAATAGTCAGTCTTGGGACAAATAGCTTCTGATCAGCAGTCTGCTGTACTCAACAGGACCTTTGGATGTGTTTCTTGGAGAACATTTCCCACTGGTTCCTGAAGAGCTCAATCCTGCTGCTGGTCTGGGAAACATGGAGCTCTGTGTACAAAAAGTTGGCACATCTTACGGTCCCCTTCTGCTGCTAAATAATTTTGAAAAGGAATGTAAACTGTCCCAGCTGTGTAGGAAGGATGCAAAATAAATTAGAAATATTTAGAAGGAGCTGTGGGACATTGTGAATTTACATATTGAAAAAACTTATGAACCCATTTTGTCATTCAGTATATAACCTCTTATAAAAATGAAAAGATAGAAGGGTGCTTGTAGCACAGAATCACAGAATATATGGAGTTGCAAGGGGCTCACGAGGCTGAAGTCCAGCTCTTAAGAGAGTGGCCCATAGAGGGGTTGAATCCACAGCCTTGGCATTATTAGCACCAGGCTCTGACCAACTGAGCATATGTGAGCATATGCACTATGTATATGTGTAAATATTGTCATATTTAAAGATAAGGCTGCATATCAGTCATACAGTAAATTTTCTTGGTTTTCATTCTTTATTTGTGTATTCCTACATTGATTCTCACAGACTTTATAATAAGGATATTCCTTTGAATATGTGTTTACTTCCCAGAGGTACCATTCCTTTTACTAGTCTCAGAGCATATTCCACTCCTGGTTTTGCTTTTATTTATTGATAGAATGTAATGTATTAAGGAAATACAATCTTCCTTATCCTAGCTTAATTACTGTTTTCAGTATTTTTTTTCATCTTTTTAATACTTGGTACTAATCAAAGTCATAATTCAGTAGACTGCAAAGACCATCAAGTATTTATCTTTTTTCAGTATTTACTTTTACTTTGCCACTTTTGACTTCTATTAATAACTCATACTAGTTTCTAATAGTACCTCAAAGTGCATTCAAACAAAATGACTACCTAGGGACATCAGGGTTCTTCTGACTGGTTTTTGGTAGTGTTTATATGAGCAACTTCACATGTTGATGATCACTGTGCACGGCTATGTATGTTAGTCTAAATTTGCTTTCCTTACTCTGGCAAAAATCCTGCTGGCTTCAGTAGTAATTTTCCTGTTGAGGTTTATGCCTGTCCCTGATGGAGAAGCCCGGAGTCCCAAGAGGAAGAAGTCATTTAAAGCTCACAGAGCTCTCCAACCCAGGAGGATGATCACCCAGTGAGTGACACAGCTCTTGGGAGGTGGATGACTTCTTCTCCCTGAGTCTGACGACTGTGGCATAACGAAATGGGGCCTTCCAAGGTTGTTAAACCTGGAGGCTAAAGCTCATGTTGAAACAAAAGCCAAATCATGTGGTATCAATACTGTAGTAGGTATTTACTGCTTCAAAACTCTCCATGGGCTGCAGGATCAAGTTTCAAGGGGGAAAATCCCCTACTTGTTTATACATCTAATTGGTTTCCATATAACAGGTGGATACTTTTTGTGTTTGGCATGAGTTATATACTTAGCATATAAAAGAAAATAGAGGAATAAGCTTAAATTGAAACAAGATGATTGGGGTTTACTACTCTTAAAATACAGTTCTCTTCTTTGGGGGAGCAGGAACTGAATAGATTGGGAATGCCTAATGACTTTTCATATATAGACTTCATTGGCAGATATGCCTATGTAATTTCCTGCTCTTGAGAGTTTTATGACCTCTTCAGCCCTGAGTTGCTGTCTTTTACTGCAGCCCTCCATCTGCTGCAAGAAATAGTTGTAAGAAGAAAAGGAGCTTTGTTGCTCTCCCTTAGCAAACTATTACCAGCTTCCTCAAGATTCTTCATTAGGACACCTGAAGTGATACATTTTTAAAAAGAGTTTAATTAACGATTTAGTAAAACGTGAATTAAGAAGGAACTCAGCAGGCCAACAGATGTTGAAGCAAATTATACAAAGTGTTGTTGAAAGAGGAACCTTTTAAAACATACATACTCAAAGATCTCATGTAATTTATCCAACAGTTAGAGCAAAGGAATTCCCTACTGTTTTCACCCTGTAATGATAATAGAAATCAAAAACATTCCCAGCTGAATATCAGTCCAGGCTCAATCTGTATTTTAATAGGTGAGTTGCCTGTTTTGCAGATGGTTTTGTAAGAAACTTGTTTTTGTTGTTTATTGTTTTGTTTTTAAAGATGAGTGGATCATGAAAATATATTCCTTCTATGGAAGAAAAAGAAGCTTTTGCCTTTTTACCCTTTGATTGTTAGTGTTTCTTTCTAGGGGAAAAAAATCTGTTTTTAAATTTGGTAGTACATGGCATTTTTTCATGTATTTCATTTGTTAAAATGACACAAACAGTGATGCAGGCAGTTATACTCATGCTTTAGACATTTCAAAGCAATTATTTTAAAATTTAAATTATATACTATATCATGATTTTGCCCTTTTTTTTTTTTTAATATCTGGGTGAATTAGGAAAGGGAAGATGATTTCTTTACTGTTTAGTGAAAAGTGATTGTGGTACATCTCCTTTTACTTTTCTTCCCAAAGTCATCTGTTATGTATCCTGTAAGAGCTGTTAGTTCAAACAGGGAGAATGCTTACTAACAGAAGAACTGTAATGGCAAGACTGAGAAGGAGAAAGTAGAAGCAGCTTCTCACCAAGCAAACAGAGATTTTCATAAATTTGCTTTGGGAACTGGTCTTCTTTAGTATTTCCATACTAAAATTGTCATAAAAAATGGGAGCATGCTAGTAAATTCTGTTCTTGTGCTGATGATTCTTTCTAATTTGTGTCAGAGGATGACAAGTAATTCTTGTTAAAAAAATAATTAGGAAATGGCAAAGTATGAAAAAGGCATGAAATATAGTCAAAATTCTCACATTTAGTGATTGTTTGACAAAATTTCTGTTTTTAAACTGAAACCCCCTCCATGTAAAACCCCACCCCCCAAAAAAACCCCAAAAACAAACAAACAAACAAACCCTCATCATCTGTCTCCTTATTAGAGAAGAGACTGGACCATAAAAATGTATGGTAGATGTGGAGACAGTGGCTGTGTTACTAAAAGATATGAGAACCAGCATTTTCACCAGTGAGAAAAAAGTACACTGACATAACTGAGCATAAAATATTTCATACAGTTCTGATAATTCATTTGTTATAAAAACTCATTCAAATTGCAAAAGGTGCAGAGGAAGCCTATTTGGAATGAAAAAGACAAAGCATTCTTTGTGAGGTAGGATAAATTTCTTTAGTCTCACAGAAACATTCTGGAAGAGGGTGTAATACCATTCTGTAAATACATTTTGGGCAAAAAAAGCAGAGAAGAGGAGCTATTTGAGGTAAAGAACAAATAGATATATATTGGCCATGAATAAATTTATGCAAATACAGAAATCAGTAGCCAGTAGAGAAGGGGGGGTTCTGAATGTGGTTCCCTTTCAAAGTGAAAGGGATTTCTGATGAGTACACACATAAACTTTATGCAGTATTATATAGAGGATACACATCTGCAGGGTACTTGTGTCCTAAATCTGGTGTTACTGCTGCATAACTTCACCTGCTTCTTTTGAGTCTTTTTGAGTCCCATAGTGCAGTACTGCAGAGGAAAGTGTTTTGTCCATCTCAGGTGGTAATAAATAAGTGCTTCAATACTGCTCAGTCTTCCACAGATAAACACCTTCAGGAGCAGTACAAGGGAAGGGTGTTGCCCAAAGTCTGTGATTGGAGATGTAAAAGAAGCAGGCATGTTCACAGGCAATCCACTTTCTTTTGCATGTTCTGGCCTTGCAATTTGCTTTTTGCTATAATCTAAAAAGACACTTAAATTGTGTGTGCTAGACTCTAAAACAAGTGCCACAGATTCTGCTGCCTGGAGAGCATCCCAGTGGGCCTTTGTCCAGGAGACTTGGCTTGCAGTTTCACCAACAGTGCTGTCTGTGGTCATGGGTTATATCATAGCTTTGCTGTTTCTGCTCCAGATCTCCCAGAGAGAGTGGTTTCTTAGCATCACAGTTGTGTGTCTAACCTGCTGGCTTCTGCACAGCCTTTGTGGCATGGTTGTTTATCTACAGATTTCACTCAAGGTTTTCCCATAATGATATTATGATAGGTGCTTACATAACCCTGCTGTACTGCTTTGCAGTCTGTCCAAACCTTGCAGCATGAATATCAAGAGGATGACTGGTCATTGGGTTTTAAAACCACTGTGGCCCCTGTGTAGTGGAGGATGGAAAATGAAGCATCATAGCCCTGTGTTTGAGTCCTTCAAGCGTTCCCCTGACGGGATACAGGCATGTCATGCACAACAGAAAACCTGTTCCCTAATCCTGTAATTAATTTGTGCTTAAGTACCCTGTTTAGAATGTGTTGGCTCCTGAAGATGATGTAAATTCAGTTATGGGACTAATGCATTGTGTCATGGCAAAGTTGGTGTGATAACAAATAGTAAAATTTTATCATTATTAGTCTTTTAACTAGCAAAAGCAGCTTAAAGCCAATCCATTTTCAATCCATTCCAATCCATTTTCAATCAGTTCTTTCAAGTATTGTCTCTGTAAAAGGACCTAACAAAAAATCATTTTGTGTGCTTGGTCTCCAACAGATTTTAGAATGGTGTTTCTTTCTTTATGGCTCTTGTCTTCTAGGGTGGTAACAATTTTTTAATATATTTGCATGATTTCTATAGCAAGGAAGCTTCCAGCTTGGTTTGAATCACAGGGGTAGTGAAATCACAACTGTGTTGTTTGAGCTCCAGCGTTCATGGAAACTGCTATTTAGGTTGCCTGTGTTTCTCCAAACATAGATAAAGACATATGTCCAAGGAGTATAGCAAGAAAGAGAAGGATGGCTAAGGGAGCTTTTTACCCTGACTTATCAATTGCACACGTTTCTGCATCATGCAAAGAGAAACTCTAAGTGCTCATCTGCCCTCAGGACTTCCAGAAACAGCAAGTGTTGCAGCAATTGTTTTAAATGCAATTGTGGTTTAGAAACTGATTTTTGGTAGCACCTCATTAATATAAATAAAATTTCTTTTTTTCATATCAAAAATGTCAGTTAATGGGAACACCTGAGAAAGAACCCAAATTTCTGTTCTGTGTGAGATTGCTATTGAATCCTTTGTTTTGCTTCTGACTTGGTCTTTTTCTTTGCTTCACTGAAGCGCTGATTAGATGTACAGTATCATATCCCATATTAGCATCCAAGCACTAATTACAGGGCAGCAGATGTCACAAAAAAAAACATTATAGTAATAAGGACATGCATTTAGCAGCCAAATTTTGTTATGGCTGGAAACCTCTTCTTTGTGAGGAGTAAGTGCAGCAGCTTTTTGCCTGGCATTAGTTTAATGTACTCTTCAAAGTGATTTTTATCAGTGATTGGAGAAAATAGGAATGTAAACTTTTAGATTTTCTTTGGTGATATTGGAATGTATATCTCCTACTCCAGTGTAAAGATTGAGCAAGCAGTAAATTCACTCTGGTACAGTGTTTGGGATTTTTTCAATGCTGGTAATAGCTTTGTATCCCTGCCTTCATGAACCAAGTTTTACCATGCAACTGACTCAAAAATTAAATTCCACGAGGCTCAAGAAATCATGGGATTTGTTAAGAAATAATAATGCTGACATTTTTTATTTGCTTGCACAATTTCTAAGTTATCCAGATTAATTTCTTTTTTCCCCGAGAAGCCACAGTAAAAGCCACAATCTTTATTCAGTGGCAGAACTTCTGTAATTGGTCTTTTAAAAAATGAAGTATGTGGGAACTAATGGCACTTATCTGTGAGTGCCCAGTGGTATATTGAACCTATTTAATTTATTGCCATTGTTTGGCCTCCTTTGCTCTCTGGGTCTTAGCTACTTTGAATGCTTTGTATTGCTTCCCTATTTTAAGGTCCCTCCACCAACTTGTTAGCCCATAAATTATACTGTGCCAGCTTCTGTGCTATACCCTAGGCTGATCATCCTTTCTCTAGCCCTTCCTTGCTGGTGCTTCACCTTGCTGCAGAGGGAGCTGGTTTTGCATCCCTGCATGATGTATGGTGTGCATTCTGTGTAGCTCGGCACCGAAGAATGGCTGGAGGGTGGAATTTTCACAGGGTTGTCATTGGGCTTTGGTAAGTGCAGTGGTTATGTGTAGCCCTAACTGGCAAGTGCCAGCTGGAAACACAGCTCTGTCCCTGCTGTCCTCTGACCATAACTTCAGAGCAGTGGTGACTAAGTTCATTGGTGGTGAGGGAACTTGGAAGGCAAATGATAAGGTTAGCACACCATTACTTGATGTCATCTGGGAGAGGAACACACAGAAGGATCTGGTCCTCCTATAAGGAGTATGAGGCTCTTCTAATAATTTGATTTATCACTGGATGTCCTTGAGAAGTGGCTGCATGGCTGAGAAGGCAACAGATTTGATTTCAGTACTGACCTACTAAGATAACAGTTGTAATGTTTTCTTCTTTCTCCAATTCTGTGGTGTCACAGGATTTATGAACTGTATTTTTAAATCAATAAGATCTGGTTTTTACCCTCTATAACTTCCATAAAAATATTTCTTGCTTTTAGAGAGATCATTGTAATGTGTGAATCAGGCTGGGATCTGTTTTGTCAGTCTGGCTTCCATTTAAATCTCTATCGGTTTAGACCAGAGGTTGGGGCTCTTCACACAGCATTGCTGTGACATCTGTGGTCTTCCTACTCATCATGTCTATCTTTTTCAGTGTTCCCTTTAGCAAATCTGCTTGAGTATGATCTTGAAAACTGTGCTTGAGTTCTGAAAACTGTGGCCATTGAAAGGCTCTTAAAACACTGTTAAGGTATGTGAAATTTCTGGACGGTACTTTTTGAAGTGAACTAGGATTTCTTAAAATAATATTTTTCCAGGTATATGGTTTATATAGTAAAGTTCAATTTGCATGTATACATATGCAAGTACTCACCCATAATTCTCCTGAAAGATTTTTAAGGTGCATTATTTCCTTCCACTTTATTTACATCTCACTGACTGTAACCTTTATGATGCTGCATTGGATTTTCTTGTCTGATGGATTTTTTTAAGGTAACCTGGGGATGAGTGTTCAAGAAAACTACTGCTATGATTCTAGGGCTTCCATTATCTCCTGGGGCTCTGCTTTAGGAGGCATACTTTCACAGTTTCTGCCTTCATGAGAATCTTCTGATTGAATAATAGCCTTGAATTCCATTAGGAACTATGTGGTTTTTTCTTAGCAAAATAAGGAGAAGGTGGTTATTTTCCCATAAGCAGCATGTTTCATTTTCTTGTAGTCTATCTTGACATTACACATGTGCTGCTCCTGTTGTCATTCATTAATTTTCCTTTTGAGATCCTTGTTCAGTCATTATTTTATACCAAGTCCTGAAGAATGTATTTATACAGGGTTTTTTTCAACTCCTCCTTCTTTCTCTGAATTAATTATAAATTTAATCATTTGCTGCTTGTCTGTGTTCCAAGCAAATGATAGTTGTGGGTGCATTTGATTGCCTTGGTTATTGTTTTATGTATTTCAATTTCTGAAGTAATCATAGTTTGACAAGTGCTGTCCATTCTTCTGCATGTCAAAGACTCCACACTCAAAGGGAAATTACAGAGAAAACATGTTCCACAGATGGAAGAGCTATGTGACTATCCATTTAAGGAGCCAGTATGGCTTCCTTCCTTGGCATGCAGCTATAACAGAGTTTTAGTGAAATTAAAACAAGTCTCTATAAATAAAGTAGATATTTCCCTGATACAGATTAGGGAAAGTAATGAATATGACTCAATGTAATTTGTTGGTTGTTTTGTAACTGTGATTAAACTACGACTACTTTTGCAGGGCAGTTGAAGTATAGGAAGCATTTTCTTTTATGTTGCAAAGAGTCTTTAATGCTTAGGGTTGACAGCCAAATCAGAGAAGCTTAAATTCAGATGGTTAAAAAAGAGTCTGAGCTTTGGTACAGTAAACTATGGTATTTCTCTCTAGCCTGCCAAGTTGCCATGTGGTATTTGCCTTCTGCACATTTATTCTGTCACAGGCCTCTTTGCCTCTTTGCTAAGGCTCACAACAGAGTAGTTGGGAGCACAGAGGGTGGGTTTCCCTCATATCTTTAAAGATATTTAAGGACGTTACAGCATCCTTGGGATTTTGTTATCTGTATAATTTTTGTATCTAACACCATTCAGGATCTAGGTCTTTCTTTCTTTTCTTTTTTTTTTCTTTTCTCAATACATTTTTATACAGAGAAGTTCATCAAGAAAGATTTAGTGCTGAGTAGTTTGGTCCCAGTCCAACATAACCTTGAAACTTGTAATCAATTGTCAAGCTCTCAGGTAATCCCATTGAAATACCTGTGTGAGTCCTTGGCTGGAGCAGAATAGACTTGGCATCCTCTAGCCTGCCACTGCAGAGAAGCACTTGTCTAGCCAGAAATTGCTCATCACAAACACACACACACACAAAAAGGACTGTGATTGCCAACTCTTCTTGTGTCCTCTGAGTTACTGAATAGTTACGGAACAGTAATGATATTTTATATCTGATGACCCAGAATCCAGGGGTTATGTCACCATTACTAAACAATTTCTCTAGTGGGGGAGCATTGAGTGCTCACCACTGCATGCTGATTGTCTTTTTGGGTCAATGGCTTTGGGTAAGTTCTTTCAGATTCATTGAAATGTTGGCAGTTCAGTCTCTTTTATATAAAATTGTTTTGTGCCTCTCCTACAAATGAACAATTGGGAAGCCATTGATTTTACAGCCTGTTCATTTTAGTGAACCTGATGGTGGATGAACAGAAGGAATGTACTAGGTAAACTTTTTTATCCAAGGTCTCAGTAAGCATTTCACAAAGCTTTGTGAACAGCAGACATTGTGCTCTGCCCAGTCTGGACATGTTGCCTGTTTGGGCATTGAGGTATCAGAGCTTTGGCATCTCGTCACTCTTGAACAGATTACTTTAGTTGTAAAACTGAGTTATATTTTATTGTGTTTTAATTATCTTGTGCTACACTGCTGGGATTGCTGGGATTTTTCACTTCTCGATCTTGAGCCACAGAATAGAAGTGGAAACAGAACTCTATTTTTTGCTATGCTTGGTGCTGCCTGGAAAAGGATGTTTTTTGTTGCACATAAATAAATAAGGGAGGGAATGTTTTGACTCTCTACATTATCATTAATATAATATGAAGATGCTATATTCTGTAGCAAGTATTTTTGTGTTGAGTGCACTCATACTCCCAGGAATGTGTTAATTATTTCATGTTTTGAGTTCCCCCATTTATGGAAAAAAAGCAGCGTGTTTGCCTTCTGATGATAATGGCACCCAGAGGAAGCATTGCTTCAGTTCTCCGGTTGAGTTTTGTAGATGTCTTCTATGTTGTTGGGGAAAAGAAGGAACAGATAAGTGAAAATGCAAGTAGTTGTCTGCAAATTGCAACCCAAGTTCTGTGATTACAAAGGCCAAGCCAGGTGTGGCAGTGTGTGACAACAGGAGATACTTTGTGGTTTGGGTTTTATAAAGTTTAAGAAAGCACTGGGAGCCAATTAGAAAAGTTACACATAATTCCAAATAACCATAGCAAGGTTGTGTTTGTTTCTTGCTGTTTTTTCCTTTTAAGTGGATTCAATTAATGATTTTATTATTTACTTTCAGATCTCGGCTATGCACCATAAAAGTAACTGGGGGTTTTTTTCCAGTGGCTTAAATGAGACCTGCTCTGCAATTAGCTTTAAAATAGCAGCTAAAATAAGGCAATGAAACCAGCATTTTTCAGTCAAACAGACTGAAGTTGTGCTGCCTTCAAGAGAGATGTTAAGGATCTCCTAAAAGGTTTTGTTAAAGTAAGATTTGTACCCCACAAATCAGCCACCCAATTCTTCCATCTTTTAAAGTCCTCTTTCCATCTTTCAGCAGATGGATGCTGAAATGGACCCAAGTAAAACAGATAACATTTTAAAAATACACCTCTGTTCAGCATCCTGTTCTTTCCATCATATCTGAATTTAGTCCCATTCGTATGAGAGCATTTTAAAGGAAAAGACTCACTAAACTCTTCAGCAATCTTTGTTTATGTCTATTCACAGTAATACACAGTAATTCTTTTGACATTACTAAATTAGTGTTACCCAAGACTGGAAATGTTTATCAGGCCTGCTAGAGGAGATTGAATATCTTTCTTTCTTTCTTCTGTGTTGCTCACAGTCACCGTGATGATCAGAAGATTATAGCATGGGATTTTATTGCGTGCCATGTATTGGAGTTGTACGGGGCAGGCTAATGACTTTTTTGCAATAGTGTTTAATTGGACAATTATCAGGCTTATTCTGTCTCTGGGATGATGTGTGTTCATACTCTATTCTGGATCTTTTTTTCCTTCTACATCTCTACAGAATTCCTGTACACATTTTATTTATAGAATTTCATTTACCACTCAAATATTCAATGAAGAGAGAAAAGAAATTCAAATCAAATTTTTCATTTGAGGGTTTGAGGGGCACAAAGCAATGAATAAGTTTATTTTTTCTGTAATTAGTGTGACTTTGAATCAGTCAGAGATTTTAAAAGTCTGGGTAAGAAAATATATTAATGTAGAATATTCTGATTAGTTATTTAGATTTTTGTGTTTGCCATGAGAATGGTCAAAGACTGGAATAGGATTTATGGAGACATTATGATAACTCTGTTCTTGGAGAGACTCAGCATTCACTTGGACATGGGCTTGAGTAGCCTGTTCTAAACAGACCTGTTTTGGGCCAGGGAGGGCTGTTTTAACCTGTTTGGGCTAAATGATCCTGAAAGTCCCATATGACTTCAGGTGCTGCGATTCTGTGATTCAGTTCACCATTTTGAAGAAACTCAAGCATGCTTGACCATGCTTTCCATGGAAAGGAGTTCTTTCCCTCTTCCCTTTGCCACAATGTGCTGAGATTACAAAGGTTTTTAGTAGAAGCTGTGTTAGCACACATTTACAAAATGCTACTGTGTCCATAAAATCTGAGAAATTATGTCCTTACTGATTTATTAAGCAGGTTACTCAGGAATTTATTTAAAACAATGAAAGAAGAAGAAAAAATATTTGTAAGATTTCATGAAAAAAAAAATTAAGTAAGACTGTCTTTTCTGTAGATGCTGTGCCATCAATAAAAAAAGTGTTTAAGTAACATTGCAACCCTAGTGATTCTGTCACTGAACAGCTATTACATCATGAATCAAATTGATCCAATGGTTCAGAATTTTGTTTTCAAAATGTGTTTTACAGGCTGTCAGTTAAGATGGGAAGATGGAATAAAAAATACCTTTTTTTTTTTTGTGGAAAAAAGGACAACAGAAATAACAGCTGCAGTTACAGCTGGTGAATGCAGTAGGTAGCCATAACATTTTCCAAAATGAGTGAGCAATTCAGGACAGAAAGGGGCAGGTGCAAATCAGGCTAGAATGAAATCAAGTCAGAGGAGACCCTTCAGCTTCATAAATTAGGTGATTATTTCTGTGATGCATCCTGTTCAAGGATACAGGTCCAGTTATATGTTCACAGCTTAATGGCTGGGTCATGGTAGTGCCCTTTAACTCTGTTTGGGAGCAAGACCAAGGACAAATGGAATCACCTTTGCAGTCATTCTTTAGTCTGTTGTTGATCATATGTGTGCCTAAATCATCTCTGTAACACTGCTGGTCAAATACAATGAAACAATTACAGGGTGCATTCCCAGGTACAAATTACTTTCTATAGACCACTTGTGTTAAGTTCCTCTGAGAATAACCCAGTTGCTTTTTCCTGCTCCAGCTGGCCTGGCTCAGGACTATTCAGTATTCTGGTTTTCACTTGTATCTCACTTGCAGCATCCTTTGGAAATGAGTAGCAGATGCCCAGTTTGATGTGCAGGTCCTCTGATCATTGAGCACATATGCTCCTTTGTCATTCTGTCTCAATAATTGAAAGTACTGTCAGATGTAGAAACAAAACAAAACCCTGCTAAGATCCCAAGGAAAAATTATTTCTGCCTAGTTTGTTGGATGATTTTTCAGTTTACAAACAGTTCCTCTGCACATTTATAATTTTCTGTCTAGGGGAAGTTTGTCAGTACTGGTAGCTCTGGGAATTACTTCCTGAGTGCCTCAGCCCACTCTCCATTTCTTCCTTTGCTATTGTATTGTATTTCATGAAGAGAATTTTTCAGGTAGTAATCTAACTTCTTGGTAATGAAGAATTTTTTTTTTCTCACCTCCTTGATGTTATGGTAACATTCATGACCGTATAGTTATTGTCTGGCCATTTAGTTCTGTACTACTGAACAGGAAAATGGTGTTAATAGAATAAGAAAGTTTTTTTTGAGCTTTCTTTACCAAAATTTATGGTTGGCATCTTTTTCAATTGCCAACCATGTATTTCCACTTGGACCCACTGAAATGGAAACTCAGGTTCTATAATGAT
>VWZN01012684.1:37406-56923 GCA_013396955.1 Regulus satrapa | reverse complement strand
AACCTTTTGTCTATATACATGTCTATATAAAATACAACCTTGAAAACAGATGGATTGTCAGGATGCTGTGTCAGTTTCAGAAAAGCACCCAGTGTTTTTCCTGGTTTTCTCATGCTTTCAATTTCCATTAAATCTAGTTGAAGGCAGGCATCATTTATTTTCTGCTTTTGTATAACATCAAACAATCCCTAATTAGGGCTGCTAAACAGAATGATAGCACAAATTATATACCCATGTGTAACTCTTGTATTAAATACATTTAAGACATTGGTAAAGACACTGAGACAAGGGTAGGGAGACAGATATATTGAAATAGGTATTCTGATTTCCTGTATTTGCTGACATTTTGATTAACCAGCAGAAGAGAAAGACCTTGGGGCTCATCTGTACTGCTTCTGTGAGCCATTCCTCCCAAATGAATGGCTTTTGGGATGGATTTTTTAAAAAATTTTTTTTAACACTAATGAAGACTTTAATTTGTGCAGGGTTCTTGCCAAGTGTTTATCACAGCTTGCAGTGACAATGCAAAATACCACAAAAGGTACTTTCGAAAAAAAACCCAAACCCCTAGTTCTCTAATTCTAATGTCTATATGTCTAGAAATTTCCATCTTGTTTTGAATTATAGCATATAAAGAAAAAGATTTGAAATGACACAGCAAGGTTTTGAACACTTAATATGTTTAAGCTTATGCAGATGCACTGAGAGTAATCATTTCTCTTCTTACACTCAGGTGTCCAACATGATCCTTGTTTCTATCAGCTTTTTTTAAACTACTAAATGCCAGTAAGCTTTAAAGGGTCTTCTCCAGCTAATGGAATGGTCTTCCATATTTTTCCAGACTTTTTGAAATAACAAAAAAAAAATCAATAAACTATTAAAATTATGTAACCTAGCCAATGAAAGAGGATTTTTTGGGGGGGAAGGGGGTAGGGTGCAGTAGAATGAACTTTTTTTTTGTGTATAATACTAAGGAATAAGCATATATTTTTGGATTCTTGATTTTAAAATTATATTAAACTGACTAGAGTGCAGAACATACACCAAATATAGAATGAAATATTATTTATTTTCCTTATGATAATGCTTAATCTACATATTGCATAATGTGTAAGATTATACAGTTATATTCTATCTGCATAAAAGCATCTCCTGATATCCAAATTGCATAGAATTTTAAATTAAGTTTAAATATGAAATATTTCCTTTTATCTCCTTTTAATATTCTTCTTTCTTTACATTTAGTTTGACTATTAAAAGAATGTGTTTTAAAATTTTTTTTCTTTGTATAAAATTCATTTGTATATCTCTCCTGACAGTATTTTACATCCTGTTTTGAGGTCATGAAAGGCAAACACTCTTTCTTACTAACATTTCATTAAGAATTATAATACTGTTGTCAGCAGAATGCAATAGCTGTAAAGGAAGCTCGCTACCAAAAGTCTCTTTTATATCACATTCTTTATAAATATGAGTCAATGGAATGAGGACATGATTAATGCAACTGAATTTATAGATAAGCCTAACTTAGCATGCAGCACATGAGAAGAAAGAAAAGAAGTTTTACCACATTTCTTTCTGCCAATTGGAAGCGTATCACTAGATCTATGAAGGCCTGGGAAACAAATTTTTAAAATGCCAAAAAGCTCCATCAATTACAGGTCTGGTGTAATTAATGCTGACATATATAGCTGCATTTTAGTGCTCCTCAGCAAGGAAAAAGGAGACAGGCAGTGACTTATAAGGTAGAGGAACAATTGTGATCTGCAAAACAACACAGTGAATTGATCTAAGCTGAATAAATTGCAGAAGTTAACTTTCTGAACTAGAGCTGTTACTTAATTATACAAAAGCAAAAATAAAACAGCTTTAAAATTAATAGATATTTTGCATTTATAGTGCTAAATGGAAATAAAGGTGCTCAAGATTATAATAATGAAAACAAATGGATTTCAGTATGTCTGAGTTGTCAATGCCACAAGGTGAAAGACCTGAGTAATGAGTGAGAGGAGGATAGCAAATATCCAACATGTCTGCATAAGACTCAGGTACATACAGACCAGTTAAGTATGTGCACAATGAAAGTGAGTTGAGGCTGAAAGGAGTCTGGAGCAGAACTATATCCAAGTAAAGAAGAACAGAGGATCCTGGCCTGAATTGAGGGGAAAAGAAAGGCTCAAATGGATGTGGTGTACATTGAGAAGCAAGATGTAACTTCAAACAAAGGAATTTGCTTAACTGATATAAGAATAAACAAGAGAAACTATCAGTAAACAATGCGTGGTAGGAATGAGAAGAACATTTCTGTCCCTCAGATCTACAATAGAATAATAGTAGATATATTGATTGATCTATCTATTTTTCTATCTGAAAAATAATTAGGTAATGACAGCTAGTTTGTAAAGGTGATATACAACTCATTTGCGCTTGATTCTTGATTCTCTTGATTTTGTTGCCCTAGAAATTTACCTTTTATCCTGTTCTCAAATTTCTGAGTATGCTTGGGCTGGGGGAAGCAATTATATCACCAAAGGAATTATTTTTTTTCAAGCCCTTATTTGCTGGAGAAGGAAACAAGGAAACAAGGCCCTTACACTGCACCTGCACTTCTAGGCTGAAAAAGGCACACTTATGGTGGGAAATGGTTTTGTTTGTTTGTTTGGTAGTTTTTCAGAGAAAGATGAATTTAGAATAAGTATTATTTTTCGCCCACATAGTGGTTGTAAAAGAAGGCAGGTGGGATCAAAAGAAGGATGAAGAGAAGGGAGAGGCCTAGATAAGATTTTCTTTTGAGCAAATGCAAATGAAGCAAAGAGGTCCTTGTACTGGGTTTGGCATGTATACCTTTTGAAAAATGCATGGCTTATAGAAGCATTCCCTATGTTTTTGCTGGCAAGATTGTGACACTTGTCTTGAATGAAATTTGGCACAAACATATTTATGGACCTCTGGGAACAAATTGACTGCTTCAGAAGGCAGGAAACACTTCCCTTGTGGACTAAAACTGAAGCAATTGGTGAGAAGCAAAATATGTTCCCTAGTTTCCGTCTAAATTGCTGAATACTGGCTGTTGCTGAAGGCAAGGCATTGGACTTGATGTAGTGCATCACATGCATCAAATGATGCAATTTGATATGGGAGATCCTATTAGTCAATTTGCTTTAAATTGAAGTACTACAAAAACATATATGAACAATGTATAGTTCTATAATTCTAATTCTATAGAATTATAGTTCTAGAACTCTAATAATTTTCTACTGTCACAGAAAAAAACTGTATAATAAGTAGAAAATGGAGTACTGCATAGTGATCTGGATTTATGCATTACAAATCCAGAATTAGATTGAGGAAATGTAAATAAATTTCATATGCCCTTCCCTTACTTTTGAAAAAAATGTTTAGTATCTCTGAAAGATTGGTTTAAGTGTATTAAAAAAGGAAAACTTCCTTTGGTTCAGATATTAAATTCTGCTTACCTGAATCTAAGATTACATTGTCTGGTGGGTGAGCTGGGTATATTCTTGCATATAAGCATATAAGTGTCATACAGCATATAAGTGTCTATAGCATATTTAAGTGTCATTAGGCAGTGGGGTTTTGGTAGGTCCTATTAGGAAGGGTTTTTTCTTTAAGGTCATTATCTACTGGTTACTACATTGCAAAGTGTGCTCTTAAAATATTATCTTGTACACTGATTGCACTGAATGGGTTAGTGCAACTCATTTGTGTTATGAAAATAATGACCCATTTCATTAGTAGTGGTAGTGAAGAAAATCTAAAGGGAGATTTCTTGTTTTAATTGGAGGACTGTACATTTGAAAGGAGATTAGTATTATTACACTAGAAAAGTTGGTCTAAGAAGACAGAAAATGTGTGCTTTCTGCATTAGTAAATATTTTCTTATGTATTTTATATATTATTTATATATCTTTGCTATATTTTGAAAAAATTGTTTGAAATTGGTACTTCAAGTGAAGTTTCTATTTTTCTGTGTTCAATTAAAGTAAAAATAATACCTTGCTTTTTATTTGTTGCTAAATTTTTGCCTATTATGGTGAAAGAAGGCAGCACAACTCTTGCCTGTGATTCGGGATACAGTAAAAACAAGGCAGATAGTCATATGGACTTGTAATCTCTTTTCTGACCCAAGAAATTCCATTCTGCACTTATGTGTGGGTGCCTCCAGGCTGCAGCTCTCTCCAAAGTCCAGTGGTCCACGGGGAACACCACACTATGAAGGAGCACAGCACTGAGTTTGGGCAGGACTTCCTTTGTGGTCAGTAACTCATGAACGGCTTCTTTTTAGGGTCTGAACAGCTGATTTTGTTCAATCCCAGACTACTTATCTTTTACAAACATATGATGTGAGCATTAAATGGTGTGAGTTCCATGGAAAACTGAGTATTTGAGACATGGGAACTTGCATTATCTGAGAGCATTACCCAGCTTGAAAATTCCTGTTCGTGGCAGTTTGACTCCTATCTAGAGAAAACTTTTCTTTCCCCCAATTCATTTGTTGGTGACACTCGAGTTCAGGCAGTTTCTGCTATTTTGTGGCTTCCCCCTTATGCTCTTGTATCTTGGCCACAGGATTTCAGAGCAAAGTTTGCTTTATTCTCTTCATACTTATAAACAACTATGCTTTTTAAGTGAACTGTGAAAGGGGAGGGTGAGGAGGAGTGGATGCAGTACATGTTTCTGTGTTTCCAATGCTTTCTCTGTCCCGTTAGAGAAGCTCTCAAAAAGTACATTGTGCTTTCTTGGCATAAAGTGCAGATTGATGCCTTGATGTGAATGCTGTGTTTTGTAACAGCTCCTTGATTGTTATTTAGAGGTGTCTCCTTCTTTAGTGGCCGTGTATGATTTGAAGCCAGCTGTGGCATGGGAGACTCCTTTTGGTCACCACCTTTTCACATACAGGCTCCCATGAGGCCTGGTTCCCATGACACTGTAGGCTGGATCAGTTTCGGGGGGATGGGTGGGTGTGCATGTGAGGCATTCCTGGAATGGATTCAAACCCTTTTCTTGGCCAAAAGGGTCTTTCAAGTTTGTTAATATATCTGTTAACAGTTTGCCTCATGATTTCCAGGAAGTTAGATGTATGGAGAAGAGGGAGTTTCTCTCAGTTTTTAGACAGCTGTGGTAAAACAATTTAGTTGGGTGGTAGTTTGGAAGTTGGCAAGATTTTTAGCTAATCTGCTGTGAAGCTATCCCTGGGTGGGTTAGACAATATTTTAAAAATGATAATTAGGACATGTATGTTTTTCTCCCCTCCAACGTATTTATTGAATTATGTAGTGAAGTACATAGGTTCTGTGATATTTCTATTAAAGAACACTTCCAGATTCTTCAGTTCTTAAAAATTACTCTCATAGATGAGGTCTCCGATTACATCCATCCTATAATCTCTCTTTTACTTTTAATTCTGCATGCAACCATTTTTAAATGTCAGGTTACTTGCCATTTCTTGTATTATGTTTTCTCCAATCAATCTGCAACCAAGTCATCTTTACATTTTCATAATCAAATGCTGGTTTTATGTGAACCCCAGAATTTAAAAAAAGACAGACTGTTAAATTATAGCTTTGCCATGTGGAATGAGATCTGTTAAATCAAGCTATGTGTATTTATATAGTTAGAGGGCTTTTTTCTATTGTTTTATCATGTTTGTTTATGATGCAATTTTTTCCTCTATATTGAAAAAATTGAGCAGTAAAAATAGAGTATTTTACATGATATACATATAGAAAAATAGTTCTCTTTCAAAATTGCATCTTGAATTTTGCTTTTCAGCAGTATTCTGTTTAAGGGGTAGAAGTTTGATGGCCTTAAATCTAAAAGATCTCTTAAATTTACTGCTACATTGACATAGTTCTTTATAGAGTAACTCTTGTAATTGAAACTGCTTAATGAAAAGGTACTTAATCTCTCTCTATGTTATCACACAACCTTGTTATCACACAGAATGATTACTCATCAATCTTACCTGAATGGCAGATCCAAGAGCAGTGCTGAGTGTTATAGACTGCAATTTCCAGAAATCCTGGATAAGAGTTTTCTGAGATGCCTTGCATATTTTGTACAGCACAATTCTTTAAAGATACAGAATTAGTAATAGTGCATCCTTTACTTGCTTATGTTGGTCTGCATGTAAGGAGAACTCTTTCACTTCAAACTGCCTAGCAGAAGTGTGCATGTAAAAAAAATAAATTAACTTAAATGTAATATCAGAAGCTCTAACAATTTTATGTTCTTCAGATAACACATTTCTGGCAGAGAGAAAGATGGAGAGTAAGGAGATGTAGACCATAGAGTTAACTTCACCATGAAAATGTACTTTTTATCCTTTAAATGAAATTATAAAAAAATATATGGGAAGAACAAGGTAAGGGATTTTGGAGCTTCTACTGTTGTGGAAAATAACAGAAGAAAATAAAAACATTTGGATATATTAAATGAAAAAGTGGGACACTTTTCATGTTAGAAATAATTTTCATGTACATAGTCTTTATTTAAGCTATGAAGTGGCAGATCCTTAATAAGACCAACATGTAATAAGTAATTCCTCCTAATCATGAAATATTTTTGAAGAGCTCTTCAATGACATATTTTAGGACTTCATCAACTGTCAATTATAGAGCAGATTAAGACTCTCACTGTGGGCAGTGCTGACATAATATGTCCATTCGTGACTTCCTTTACCTTCCTAGGAATCTCTGAGATTAGCAGAGACAGGTTATTGGAGTTCACTAAAAATGTTTTATGATTGGATGATAATTCTTTTATTTCTGAAGAGGAAATATTGTGTCTGGGGCCTTGTTTATGAGTTTCATAGGAGAGATGAAATTGTGCTGCGCTCTGCAGAGATTTCCATTACATCTGCCCACATCATTCTGAAGCGATCTTTCAAATAGTTTCTCTCACTTTCTGGATTTTCCTTTTATCTCTGTGCCATTAGTTATAACTCTGTGGAAGCATTCCTCATACTTTACTTACAAACAATTTAAACACTTACAATAAAATTTTTTTTTGTTGTGAAACTGAAAATCTTCAAATCTGTAATGCAGGCCTGGAACATTAATCTTTTTAACTTTTTCTGCTTCTTCCAATTTCTTAGTCTCCTCATGTTTTTGCAGGTATTTCGGTTCAAATCACAGAATCTTTTCTGCTTAAGGAACTTAAAAGATTAGAGTTTCAGGGATTTTTCAGTAGTTAGAAGCCATTCTCTTTGTCCCACCACTCTGTCTTTAGAAGTTGTTGTCAAATGTAAGAAAACTTTCACTGCAATGGAAAAACAGGGCTCTGAAAGATAATTAGTTTTGTGTCCATTCATAGTCAAGCGGAAAATCAAGGAGAAAAATTTAATTGCACTCATATATAGCATTTCATGAAAACTTTGTGTCTAATTACAGTGGGGAACACACAGCAGGGACACTAGAAAGAGAGATACCTTTAAACCCTTCATCTTTGAAGGGGCCTTTTCTGACCAGATAAGATCCAAGTAAGAAGAAAGAAGTCCAAAAAATAAGTCTCCTTGCAAGTTATACCCCATTAAATGTGTCATTGATGAGTAGGTTGCCTGTGAAGCATTTGTTGCAACACATATATTCTGCCTAATTATTAATAGAAAGAGTATTTTTTTTCTTGGTTGTTTTTTCCTAATTAACAATCTTCTGTGTTTTAGAACTGCTTGCCAACTTGAAAACTTGGTATAACAGCATGATTTCATGTGCTCTGTTCTGAGCTGAAGACTGCAGACGAGCCATTTGCTTAATGCAAATGATACTTGACTTCTATATTTTGTCCTTCATATTATCCATAGGAAATTATTCTTCCCTTTTACACATTTGTTATGGGATTCTCTGATTGTGGAACAAATGTGTTGCTCTAAAATTGGTAGCATACATGCTTCTTATTCTGGAAACTGACACAAAACAGCTGCATGGAACACTAGAGCAAAATAGACTTTATACCAACCACCAAAAAGTCCCTCAATTGCCTCTCAGGAGTCTCTATCTCAGGAAAAAAATGTTGACCTGTTAAAACTGACCATCATTCTGGATCTAGTACAAAAGTTTCAGGCGATAATAACTGAAAAGTGAATATATATTAGCAGTTACATTTTTCATAATGCACTGTTTTTTCCCCTCTAAAACATTTACAATATTTTTCAGGCTCCGTCTCAATAGATTATGTTTGTATTCTGAGAATTTTGGATCTAAGTGCAAGATATTTGTGCATTCTTAAAATTGTCTGCAACATCTCCACCCTACTACATTTCACAGTAGGAATGTCACCCTACATTTCTACTCTTTGTTAGCCATTTCAATTCTATCTGTCAAGTTAGGGAGATAAGTGACTTTAACAAAGAGGCTGCTGGGAAGCCTGAAATTTTGAAAAAATTATCAGAAAAACTAAAGTTTCTAATAAAAAAATATGAGATTCAGCTTCTGGGACTAACATTGAAATCTCTCAATCTCAGAAAATGTTTACATGGACTGATTTCCAAGTATTCATAAATTGAAATGCATTTGTAGAGCCACTCTTGTACTTTATAAAGGGAAAGGCATCAATTGCATATACTAAAATATCCATAACATAGTTTCCCTTGGATAGTTTGGAAAGCATTGCATTGGATGAAAGGGTCTCAACAAATCCTGGGACAGAATTTATAGTTGTAAATAACTGCAAGCATCTTGTGTATGTGCTGGTTTTATATGATAGATAAAGAGAAGTGCCACATATGCCATCTTTAAAAATTTTGAGTGAAGTTTTTTTTCAATGCCCAGTTCAATTTATGGAATTGTTTCTTTGTGTATTCTCACTGTACTACCTTGGCATCTGGGCTGCTTGTATAGTATTTAGCCTTTTTGAGAATCTCCATTCTTTCTTTTTTTCTAGTGCAGATGTTTCAGCCAAGCGAATTTTACATAGTGGGTAGACAGAGATTTTACTCAGAAATGATGCAGTGCAAGATTCGTGAGTCAGTGTTAATATTAATATGATTTTGATGGTTCTTTTGGTAACTGAGAGATATGTTGAGTAGTCAGGCTGATGTTAACTGTCTTTTCAGACACAGGTGATCCTTTTAGAGCGTTGGAAATATAATTCTGCTTAGCTACCTGTGTTTATCTCTGGAACAGAAAACTCAGCCTGTAAAGTAATAACTTAAATAATTGTCATTCCAAACACAAGTTTTGCCTTAGAAGGAGTGACTGAAATGATAGTAAGGAAGATAGGAAGAAAGGCTGCAAGCCCAAAGGAGTCAAAAGGGCTAACTACAAAGGTTGTCATCAGAACCAGATTAATGGGAATCAGTGTTGTGTGAACTCCTTATAGCTTGGCTGATTTACCCTTCAACCCAAATTCATCTACAATGACTGAAGGAAGAAAGTAGAGAGGCTTGTAAGAGCTCATGGTTCATGTTACTAAAATGATTGGTTTATCAGCTGTAATTAGGGAAACAAATTCTTTACATTATAAGCTTGACCATCTGCCATTTACATTTTAACTTTTCAGTTTTAGAATGAAGTATTTTGTATGTGGAGCATAACCACTTTCTCAATAAATAAAGAGGCACAACAATGACAATGCCACTGGAAAACCCATTTGAAAGTGCCTAACTTCATTACAATTTGATGTGACATTAGCAGCTATGAATTACTGGAAGAATATTTGCAGGATGAGGAATCCTGCTGGTCCAGATGGGATGCAGATTAAATGGCCAAGTTCATTTCCTGGTTGGGAGCTCCAAAGGGGCTCTGAAAGAAATCAGTTACCAATTACAGTACTGCACTGAAAACATTCAGTCCCTTAGTTAATAAGGACAAAGGGACACATCAAAGCTGCTGAAAGATAGTTATCACGAGGAGACAGGGTGTAGCAGAATGTGTCTCTTCAGATGCTGCTTGTTTTCCTTTCCAAGCTGCCATGCTGGAAGAGCAGGTGCTATTGCTCAAGAAATCTCTACAGCTGAAACACTGGGTCTGGCCTTTGGGACCATCAAATGATTTTGTCATCCTGACATCTGAAACCCCTGAATGCACCCTTTGTCCTATTGCATCCTAATCACAGGGCAGAAAATCAGGTTATATGTCATGCTCAGAGAACTGGAGGAGGACATGTGCTTAAATGACAACTGTTATAGTGACTGGATAACAATGTACACCGTGACTAGCCAACAAGACAGTTCCTAGGGTATTTGCAATACTGTAATTCATTTGTGCTTTTCTACAAAGCTGAACAAAAACCATGTCTTAAATGCAACCTAAACTTATTTTCAATTAACAAAAATAACTGTGGATAATGTCAGCTTACGAATGGGT
This sequence comes from Regulus satrapa, assembly GCA_013396955.1. NCBI lineage: Eukaryota > Metazoa > Chordata > Aves > Passeriformes > Regulidae > Regulus > Regulus satrapa. The sequence goes on along the minus strand of VWZN01012684.1, from coordinate 46,598 downwards.
CTAAAGATAGAATTTTGTTTGCCTGTTTGACAGACTTGATTCTTCTGCCCTAATCCACGTCTTGCCTGGCTATGCCTGGAGGCAGATACCCTGCTCCATGGATTCTTCACTTCTGTTCATGGGCGTTGTTCTGCCAACACATTAAGCTGTTTCTGTAGATAAATCATGCACAAATAAAAGAGCATATGTAAAATCCTAATCTTGTTTCATCGTGTATGAAGCACTATTGCTAAAATAAGAACCCCTTTCCTCCTACACTAAATCTTTGGATATCATTTGGGTCTGCACCAGTCGCATATTTCATTTTGATAAATATTCCTGAAGGAAGATCCAGACATGTCCTCATTTGTTTAATTTTAATCACTGCAGCAAGCTTTCTTGAGGGGAGACATTGGAACAATCTACCTCGGCTGGCATCCCACAACAGTTGCTGCTTCTGAGTGAAGTATTTAAAACCTTCAGGGAGTGGTGAGATGCAGCTCACATGGCCCCAAGTGGAAAACTGCTGCCAGGTCTCTGTCCTTCACAGGGAATTTGCAGGGGCCGACCAGTTAGTTTCTGAAAAAGCAGAATGGAACAAAAGCCCACCAGCTGGCCCATTTATCCACCAGCTGGCCCATTTATCCACCAGCAGAAAAAAATAAAAGGGTGCCCCAGTAATGGCTGCCCCAGTACAACTAGGTTTACTGGGTGAATTAGCTCTGAGGGAGTTAAGTGGTGTTTGGTAAGCATTACACCTCTATAAAGGAAACATAACAGCATGTGCAACTGGGCCTCAACATGGAATGAGAAATTTTAATGATTTGTCTCCACTCTTGTTTTCATTAAACACTGTCTCCAACCCTTGGCTTCAAGACCTATGCTAGATGCAAGGGTAATAAAGCAGTAAACCTCTTCTAACCCTCCCCAGGACATGGATTCATTGCTCAGATATGTGATCCATGCCTTTTTGGCGGTGTATGTTTTCCTGCATTCTGGAACATGTTTTGGATCAAAGAGATGCTTGGTTTAAAGGCTTCCTTGCTCTGACACTTTCTACTCTAATGCAAAGTTTTTGTAAAACAGATTAGATGTTAAAAGTGCTAAAATGTGTCAATCAACATAATTTGAATGACCAAAATAAGTTACAGTGGTCATATTATGTATTCTATTTATGGATAGTTGACACGCCATAACTGGAATATTTTGACAAGGAGAAGAAATCTTTGTACTATTAGGATTTAATGAGCAATTAAACATTCCATGACTCTCTGTAAATGGAAAAAAAAAAGTTGCAACAGTCTCAGAGGTCAGAAAAAGTTATAATTACAGATTTAATTGTTAACAGTTTTTACTGTTCTTGGTAGAGATTTTGAATCAGAATGTTACTCAAAATTCAGAAACATAGATGTGGAACTAGCACTACTTTGGCGACCTGATGGTATACAAAGACATTACTGTGGGGGTGCCAAAGATTTTACTTCATGTTAAGCTGAAAAGGAAAGATTTTATCTGGGTTTTTTGTACAATAGTCCTATGTGGAATGCAAATTCATATACAAAGCATCTAATGTGTTATTACAGGGCAGCTGATGTAAGACAATATTGTTAAATCCTTCCAGGAAATTGAAAATGGACAAATGGGAAAAAAAAAAAAATCCAACAAACCAAAATTTATATAGAGTCAAAGGATTTGCAGGTGCTTTATTCAAAGCTCAGTGTTTCTCGATTGCATGCAAGAGACTTCAGAATCAGCCATCACAGAGTATCCTAAATATATCTGAAATCCTGCAGTGATGTAAATACATTATTAAAGTTCTTGTTCTGTCTCTTGCCTGTAAAATCTTTACTTGAACCATATTTTTCTGTTTTATGAAGACAAGGAGAATGTTTTATTTTTTCATTTTCAAATTAATTTTTGTATGTTAGCTATAAAAATTCGAAGAATTTAGCTTCAGAATGTTTGCAGTAAGTGACCTAGTTCATTGTAAAAAGAGGTTAAAATTAGCCTTCATAAAAAAATCTATTTTCATCTCATAGAATATCTTTTAGTCCATGTCTTCTTGTATTTCATAAAGTGTCTATCTCTTCATGCTTAAAAAGCTGGTGTTGCTTTGCTTAGCTTTGATCAAGTCACGCTCATTCAGATCATGACAGCCTTAATTACATCCAGAGATATGGTAACAAGGCAGGCTTTTTTCTGCCTGGTATACTTACTATCTTATAGTATATAATTGATCCAGATTTTAAAATATTATGTATTCTTTTGCTTGTAAAAAGTGATCAACTGATATAAAATGAAGGTTTTTATGTTTTTGCTTTTAACACGTCTGTGTATTAGCATTCTGAGATAAGTAGAGCTGTTTGGTATTTTCACACTTAAAAATTACACATGCACTGTAAGAAGTCTCAGCTCACAATTCCTGGCTGCCCCATGTGACTTTTTATGACATGAAACTTGATAAGTTTATGCTGATCATATTCTTGGTTAGTTTTGCTAACTATATCCCACCATTGTTACAGCTAAAGCTTGCTATCTGCACCCTTCAAAATAATGACACACTGCATTCTTTATTCTTCTTTTTAGGAAAGTTGTAGCTGCACTAGAAAAGAATGTGTGTGCTTATGCAAACACATGACTGCCTGAGAGCTTTTTGAGCTGTGTCAGAAACCATAAAAATAATTATTGTTTTTACTGGATCAGATTTCAGCACAACTATAATTCTGTCTATGTGGTCCAGTGACATGCAGGAGATCGAAAATACAATATTAGGGCTTACAGATATGCTTTTCTACAAGTAATTGCTTTTGATTGTTCAAATCCAAGTATAAAAAATTTAATAGAGAACAGAATATATAATACTTCTGCAGAAGATATGCCTTCTGAAAAAACATTTCTTGTCCTTCTTTGAGCAGTGCTTTAGTCTCAGTCCCAGATTAGATACTGTTTTGCATGGACACGTGTATCAGTGATGGCTCAGAATCTGCTTTTTCCCCCCATGACCAGCCATCACAATTCACAGAATATGCATTTGTGAAGGATGTGGGGCTTGACCCCAGTCACTATCTTGCTGTAAGGGAGCAAAACAGGGCAGAGTCAGTCTTAATTCAGCCCATGATCAGTGGAGCTGGCAGTCAGGGAAGCTGGTCTGTGTTTAGCACTGATCAGACCAGATTACTTTCCAATGGACAAAGCAAAATACCTTTTTGTGGGTTTTTTTGAAAATAGAAAAACAGAGGTTTAATATCTATTTTGTGGCCACAAAATTAGTAGCAGAAATGTTGAAAAATCAGCTTGTTTCCTGGTCTTTCTGCTGGTTACGGCATCGTTGTTGAGTACTTGCACTCACACACACTTTACTCTAAGAGTAATTTCCATTCCATCATTTTTACCTCATTTATACTGCAATAAACCCCAGAGACCTCAGCAATATATATTCTCCTGTGCATTTTACAAATGAATAAAGAAGGAAGAAGGACTTTTCTTAAAGGAGCATGTAGATTTCAGTCACAGGTACTTTCCATAATGAAAAAGAAGAAGGCTGGGAATCTCTTTAAGACTCTCTGAAAGTATATAGTGAGGAATTTTGAGAATCATATGTCCTCTGTTGTTCACTATGCTGCCCTTCACCTACTTAATAAAGAGAAAGTGCATTTATATTAACAATGATAGCTTTAAGCTTTCTATCTTCTTCCCTGTAAGTCAGGAAAACTCATTACATATGTATGAATTTCAGTCCTGTTCAGGTATCCTGGCTGCCCATGTGTTGACTGGAGATGGTAAAATAACTGGGTTCTTCACTTCACCTGCAGTGCCATCATTCCATGAAGCACAAAACATAAGCCAGCTGGTGAAAATGGTTGGTTTTGCAGAGGGTCAGGTGCATTAGCAGCATGCCAAGGTGTGGAGGCCGATAAGATCACCATGGCCCTTGGAGGGAGAAATTTGAGGCCATCTCTTTTGCAGTTAGGGTGAGAGCACAGACCACTCCCATGAGGCCTCTCAGGCCTATGCCTTCAAAAACCATTGGTTTTTATCCCCTCGTACCACCTCCTGCCTTTCCCATATAAACCATAGTTTTTCCCCAGTTGAGCAGTGAGTTTTTTGTTCTTGGCCCCCTCACAGAGCTCATCTTTTGCAATAAACAACTTGACTTTGTGGAACACCATGGGAGGCCTAGTCTCTCCCTGTGTTGCCTGGGAGGTGAACCCACCTGAGCTGAGAAATCACTAAAGAGCTAAGTATTACTAGAGCTGACAATCACTATAGGTGGCTTCACCTGCTGCTGAGAGACATAGCCTGAGCTGTGGCTGTCTTCTTCTCTGAGAAGTTGCCTAAGCCTGGGAGACTTCCATCCTCTCAAGGCAAGCAGCACCAGGTAGAAAATATCTATTTTATGCTTAACATATTTTAAGTTTTGAAGACTTCATTAATTTCAGTGACAACCTATAAACTTTCTAGGCCATGACCCTGCTGCAGCAGTGGTAGGATTTACTGTTAAATGTAATTTTATTGAAGAAATTATGATGCACTGGGGAGATATGACCTTTCCTGCAGATGTTCCTAAGAGTTTAGATTTGGGACTAAGCTTGTTGTTAAATAGAAGTTCAGGAAAACAAAAATTTCATATCTACCTTTTTAGTTGTTAGGCAAGGAATTACATGACTTTTTTTTTTTTTTCTTGTTTTTTTCCTTTTAATTTAACGTGGGGCTGGGGAAGTTGAGATGTTTTACATTATCTGAAGTGCTTCTGGCATTAAGCTATTAGGGAGAGCAAGATTGGTTTACCCACTAGGTCATGGTAAGTGAATGCAGATGCAAAGACTATGTCAATTGTGTCAGTGGTGAAGGCTTTACCACACAGATTGTGAAAAATTAGAGGGCAGGAAATAATTTATTTTTCTAACAACCTATTTCACATTTACAACTTGTACCTGTTCAAGCTGAAAATGCTCCCCTTGTTTTGTCCTTTTGCTGTTGGTTGTCTCTCTTCTTTATTTGACAGATATTCAACACTTGAGGCCTCAAGTTCAGATGAGTATTATTAACAGCAACCATTATGGTCCCCTGGGGATTAATTTTATGTAGTGTGTGTGTTTTCACAATAGTTTCAAGATGCTGGAATGCAGATCCATTTCTAGTAAAAAAAATAGTTTAGACAGGTTGATTCATTTAGCTACCCAGCAGGGTCTAATTGCTTTTCTAAAGTTAATTCCCAGTGAGGACTTTCCCAAAAGAAAAATACTACAGTAGCTATTGCTGTGAATGAAAATAGTTTGAGTGAAAATTCAACTTCTTACAAATTCTTCATATAATTTCATTTTTTTCAAGTTTCTCCAAGTGACATACCTTAATCAAATAGATACTTCCAAGACACAGTTCTAGCCATGCTCTGTTTTTAAAGAAATAAAGTCCCTGAATTTTCTGAGGAAATTAAAAGATTGTTTATCTTGTTCAGAGGAAGGGTGGATTTTTGGTTAAGGTTTGTTAGGTCTAGGGGATGTTTGATTTCCTTGCTTGGTTGCAGCTGACAAAGCAAAAAGACCTCTTTGTCCCTGTGTTCAAGCTGTGTGTGAACTCTGATGGAATTCTGAACAGGTAAAACAACACACAGCACATCCTGCAGATGTGCTAACAAGAAGCTCTTCTGTTGTAGACTTTCCAAGTAGCAATTATGAAACAGAGACGACACATAAATGATTTTACTGGTGGTGGCATATAAATGGTGTTTGATACTTTCAAAATAAAAAAAAAAAAAAAAAAATTACATTTTTGTACTCTCACTGGGACTGAAATGCAGATTGAAGTTTCTTATGTATTTATGGGTTGCACGTAGGCATAACCTAATGTAAATTAGATTGCAATGTTGACTTTGATAACAGAACTGCAGCAAATATAACAATTTTGCACCTATTTGTAGAGAGGTAATTGAGAGGTTTAAAGTAAAGAGCCAACAGTAGCTCAAGAAAAGAAATTTTATTTAGTTTAATCCCACTTTGGTTGCAATGAAAGTGTAAGAGCTCAGAGGAGGGTGGAAATGCCTGCAGGGAGGCAGGAGGTATAAATTTGCTTGCACATGCTTCTTAGTACTTTAGTCCATCTGATGCCACTTGGACCCACCAGGCTCTCCCTAGGTTGCAAGAGGCTCAGATGGGATATGTAGGAATCTCCTTTCACTTTCTGTCCCAACAGAGGCAGGGACAGGATTATGAGTGGCTAAATACAGCAGAGAGCCAGAGAAAGCAGTCTTTAGGGTAGCAGCTTCATTGAAAGTCACTGTGGGCAATCACAAAGACAGTTTTGAGCCCCTTTTCCAATTTGATGTCTTGGCTGATATGTAACCTTTCTGAACCCTCCATATTATGGCCTTACTGAAAAACCTACTCCATTTTGAAATTAAATATTGATTAGAGTTTGATCAATTTCAAATTTTGTAATGAATGTGTTCTAACTGAAAGTCAGAAAGTTGCTCAAGGAACAGCCTGAATGGCACTGTATTGCAATAGAATTAATTTTTGGCAGAGAGTGGCAAGCCCAGGGGTAAGGTATTATTTTTAAAGGCAGTATGAAACTTCTCTCCTTGAAATACTTCCCAGTACTTTCTAGGCAGCGTGAACTACAACAACTGCTATAACATGACATGATTAAACCTTTTTGACAGTTAGCTGGTGTACTGTGTGTTCTCTCTAATTTATTCTGATCAACTGGATTAAAGAGGTCATTCTCAAGTAGATGTTCCTTGTAACAGCACCTTGACAGCCATTTTGGTATGTCTGTTTTGAGTTTTATTCAAGAAATCCGAAACAAACATTGTGTGGAAGAGATGATAGCTTTTTAGGCTAATTTAAATTTTTCTTCACTTGGGAATCTCAATCTTGTTTCTAAATAGGATATAAATATTAAGAATTAGGATTTTTTTAAAATTTAAAAGTTATTTAGCTCTAGAACTAAAATAATTATAAAAATAAACTTTCAAATTTTCAAACATTTGCCACTAGTGGGAACATCTGTCTTGGTCCTTTATAGATATATAGCAAACATCAGATTGATTTTACCCCTCAAATTCTCAACTGATTCCATGTGGAATTCTACTAAACATAGAAACGTATATATTTTAATAGTAATATCACTTTAAATTTGAGGATAAATATATGTAGCTTTGACATAAATATTAAGGTAACACCTTAAGGCAAAACCAGTGCATTTTAGCAACCTTGATTAACATCTCATAAGGAATGCTTCCAATAAATTGTCTGGTAGTGCTATGTGAATTGCTTCAGACAGTGAATTTGCTATTAGTTTCACAGGTGTAAAAAGAGCTGAGCAGGAAAACAGCAGCTAGACTTCATAGTGGGTTTAGAAGCAAGCCTTGTTTGGAGGCTGGTGAAAGAATAGTTTGGTGTAATAACCAGGCAGTGTATTACCCAACAATAAAACTGAAAGTGTGTTGTACATGTAGGCATGAAGTGAAATTTAGGACTGTGATATTTGTCCACAGAAGAAGAAGAAAAGTTCTATTTTTTTCCCTACATTTTAACTAAGAGTTTTCTCTTAGTCTGTGAAATTAAGTTATAATCTGATTGTTACAGTGGCTCAGACTGACAGCTTAATTTTGTTTAAAACTGTTACCTCAGGACCTGTCAACACAGTCCTTGGTAAAAAGTCTCTTCCTCTTTCCATAACCTCAGTTTAGGTACTGGAGGGCGCTATATCGTCTCTCTGGAGGCTTTTCCACACCAAACAACCCAACTGTCCCATACTGTGCTCATAGCAGAAGGGCTTCTGCACTCATACAATTTTTTAGGTCTCCTCTGAACTCACTCCTACAGGTCTTTGCTTTAGTCCTTTCCTTTTCCTGGAGCCCCAGACCTGCATGTAGTTTTCATGGTGAGTCCTCACAGAGGTGTAACAGAGGAAGAGAATAACCTCACTTGATCTGTTTGCCACACTTTTTTTCTTGTGCAGCCCAGGATTGAGTTTCTGAACTTCAAGCACATGCTGCTGTCTCATGTGCAATTTTTTCATCCACCTGTATCCTCAAGTTCTATTCTCTGTGGCTGCTGTCAGTTCATTAATCTGCACTGTCCCTCTTGATAGCTGTAATTCCCCTGATACAGGATTAGGACCTTTCACTTTGCCTTGCAGAACTCCATGAGGTTCAAATGATTCCACTCCTAAAGTCTTTCAAAGGCCCTCTGTTTGACATCTCTTCCCCCAGCAGAAAAACTGCATGACTCAGCTCAGTGTCGACTGTAAAATCCTGAGGGTGAGCTGATCCCCACTATGTTGTTGATGAAGGTATTAAATAGTACCTGTCTGAGTACAGACCTTGAAGGCCACCACTCATTATTGGCTTCCCTTTGGACCTTGAGCTATTAGCTGGGACTGTTTGGATGTGGTCATTCTGTTGATTCCTTATCCAACAGTTCATCCATAATTTCATCAATTTATCAGCAAGAATGCTGTGGGGGACTGTGCCAAAGGTCTGACAGAAACCTAGATAGATGACATCCATAGATCATCCCTCATCCACTGATGCAGTTACCAAAAATCTAAATGATAAACCTTTCAAATAGTACAAAAGTCTATAAAAAGGGTTCTTTTGGTTTTGGTTTTTTTTTTTTTTTTGGTTTTTTTTTTTGTTTTTGTTTTTTTTTTTGAGAATGAAAAATGTAACTAAGTACAGAGTATTAATCCAGTAGCTTCCTTTACCAGTACCTATGATTTATTAGGATTTTTGGAAATGTTCAAGTTCTCCTTTTTTGAAAAAGCAAGGAAATGCAACTTTCATGGAGAGAAGAAGTTAGTTGTAACTTTCACAGTGCCTGATGTTTTTTAGAAGGCGCTTTACTTTCTGTTCCACTCTCCTCCCCCTCCCTTTCCTCCCTTAAGATACAACTTTAGAAGTTTTGCAATATAGGTGTGTTTATGGGCATTTATTCATCTGTAAAAATATGTGACCACTGCAGAGTCTACATAGACAAGAGTTTGGAATTGTAAAGAAGTCCCTATAAAATAAATGTCTCCAGGTTGTTTTGCAGTCTACTTTCATTGTCTTTCTCTCTTTTGTGAATTTCAGAGTGTCTAATACCTGTCTTCCATTGAATTCTTGTTTTAGGTGCAGTCATTAGACAGGATTATCAAAAAGCCTGTGTGCCACAAATCTCACTGGCTTTGTGGGCTGTTTGTGAGCCAGAAAAGGGCCTATATGTT
>VWZN01012682.1:195796-206574 GCA_013396955.1 Regulus satrapa | reverse complement strand
GGGACCCCCCCGTGCCAAAGGGTCCCCCCAGGAGAAGCGGGGGGATGAGCAGACACCCCGCCGCCAGGGAGTTCCCGCTCTCGGCAGCATTTCCCGGCCGTCCCCAGCACATCTGGGCACAGCTGTCCGTGCAGGACGCATTTTTGCTGTGAAGCCGATCCGCTGTTTGCTGGTTTGTTTTGTGTCGTTCCCCTTTTTATAAATATATATATAGCAGCAGGGCTGGGAGGGAGGTGGCCCGGTTTGCCAGCTTAGGTAAATATAGCCGGGCAAACCTGGCTGCTCTCCACCAGGAGCCTTTCAAAGAGGGCAACGAGCTATTTGTGGCCAAAGGGACAGACTTGGGGACATATCGGTGACCGAGAGCCGCCTGCTTGTTTGGGCCAGGGAGCGTGTGCGCGTGTAGAAAGGCAACGCTAGCATTTCTGATTGTGCGAAAACTCCGCACAGAGAAAAAAGCTCCAGAATAGAAATGCCTTAATAATTATCTCATCTCCAGTGCCATGTCCACTTCTGGATGCACATTTTCCGTCGAGCGGCTTCGTGCGTTCTCTCACGCACGGGAGTAGCTCCAGTGGAACATCTGCTGAGCCCTCCATATCATCCTCCTCCTTCACATCCTCTCTCCGGGCTCTAGGAAGCTCCACAAGTGTCAGGCAGCTGCTCTGCCGCGACTACTGGGCAGTGCGTTGTCTGCTCGTGCTTCCCCATCTTTGATCACAGGGTGTCTCCCAGCCCTGCCTGACAGGGGAGGGACTATTTTTGGTCTGTCACGATCCCCGCTTGGCCCAGGTGCCAAAAGGAGCCGGTGGCCTCTGTGTGACCGCGCTGCAGAGCGGCAGCAGGGAGGAGGCTGCCCCAGAGCCTCCCCCAGCCCCGCTGATCCGCGCTGGGGCTCGGGGGAATGGCCGTGCTGGGTTTCTCCAGCGGGAATTTCGGGTGGTGAACGCCTCGCTGGGGGAGCCGTGCTCTGAGCGGGGCAGGGAAAATAGGAATCGTGCATCGACGCTTTCAGATCTCCGAGTGGAAATCAGAAAGAGCCCAGGCAGTGTCTCCGAGGGGAAAACCTTGCCTGCCTTCGCTGATGGGATGTAAATGTGACCCCACCGATTCCATGGGAGGCTTTCCAGAGTGACTTGTGGTGGGGTGTGGAGTGGGAAATGAAATCTGGGAAATGAAAGCTCCTGCAATTACTCACTGCACTGATTAAACTTCTCTCCAGTGGAACCTTTTCCCACCCTGTTAGAAGGTGGTTTTTGTCTTTCCTCCCATTTTATCCTTCTTTTTGGAGAAGTCCCAGGTAAAGCAGTCAGATGTGGTTCTTTACAATCCCACACAGCACCAGCCACGAGGCATTTCCCAACACCCTCAGCAAACCCTGCTAGGACAGGAATCCCAAACCCACAGAATTCCTTTGCTATGGACCAAAAACGTGGGGCAATGGTTTGGAAAAAGCTCTGGTGATAGTAATCACCAGGATTTGGGGTGAGCAGCTCCAGCAGGGAAGTGTCCCACATCTGCATGAGTGGATCGGGACTGAAGCAGGTCCCAGCCCTTTCCTCACATGGATAAAAGGGGATGGTCCCTGCCAATTCCAGCTCCAGTTTCACCCCTCTGAAATATCCACACTTTCCCCGGCTGGGTGTTTGGTAATTACCACGGTGCTAATTCCACCTGAGATGATGAAAGCCCTGGAACAGCCTCTCCACGTGGAGGCAGATCCCTGCCCTGCCCCAGCCTCCTGGGCCTTGTTTGAGTGGAGGAAGCCGTGACTCTCACTCGTGGATTTGCTCCTTGGGGAGGCTTCTCCTTCCCAGAGCCATGTGAAGCACAGCTGAGGGCAGGGAAGAGCCAGGTCGGGGATGTTTTGTGCTGGGAACCAAAAGCATCGAGGGCTGAGGTGCTGCCTCACAGTAAATTACCTGATGCAGATTGAATTCCTCACCCAGATCTGCTTCTTCTCTTCCCTCCCCTGTGAGAGGAGCCACTTCCAGACACCAGACAGCACAAAGATGCTTGGAAGCCTTTCATTCCTTTCTGGGCCTTCCAAAAAGATTCAAAGTCAATTGCCATTTCGGATGAAGACTCAGAACAGACACTTCTTCAGCTTGAAAAAATTACAGTGGAGTACGGTCAGAGGCGAAGCAATTTGCCAGGGCTTGAGGAGTGTGAATAATGCAAAGCAAACAGCTCTGTGCAGCCTCCAGTGTAAAATCCTGCCCTGTGCACCCCTCCTGCCTTCCCTGGAGCCCTGGGACCAGCAGCACAGGTGGGAATGAAGGAAAGCTGAGCTGGCGGGGGAGCTCTGGCTTCTGGAAAGCTGGAGGATGGATTTGTGGGTTGGAGGTTTGTTTCTGTTTTGTTTGTTTGGTTGGTTTGGTTTTGTTTCTAACAAAAGGAGCCGGAATTGATTGGCACTGCTGGCCCTTGATCCTGAGCTCTGGAGTCACCCCACCAGGCGAGAGGAACAAAGCCAGCCCGTTGTTCCCTGCTCCGGTCTGTTCTGCACAGGATTTTTTATGTCACCTTTGGCGGCAGAGAGCACAAGCACCTTCCAGTACTGTCACAGGTGATGTGATGAGCCCCTGCTCATTCTCTCTCTCTCTTTGTCTCCCCCTGTGCCTCTGGCCGTCCCCACATGTGATCTCTGCCCTTTGTCAAATCAAGACAGTCCCAGCCTGGGTGCTGGCCGTCCCCTCTGCCTGCCACAGGTGACCTCAGGCAGCATTTGGCCCCCTGAATGTGCTGGGATTAAAATGAAACATCCGTCCAAGCACAGCTCTGAGCAGAGGTTTGTGCTCTGAGGCCTCGGAGGAGGGATGGGAACTTCTTGGGTCAGCCTTGGCTTCTTCGGAGCCACAGGCCTGTGGTGGGTGCTGGACACCTGCCCAACATTTCCTTTGGGTGCCAGCCCAGAGGGCAGGAAGGGGAGGGATGCAGGGAGGGACCCAGGGGATGGGTCCAGGGAAGGGAACAGGGAAGGGCATGATGAAAGGGACCTGGAGAAGGGATCATGAAAGGGATCTGGGAAGGGACCCAGGGAAGAGATCAGGGAAGGGATCCAGGCAAAGACTCAGAGAAGAGATCCAGGGAAGGCATTCAGGGAAGGGATTCAGGGAAAGGACTCGGGAAAGGGATTCAGGGAAGGGATTCAGGGAAGGGATTCAGAGAAGGGATTCAGGGAAGGGATCCAGGGAAGGGAACCAGAGAAAGGAACCAGGGAGGGACTCAGGGAAGGGAACTGAGGAAGCAATCCAGGGANAAGGCATTCAGGGAAGGGATTCAGGGAAAGGACTCGGGAAAGGGATTCAGGGAAGGGATTCAGGGAAGGCATTCAGAGAAGGGATCCAGAGAAAGGACCCGGGGAATGGACCCAGGGAAGGGATCCAGGGAAAGACTCAGGGATGAGGGATGGGATCCAGGGAAGGGAACAGGGAAGGGATCCTGGGAAGAAACCCAGAGAAGGGAACCAGGGAAGGGGCTCAGGATGCTCCTGCAGCTCCTGCTCACCTGTGGGGAGCAACCCCAGCCCTGTGGAACCCCAGCAATGCTGGGACCTGTGATGCCACCGCAGCACCGCGGTGTCACCAGGTCTCAGTGTCACCAGCTCTGGCATTTAGCAGCTTTCCATGCTGATTGCTCAACACTTGATGGGAAAAAGCACAACCTTTCCCCCTCCAGTCCCTGTCACAAGGTTGTTTAATAGGGTTTGGGCATCAGCTCAAATAATACCAGGGGATCAAAGCCAACTCCTGAAGAATTAGGGAGATTACAAAGAAACTCATGGGTCCCGCTGAGGCGCAGCGTTTCCCAGTGCAAACCGGGAGAGAGCCTCCTCCTGCCACCATCCTCCCCCTCCTGGCACCTGGAGCGGGCTGGGCCAGGGCACAGGACATTCAGTTTGGCCCAAATTCCAGCGCAGGATGCCCAGGGGTGGGTGGGGAATCCTTCCCCTGTGCGTAAGTGAAAGGCAGAGCTGGGCCTGGAGGCACAAAATGGCATCAGAAAAGCAAACAAGCAGCACAAGATCGTGATAGCAGGGGAAAAGGAAGCTGTGGCGTTCACTTGCTGAGGATAATTTCCCCTCTGACGACAGAGTTTTCAAGTGGCAGAGGTGTTTTAACGGGTGGGCCTTGGAGGGCTGGTCCAAGTAATCAGCCCAAAACAATCTCAGGAAGTTTAAGCAGCACTTTTGAGCTCGGTTTGGTTGTACTCATCTGTTCAGTTTTAGTTTGGTGGGACATTTTGAGAGGTGCCAGCTGATTTAATTTGTGCTCCTCTTTCCTGGCCCTGCAGGACTTCTGGGAAGGGCTGAGCTCCACATGTGCCAGGGACCAGCCTGGGTGTCCTGGCCAGATCTCCTTGGCTTCCTGAGCTGGGAAGAGCAGGAAAAGGGGGGAAAGGTGCTGTGAGGGCCCTGGAAGGGCTTGAGGCTCCCAAAAAATCTGGGACTGCTCCTCACTATGTCCAGCACCTCCAGGATCATTTCTCTACGCACCTGGTAGAGAAATCCAGTCATTGCTGATGGGCAGAATGCAGCGCAAACACACCCAACCCTGCCCAGTCCCCTCTCAGGGTGAGTCTCCCCCACTGCCATGGGGATGGAAGTTCCCACTGGATGTAAAAGCCCCAGTGCTGGCTCCTCAGGAAACTCCAGCTTGTTTTCTGCTGTGGTTTTCCTTCCACAATGGCCAGTGACCTAACTCTCTGTTTTTAGCACAGTTTATTTGCTTTCCAGGAGAGAAAATAAACTCTTGATATTGTCATTTATGTTGTGGCCACAGACTCCAGGCGAATTCTGAGGCTCTGGTACAAAGTGATAGAAAACACTGAGGACATTTGATCTCAGCTAATCTACTGGAATAAAAAAGTGTGAGAAAGAGAGGAAAACAGTCATTTAAGTGGCGTTAGCAGAAATCAGATGCTTTCAGGTTTGTAGACGCAGCTTTCACTGGAGTGGATGCCCTGATAGGCTGTAAATTACAGTGGGAAGAGGTGCTCAGCAGCAGAAGTGCAGCAGGCACAGTGCAGGGAACCATGCAGGGCTTGCCAGAGGCTCCCTGGGCACGGCTGGCAGCAGTTCCACCCTGTGCCCACACATCCCAGCCCACCTCCCTCTCTGGAGCCACCAAACCTCACCGGGGAAGGTGAAGCTGCCCGGTTCTGCTGCCCGAGGTGTGAATACAATCCAGAGATGCAGAAAAGGCAGGTGGTTTGCTTAGAAAAGGCAGAAACTTTCCAGCTCTTTCTGTTGCAACTGAGTTCTTGTTCTTTCTTGCCACTCCCTTTCCCATTGGAAGCTTTCCACGTCTCTGCCCATGGTGGCACTCTCAGGTCTCTGCTTTATCCCTGCCTGGAGCAATTAGAAAAACACAGCCCAGCCTTTCTCTCTGAGCTTCCTGGGCTCTGCAGGGGAAGTTTGCAAGTTGTCCGAGCACCACGAGTGAGCAGGTGACTTGACTTGGCTGAACAATCCCAATCCTCTTTGCCTTTCCTCCTCAGAGAGAAGAATTTGGGCTGGGAAAATGAGAGAGAGCTGGGATTGTCCAGCCTGGAGAAGCAAAGCCTCGTGGTGACCTCGCTGTGGCCTCGCAGGGCCTGAGGCAGCTGACAGGAAAGATGGAGAGAGCCCTTGGACAAGGGGAATGGTGTAAAACTGATAGAGGGCAGGCATGGATGGGATCTTGGGAAAAAAATCCTTCCCTGTGAGGATGGGAGGGTCTGGGATGAAATTCCCAGAGCAGCTGTGGCTGCCCCTAGATCCCTGGAATGCCCCAGGCCAGGCTGGACGGGGTTTGGAGCAACCGGGGGCAGTGGGAGGTGTCCCTGCCGTGGCAGGAGTGGGATGGGATGAGTTTAAGGTCTCTTCCCCCCAAATTCTGTGATTTTATGACTCTAGCCCCGTGACTGCCCACAGCAGGGAGCCACTAAAAAAGAGATGGATGGCCTTGAGAGCCTCCTGCTCACAGGCACCCATAAACATTTTAAAACCCCATAGCCAGGGGTTTTAAAACCAGAGGAGCACCAAGGTCTCCTCACCCTGCTGTGCCCACCCCGAATTTGGAAAAGCTGGCACTGAACAGCTGGAGCTGTAAGGGAGAAAATGGAAGTGGAGTCCCACACGTGTGTGTGAGCTGCTGGCTCTTAACCCTTTTCCTTCCAGGAATTGTCAACATCCCCACGGCAGCTCCATCAGCATGTTCTCACCACCCTGGCGAGTTTTATTAACCATTAACTCCCTTTCCCTGGAGATAGCCAAAGAATGGGAGCTGTGAGAGATCAGCAGATAACTGGGAGATTAGGAGGAAAATCTCTGCTTTAGGAATATGTCATGGCTTGGTCACTTTGATCACTCGCACTAATTCCTCCTCATTAACCTGAAAATTCCTCCTCATTAACCTGAAAATTCCTTGCCATTAATCTGAGAACACCTCTCCACTGCTGTCTTGGAGCACAAAGTGCCCCGGCTGACTGATGGCTAGAGGAGGAAAACTATGGAATATTGCTGTGCCACAAACAATGCCAGATGTCTTTTACATTTACTGCATTTCTGGAAGATTATCCGCAATCCCGGATTGTGGGAGCAGGTCCCTGAGTGGTGCTGGGCCTGTCTGCCTGGAGAAAATATGGAATGTGCCAGGTGCACATTAAATATCAGACGAACATTTCCTGATCATTTGAAGGCCTTTGACCCTGCATTGAGAGCTCAGAGCTCCCTTTTCAGCAACACCAACCACGTTTTATTGGGTCTGAAAGTTCAGCTGGGAGCTAAAGATGCTTTAAATTAGGCGCCTTAATTTGGTGAGAACCGAGCCACACGGAATATAGCCTTGGAAAGGAGTTTTCCTTGGCAGAATTCGTGGGTTGCTGTTGGATTGGGAGTTAGATACAGCTCCTGCTCGAAGTGGATTTCTGTTTGGAATTCAGTATTTCAATATTTCTTCTCCTTGCTCCCCACATCCCCCTCCTGCAGCAGCAAGGACTGAAAATATATATTTTTTTTTTTCCAAATTACAGTGACTGGCTGGTGATTTGCCTCTAGGATAAGCCTAACTAAGGCAGCCTGAAATCTTAAATGAAGGATTTGGACACAAAATATACTGTTAAAGAAACAAGTGTGGTTGGAGGTGGGGGGGATGAGTTCCACTCTTCTCAGGTACTTAAAGCCTAAATTCATTTTCCTCTGCCCAATTTCATCCCTCCCATGGACAAACCCTTTTTTTTTTTTTTTTTTTTTTTTTAGAAAACCCCACCTCCCTTTTTTTTTACTTTTTTTNAACTGCACATCTGCAGTTCTGTAAATCTATTTATTTGCCCTCCCAAGTCTTATCAAACACGCAAGCTTCTCTCTGTGGAATTTTCATTGGATTTCCCCGTTCCTTCTGTTACCAACATGGGTTGATTTTCCCTTGGAGATCCCAGCATTAGACCTATAAAGATCCAGTTCGTGCCTAAACCCCAGGAGGTTACTGGGAATGGGGAAACCACCTTTTCCTGAGGAATTTTTTCCAGTTGACTTCATGGTTAGGGAAGAAAGGCAAGCTCATGCCAGTTTACATGCATGGAAATGGTGAGACCCAAGAAAATAAAAGCCCAGCGTGTTATTTATGGCATTTCTTCTCCACTTGTGGAAAGCTTTGATTCCCCCAGCCCATGTTTTCTTTGCAAGTACAATACAATTAAGCCATTTTCAGCTGGCAATAAAATCCTTGAGAACCAAAGCAGATTTGGCCACTTGAAGAGATGAGGACTAATGCAATCTGATAATTAGGTCCTTTCAGCGCCAAGACAGAAAAAGCAATTTAATAACGTCTCCCGTGGAGTGAGACAGGGGCTGAAGCCTCTGCTCCAAGGTCTGGGCCTGCAACACAACTCCCAAATTTATTTCCAGGGGGAATCGGCAAGCTGAGGATCAGGGTGGCGGTGATGAAAACCGAGGGGAGAGCTGTGACAGAAAAAGGAGAGAAAATTTCTCGAATGTTCTTCCTTCCCCTTGGAGCCCTTCCTCTCCCTTGGCACCATCTTTTCTGCAGATAAAGGGTCTTGCCTTGAAAAATCTCTCATCTCATGACCATTTCACATCGCTTTTCTAATATTTCAGTGGGAGATTTCCGAGGCAAGGCTACGTCAGATTGGAAAACCACTCATGGAGAGAAGGAAAACAAACCCCTCGCTCAGCGCCGAGGGTTAAGTTTTCAGCTGTCTCAGCCTCTTTGTCCTGGCTTGTTGCAACAGGAAAGGGTTTTTTAGAAACTTTTCTTGTAACTTCAGCTTCCCTGTTTGGAAGTTTGGAAGGGCTCCTCTCGCTGGAGCCCACGCAGGCGGCTCCGTTATGGTTTTCATTATCTGTGCAATAGGTTTAGGATCGATATTTCATTCGAAGAAGAGCTTTTCTGGGCAGAGCTGCCCCGGCTTTGAGAAAGCTGGGGAACCGTGGTGATGTATCTGCTCTCCCCTGGCTCGTGTGAAATGCTGAATGGCTGAGTAAGCCTTACTCATCTGGGCAGATAAATCTGTAGTAGGGCTGTATTTTTTATCGGCTGCTCCGCATGAGTAAAGGCTGAGTAAGAGGCTCCGAAGCTGGGCTGCAGTCTGGAATATCTTGGAGATTTTGCACAGGGAAGTGCTGTGCCCACCCCCTGGCAGAGCATCTCTTAGCAGGAGCTCTTTATTTCACTGACACTCAGACGGGCACATTCTTCAGGGTGCCTTAATTTGTTGCTATTTTAGAAGTTCATGGGAAGCACCCTAAGAGAAACACGAGGGATATTTTTTTTTCTCTGATATGGGCACACAAACGGTGCCCGTGTCTTCCAAATCCTGCGGATTTAAGTATCTTCCTCTCACTCAATGGATAAACTAATTGCAGCCATCCCCCCTTACAGATTTTGCTTTCCATCACTCTTAAGTTTTGGACTTCTCTTCCCCTTGCAAGCGAACAGAGAACCGCCCCAAGAGCAACTCGCAAACAGCGCGATTGCCCAACCGGCCAGATTGCCCAACCAACACAAGCACTTGTCTCTACTTCCCCCCTCCCCACCACGTAAATTCTGCGCCTCCTGCACTCACAAATGTGGCGCTTGGGAAGCAGCTGCCCTCGGCCCTTGTGTTTATTGCTGCAACAATGCGGCACTTCCTCATTGGGGATGCGGGGAACTCGGCAAACACCGGCGGTGCCAGGCACGGCAGTTGGTGGGATGGAGCAGCAGCAGCACGGGGAGGCTGTTCCTGGACCTTCTGCGCCAGGAGAGAGCATTTGGGCAGAGCTTTTCCACCGAGCGTTTAGAGACAGCTCATGGCAGACTTGGAAACTTAGCAAACAAACGAGGAGGAGGAGGAGGAGAAGGAGGAGGAGGAGGAGAGTTTAAGCAACGGGGAGCGACTGCAGGCACGGGCTTTCCTTGCTGTGGAAAGCAAGGAATCATATTTACAGCCTGCTCTGGACATTGTAAGAAGCTCTCTGGAGGCCGACCCGCTTGGAGCAGGCTGTCCCTGAGCAGCTCCAGGCTGGCCGGCTGCTAATTCCCAGGAGCATCCCCAGCACTCATTTTTGGGTGTTTCAGGGGCTGCTGTCGCAGTGCCGGGTGCGATTCAAGGCGCCTACGGCAATTCCTAAATCCCGGGGTGCTCTGCCTCCCTGCATTCAGCCGTCACCTCATTTTTCCAGCACACCAGGGGCTCCCCCCTGGGTTTCAGCTGTTGTCCCTTCCCCAGGGCAGGGACATGTCCTGCTGCGGACACCTGCCCTGGAACCCAACACCCCTGCACTGTCCATCAGAGCCGGAGCTTGGCAAACTTCAGGCTGTGCTTACAAGGCTGTTTTTGTTCCTGTAAGGCTCCCGGCCAGGCATTTCATCCTTATTTTCTTTGTCTTAGGCCACGTTCACTTAGGGAGGACAAGCTGTTAAAAATCATTTGGATTTCTGCATATTTCACCCTGGCCAGCCCGACCGAGCTGCCACAGGTGACTCAGGGAACAAAGCCGCGGATCCCACGCACGGCAGCCAGGCTCGTCCTTCCAGCCTTGCTCAAAAGATCTGAGCCCGGGGATCAAAGCGCTTGTTTTGGAAGGGATGTTTCATTTAGTCAAAAGAGAAGGATTTTGGGTTTAGCAGCCGTGTCGCGCTGCGTTTGCCTGGCTTCTCGTGCCGGCTGGGCTCGGGAGTCTGGGATGGGACACCCGGCACACCTTAGCACGTCCCTTCGCTGAAATAAAGGGACAAAAAGGAACGAAACTTTTCCGTCTCCGGTATTTTTTCTCACTGCCCGGCGCTCCGGGTATCAGCCCTGAACACGGGAACGGGAGCGAGGGGCAGCCAGCTCCCACAGGGGACCATCCCAAACTCCCCGGGAAGTCTCGCAAAAGCCTTCATCGCCGCCGAGGGGGCTGAGGGGATGCCGGCGGCAGGTGCCGGCGCCCGCGGAGCGTCCCGGAGCCGGGGAACGAAACCGCAGCGGCGCTGCCTCCCCGCAGAGCGCGGCCGCCCCCGTTCTCCGCCGCGGCTTCTCCCGGGACTCTCCGCACCGGGAGCTGGCGGACCTGGCTCCTTCTCCGGGCTCCCTCTGCAGCGGGGAGCGGCGAACCCGCCGCCTTCTCCTTTACCCGGGACACCGGGGGTCCCGGCGACCCCGTGCCTTCTCCTGGAGACCCTCCGCACGGGCATCCAGGCACCCGCCGCCTTCTGCCGGGACCCTCTGCGCCGAGTCCCCGAGGAGCCGGGGACCCTCCGCAGCGGGCACCGGGGGACCCTCACACCGGGGATCCCGGGAATCCAGGG
>VWZN01012682.1:167840-181663 GCA_013396955.1 Regulus satrapa | reverse complement strand
TGTTATAATGTTAATATATAATTTTATAATATATATTTATATTATTCTTGATTATTCATTATTATTCAGGAATAAAATTATAGAAAATTCAAGAATATAAAAGTTAAATAAAAGTCTTGAAAAGATTTTTTTTTTTTCCCCTCCACCCAAACTTTTCACTAAAATACAGATTATGGTCCAACATTGATGTTTTCTCCTTGGTTGAATATACAAATCCAGGGTGTCACGCACCAACAAATGCAGCTTAGAGTTTTGGGTGGGCAGGACAAACACACCTGTGCCACCAATTTATGCATTTTATATTATCCTTTAAAAATAAAATCGCTGCCCTTGCCTTTCCATTCCCTTCCTTACTAGCTTGGATTTCAACCCACAACAGATTTTATTTTAAAAAAATCTCTATTGAGAGTTGTACAAACGATATGTTCATTAAATTGTGATGTCCCTGCTGAATTCCTCTGTGTCAGGATGGGTTGGATCCTTCCTCCTTCCATCTCCCATCTGCAACAATTTCAGGATAACTCAGGAACCAAGGTTTAAACTAAATTTTAGGTCTCATATGACCAACCCTGGCCTAATTCTGGTTCTTCCTTGCATCCCACAGCAGGAGGGAGGTAAATCAGGTAAATCAGGTAAATCCTGCTCCCTCCTGCTGCTTGGGAAGCAGTGGGGAAGTTGTAGGTTCTCACTTTCCAGGAATTTTTTTTTTTATTTTGCTGATTTTTTTGTCAAGATATCCTGTAAAATAAATTGTCCAAATATCCTGCTGTGCATGAAGTTCATTTAATATGCAAACCAGCTCATTAATTAGGCATGCAAGGTGCCTCCTGGCTGTGCCTGGGTTTTGTGCACACAGCCTGGGGCTCTCTGGAAACTCCAACACTCTAAATAAAGAGCACACCAAACCAGAGCACTGGGAGGTCACCACCTCTGAAACCTCCTGATTATTGAGCTCTGAGAAAGACCTGGCTGCTGGTGCTGCCCACAAACTCCAGGATCCTGCTTCCACTGAACTCATTAGTGGAGTTTAATTGCTGTGGAATAGGAAAGGCTGGGTTTCTGCAGCTGAGCAGCACGGGATCTTTGTGGCAGGGCTGCATCTCACCCCGGGGCACAGGGGTTACCCAGAGAAATGACTCTGCTCTGGCTGGATTTTTGAAGCCTTTTAATGTTCTGGAACAGGGCGCTGGCTGTTGGAGGGATGGATGTCACTGCTGAGCAAAGCTGTTCCCTGCATTTCTGTGCAATCCTTCCCGTGCACTCACAGAATTCAAGACAGACCAGAAAACCTTTTTAAATTTTTTTTTTCCCCTTCCCTTTTCCCCACCTTGATACTTGCACTGCCTTCACTTCTGCTGCAGAGGCAGAAGCAGACCAAAAATTAATTTTTGTTTTTCTGGTTACACCTAAAGCAAGAGAGCTTTGGTTGCTGCAGGTGACTCAGGATTCCTCCTGGATGAAAACAGGGAATTCCATCCTGCCTTCTGCAGGAGAGTCTGGCAAGGGATGCCTGTGCTCCAACAAAAGACCCCCAGCAAACTGAACAAGAAAAAAAGAAGGAAAGCTTTAAAGGAAAAATGAAGAGAAGCACGGAGCAGCTCAAACGCAAATGCTGCATTTCCAAATTCTAATTTGAAGGACTCCTGTGTGCAGAACTTAGAGGGATTGCAGCAGCACAGCTGGGGAAAGGAAGCAAATAATTCCACGGCAGAAGGCAGAATATCCCAAATTTCACCTTGCAGAGGTTGTGCTGGTGGAGATTTGGGATTCCTGGGGGTCACAGGTCCTTGACCTCCCTTTCCCCTCTATGCCTGGCCTGTCCCAGCTCTGATCCCAGGTGGGAATCAGGCTCTGGCAGTGGCAGAGGGATGCAGAGGATGTGGATCCATTCCCCCAGGGCTCTTCTCCATGTTCTGGGCATGGTCACTCCTGTCAGCGAGAAACCCAAGGATTAAAAGCAATTAGGGAAGCCCTGATTTATCCTAATTAGAGCCAATACTGGAGCTCTATAAGAGCACCTATCTCCAGCTCTCCAAGGCTTTCTCCCAGAACTCTCTGGAGTTCACTTCTGCCCTTCTCATCCCTTCCTCCAGGCAGTGGATAAGGCTGTGATCTCAGGACCCTGCTGGCTCTGGTATTTACCTGCAGAGCTGTAACATTTCCACACAGTTGGGGTGTGTTGGCATTTATTGATAGCATCGTTAAGTGCTGTGATGAAATCCTGCTGCAGCCCCTGCCCTGGGTGTTTAACGGGCTGGGGCTGCCAGGATTGCAGGGCCGTTGATGCCTTAAGATTTTAGCTTTTATATTTTTTATCTATTTGCAATCCTGCAGTTTTTCAGTGTATAGCTCTGGACTCCATACCCAGTGTCAGCTGCTGCTGTCCCAGTCTGCTCAGACACAACAATTCCCCTCTGGCAATCCAGGACACCTCACTGCCCCAGGCCCTGAGGGATGGAAACAAAAGAGAGTTGGGGGAACAAACCAAACCTGGGGTAAATGACTTCATGACCTGAAGCTGTAACTGGAAGATTAATCCCCAATATGGACCACACTCATAAAAGTGTGAAAACCCTGACCCATGGTCCATTTTGGGTGGGCTTTGTCTGCCCAAAATGCACCTGCAGGCCCTTCAATACATAGAACTGCTTTTTATTCCTTTTATTTTGTCTGGCTTCTGTTTTTAGGTAGCTCAAAAAGGTGTCACCTGTCCCATGGCATTGTATCTGACAGATTTTCTGTTGAATTAACTCCAGGTATGCACTGACTAAACATCTTCAGAACCTCTGGACAAAAAGACTGTGCAAGATTCATGAATCCATGCAAATCAGAATGAGATCTGTCAGCCCAGCTCCCCCAGGAATCCCTGGAGCTCAGCATGTTGTGACAGCTCTGGCTGAGGCAGAGCCGGCGCTTTCCGTGCGGATAATGAGAGCTCTTTCATCCCCCGCGGCCTTACCAGGGAGCCATCCTGCTGCTCCGAGCTGTGCTCTCCTCAGGCAGAAATGGAACCACTGGGAGAGAGCGGGGAAGAGGAATGTGAGCAGCATTTGCATTTCTTGTCCCTCCTTTTTGCCCCGTGCAGGAAGCGCACCCTGCCGCTGCCTTGCAGTGGCTCCCTAGAACAGAGGCTGGACGGAGTTAGAGCATAAAGTGGGTATTTATTAAATTATAAGTTATATTTCTTCACAGAGTTAGGGAATAAAGTGGGTATTTATTTACATCCTGGGCCGTGCAAAGCCTCCCAGAGGCTACACCCAGGATGGACGATGGGCAGGAGTTTTTTGAGCAGGTGTAAGTTTGGTCTAATTGCACATCGGGGGCTAATTCTCCGGTTACAGCTTCAGGTAATGAAGTCAGATACCCCCGGTTTGCTTCCTCCCACTTCACTTTTGTTTCTGCTTCTCGGGGCCTGAGGCAGAGGGTGGCCTTGGATCTCAGGCTGAAGGATTGTTCTGCCTGACCAAAATGTGAGGAGAGCTCCCTAAGGCTCCGTATGGAGCTCAGAGTCGTGCACCAGCGCAGGATCTGAAAAGCAGAAAAGCTAAAACTGAAGGAATCACCAAGAGTGACCTTGCCACTGCTCCAGAAATGATTGAAGAGTCCTGTTGTGTCCTGGGTTTTCACACTTGGACATTTGGGGACACGTTAAAATCATTTACATGTGTTTGAAGTGTAATTAATTAGGTGGTACTTGAATGCCTCACACACTCCAAGCCTGGCAGGTTTCCTTCCACGGATGCTTTAATGTCGCTGGAAAGATTGGTTTGGATGGTGGTGGGTAGTAAAGAGTAACCTCTGCAGCATTTTTACAGGTGACTTTATCTACTCTAAAGGCTCGAGGAGTTTTGCTGACACCCGGGTCCCCATCCAAGGAGCTCTAAGCCCTGGGAATGTCTGTGACTGGAGCATTTGGGATCTGCCTCCTGCTGCTCATGCCCCTCCTGCTCTGCCCCCAGCACAGGAAGGACATGGAAAGAGTCCAGTGCAGGCACAAAGATAACCAGAGGGATTGAGAACCTCTCCTGCGAGGAAAGGCTGAGAGCTGGGATTGCTCAGCCTGGAGAAGGCTCCTGGGTGATTTTATTGCAGCATTCCAGGGCACAGAGGGGCTCCAGGAGAGCGGGAGAGGGACTGGGGGCAAGGGATGGAGGGACAGAACACAGAGAATGGCTCCCAGTGCCAGAGGGCGGGGATGGATGGGATATTGGGATACAGGAATTGTTCCTGGGAGGGTGGGCAGGCCCTGGCACAGGTGCCCAGAGCAGCTGTGGCTGCCCCTGGATCCCTGAAGTGCCCAAGGCTGGGCTGGACACTGGGGCTGGGAGCAGCCTGGGACAATGGAAGGGGTCCCTGCCTGTGGAAGTTGTCCCTGCCCATGGCAGGGGGTGAAACAAGATCATCTTTAAGGCCCCTTCCAACCCAAACCATTCCATGACGATTTGCAGCAGTGCTGTGAGAGCACGCGAGTCACCCAGAAAGGAGCCCTGCACTGTGTTTCTCGTGCCAAAAACCACCCATATCCCACCCCAGCCCCTGCCTGCCCCCAGCATGAGACACGCTCAGCCCGTTCCGGCGGGGGAGATTTTGTCTCTGATAGGAGATGACCACATTCCTTCCCTGAAGTTTGTCTCCTGCGCGTATCAAAAAACGTTAACAAATAGGCATAATGTGTGCCCTGGGGAGCAGAGCAAGCTGCTTTTCTTTTTCTTGGCTGGCTCAGTTCGTGCTGGAGTTGTGGGACTTTTCATCTCTGCACTTGGAGGAGCGGAGTAAAAGTAGGATGATAAATGATGGAAAAATAACTCACTGGCTTTCCTCAGAACCTCTCTCTCCCCTGCAGCTCCTCCTCTCGCTGTACTCCTTCCAGCACCCCAGAATTCCCTGCCTCCGTGCATGTTATGGCACCTTTGGGATGTGTTAGTCATAAGAATGAAGCTACTGGTGCTTTGCAGGAATATTTTAACTCTGGCTCTCGCAGGAGAGCTCTGACACAGCCCTGCTGTCGGCACGGCTGGGGAGCGGTCGCTCGCTGATGCCTCCTGAGATTCCAGACCGCTCAAAACTAAAGGGGAAACGTCCAATTTTTATTTCCTCAGGTATGCTGGAGGTCCTTCTGCTGTTCTTTGGTGGCGGTGAGGGCGTTGGGGTGTGGGTTGGAGGTGGGAGTGGTGGCTCGGACGGGAGCTTTGTGCTGTCACGTCCAGCTCCAGTTCTGTCCTTTCTCCTCTGAGCAGCATCACCAGAGGCTGGGGGCACTTTGCTTCTCTCTCTCTCGAGCCCCTGAGAGTTCCTTTCTGCCCTGGGAAAATTCACACTCGTCCTTTCAGCCTGGGGATGGATCCTCCTTGGCGCTGTGGGTGCTCCATGGGATCCCCTTTCCCTGGGAGCCTCCAGGGGCTGAGCAAAGGCAGCTCCAGGAGTTTGCAGCAGCAATCACGAGGCACCAAATCCCCTCTAGCACTGCCCTGTGTGCCCAGAGCTGGCCTGGGCTTGGGCTGAGCCTAAATTTGAGTTCATTTGGATGCCAGGACTCATCTGTAATTGCAGGTAATTGACTTCTCCTCGCAGGGCAGCTGATAAGTGGGAACATCCCTGCCTTTCTGGGCATTTGCTCCTGGGGGCCGGAGCCCTGTCAGGCTCGTCTCATCTCAAACGGGGTGATCTGGAGATATTCCAGCAAAGATTCCATAAAGTGAGGTCAAACCCAGCTCTCTGACTGTTTGGTTTTGCACATAAATGTAGAATTCCTGGTTTATCCCAGCAGGTTTAGTGCCAGCCCTGGTTTGTAAAACTTTTCCTGGGCATTTCAGGCCCAGTTCAGGAATGAGCAATGACTGGTCAGAAATTATCCGATATTATTAGCAAGTATCATCCACCTGGCTTTTTATTCAGCAGTGCATTGTCCGTCAGCAGAAGGTTAGGAAGACTTAAAATCCCAAAGGATTTAATTTAAAATATTCAGGTGCTATAGGTGTATTCTGACCTTCCATGCTCAGAGAGATTTCCTAGTATTTTCCACATAACCACATGCATGTGGCAGATATGATGGAAAAAGAGGGGACAAAAATGGTGTGAAAGAAAACTTTTCCAGCCTGTCCACAATAAATATTCTCACAGTGAAGAGGCTGTGACACAGAGAACAAGCATTTAAATATTTCTCTCCTTCAGACAGAGATCTGGGGGACAAAAATATATTAAAACAGCAAAGTGCAGTGGTTAGAAAAGGTTTTGTTGAATGAAATGCCATTTTTTTCTTTTTGGTTTTGCCCTTAGGGAACAATAAGAAAATTTCTCTTTCTGAGCCTATCTCCTTCTTAAATGAGTTCCAGGAGTGGTCACAACCTGCCATAAAAATGCCATGTGCAAGAGAATATATTTAATATCGGGCAAGCGGAATGGAACGATATGATCTGTTTGGGGTTTGAAGGTAAATGTTTAGACTTTTTTTTCCTTTGAAATAATCTGGGAGAGATGCTGGTTGGCTCGGTGGGAAATGAAATCACGGAGGATTTATGCCATTAATGACAGACTATGATGTCAAAGACATTTGGCCCGTGGCCATAACCTTTTGTGTGGCTCTGGTTGACTCTTATAAATAAACAGCCCCACTCTGCTGCTGCCTGCAGAGGAGTCCCCAGCCCTCAGGAGCCCTGAGAATCAGCACTTTAAAAAAAAAAACCAACAAAAAAACTGAGGTAAAAAATCGAGGGGAAGGAGCTTTCCCCCCCTCAGCATCCCTGGGTTCTGCAGCGGGGCTTGGTTAATGTTTAAAGCAACGACACCGAAACTGATCTGACTTTCTGAAACTCCGCTGGCTCCCGTTGATCTGCAATTAATCAAAAACCCAGGCACGAGGTCGATAGCGTCCAGCAGCACGGGCTTTGCTCCTTCTGTCCCGTTTGTGCTGTAGAAAAGCAGATTTGGTTGGGTTTTGGAGTCACTCTGGTGGATCCAGAGGTGCGAGGGGTGCCAGGGCAGTGCCCAGGCAGGAGAGGTGCAAATCCCACTGCAGAGGGACAGGGAATTCCTGACACCTGTGCACCTGTGCTGTGCTCCAAACGCAGCCCCTCGAGGCACTCGCAGCCATCATTCCAATCATATCAGGGCAGATAATGCCCAGGGTTTGCCTGCAGCCATTCCAGCTCCCTGCTGTTATTTTTGGTGTCATTTTTCTCCTCACTCAGAGCTGTTTCCCTTTGGGCTTTTTGTCCCTGGGGGTTGCGCTGCTGACAATTCTCCAGGTGCCAGCCAGGCCACTGATTGATTGTGGCCCGTTTAATTGCCACCCTGGGTGGATCAGGGCCTTTGGTGGCCACAATTAGCAGCATCCCGCTGGTCAGGAAGTCAGGGAAGGTCCGGCTGAGCTCTGTGGCCTGCGGGGTTTTGGCTCCTAGAGCCCTGGTTGTTCCAGCTCCAACGCAGCCCCACGAGCACCTGGCAGGGCTGGGCAGCTGCCAGAGCCAGGGGGTGGCTCAGGACTGCTGGGACAGTCTGCACAAAGCCAGGGAGCCCGAGGGGCATGAACAGCCTGAAGGGTTGTGTCAGAGCTGAGCCACAGCCACTGCCACCAGGACTTGAAACACTTTCCCTTTTCCCCTTTATTCCACTGAACAAAGCAAAGCAAAGCATCAAGAAAGAACAAAAGGTTTTTTTTTTTTTGTTTTTGTTTTTTTGGGTTTTTTTTTGGGGGGGGAAGAGGGTCTGTGCATCCTCAGGAGTAGCCAAAATTCAATCCCTTCCATCACCTGCAGGCTACAAACCTCCCCAGGGAAACCCACAGAATCATGGAATGGTTTGGGGTGGGAAGGACCCCAAAGCTCATTCATTAAAGTGCACCCCCCTGATCCAGGATCTGGTTTTCTCCCTTTTCTTTCTCTCCTGGTACCTCTTTTCCATCCCTCTCTTGTCTCTGACCACAGGCAGTTGGACTTTGAGCCTTTAATGTCATGGAGTGACTTTGGCAGAGCTCCCAGGGCTGTCTGGGGCTCAGAGGGTTCCAGACCGAGAGCCTGGAGCAGGAATGGGTCACGTTCCTTCGTCCTGGCCAGGGGCACACTGCCCTGCCAGGTGTCCTATTAACATACTGCTCTTAATTAGCTCACACCACTAATTAGCACCAACGTGCAAAACGTAGCAGAATACTGAGCAGAAAACATCTCGATTTGGGCAGATTTTTACCCTGGGAATATTATTTATCTTCGATTTCAAGTCCCTTCAGCAGAAACCTCTTCTCCCCCAGGAGTGGAGTCTCCTGGGCAGGGCTGCAGGGTGGAATAAGAAAAGAACTTTAACCCATGCTGTAAACCATTTATTAATATTGAATAAGCCCTTGCCTTCTTTCAGCACAAATAAAATATTACTGCTCTCCAAGCTGAAATATGCTGAAATGGAGCAAAGATTTCTATTTTTCCAAAACAAACAGTCTTCAAGTGAGGTCCTTTTGCAATTATTTTAGAGATCTTTTTGTGGATTGGACAGGAGCCTAAAAATAATGTTGTAGATTTTGAGCTCTGGCAGTACCAATAATTACAGTGCTGTAACTCAGCTCAAGCACCCCACTTTCCTCTGGGTATCAGGGCTCCCTTTTTCTTCTTGATGTTTGGAGCATTTTAATGTATTCTGGTTGAACATTTAAACCTCAATCATCAGCTCCTCTGGAAAACACACTCTTGTATTTTTAGGAGTGTAAAAGGACAGAGGGAACTTTTTTTCTCCCTATTAAAGCTGAAATAAGTGGCTCTGCTAATCAAGGGGGGAGGGAGGGGAAGAAAGGGAATAATGTGGCAGCTTTAGTGATCCAGTTCTGTCACAAAGCAAGAATGTGGAGAGTGAAACACAATCACCAAACCGTGGAGCTGCTCTGACATCTGACAGCGCTGGGGCTGCCAGAGCTGCTGTGTCCTGGGGCAGGGGGATGCAAGATCTCAACTCCAGCCAGCCACCACCTCCAGCCTGGGAGAGCCAGTCCAGCTCTTTTTTTCACCTGAATAGCCCTCGGTAGGATCCATGACAAGCTCTGGTGTTCTCTGCAGCAAAACTTTCAGAGCAGCTATGGCTGCCCCATCCCTGGAATTCCCAAGGCCAGGTTTGGAGCATCCTGAGATCGTGGAAGGTGTCCCTTCCCATGGCAGGGGTGCCACTGGATGGGCTTTGAAGTTCTTTCCAACCCAAACTGCTCCATGATTCTGTGATTTCAATCTATGGTTTGGGCTCCCATCCCTCCCTCACAGTGGGGAGATCGAATCCCATGTGCTGGGGGAGCAGCAGAGAGGAGCCAGAGCTGTTTGCTGCACATTTGGTTGCAGTTCAGCGGTGCTCCAGAAGAAATTAAGGTGTAATCTTGGTTGTTTGATTGATTTTGGATTAATTGTTGGGGATGTTTTGAGGCTCATCTAATGAGAGGCTCATGCTGAGACAGGAGGTGTTGGTGAATGCAAGGGAACATTGTATTATTTCCACAGATTGGAAGGGGAAAATAAATACCCTGGTAGCTGAGATAATCCTGGTGGAACAATCCTGTAATATCTGCTGAAAGCTGCCTGCACGACTGGATTGGGAACTTC
This sequence comes from Regulus satrapa, assembly GCA_013396955.1. NCBI lineage: Eukaryota > Metazoa > Chordata > Aves > Passeriformes > Regulidae > Regulus > Regulus satrapa. The sequence continues at coordinate 172,097 of VWZN01012682.1, read as the reverse complement.
CAAATGGGAACATTTCCAGTGTGTGCAGTGTCTCGCCTCTGATTTAAATTCCCTTAATTCTACCCTTGATGTTTCTAGTCCTTTACACTTAAAAAGGAAGAACTGCTTATTATCTGTGCTTGGGAAAGGAGACACGACCTTTGAGTCTCAAAATTTTCCTTTTTTCCCTTTTTCTTTCCTTCAGAAAAAAATGTAATTGCACACAAACCCCTCTAAACAATTCTCCTCGGCTGCCTGAAGAGTTCCTTGGCTGAATTGTAAATCACTGTAAAGTGCACCAAAATAAGAAAAAAAAAAAAAAAAAAAAAGAAAAAGAGGGGATCCATTACTTCTCAGANAAAAAAAAAGCAAGATCAGGGCATAAATGAGGTTTGGAGCTGTCTAGTCTGGGGTTCTGTAAGGTAATTAAATCAAGGAGACTTTCTGATCTATAGAAGGGTCAATGTAGCAGGGCAGTGCTTTGAACCATGGGCTCATTAAGGCACAATTGCCTTCTTTGCTGCCCAGATTGTTTATAACAGAGGCTTATTTCAGAGCAGTCAATAACTGGAGAGCATAAATCACAGGGCAGAAAGAGTTATTCGCACTTTATGGGCCAGATCCTCGGCTGGTATAAATCCCTGCTGCCCCAGTGATGTCAACTCAGTGCTTTATTTACACAGTCCCAAGTTCTGGCTCATGCTGTTCCCGTTGGATTGGCTTTTATTGGCTTTTCATTCTGTGGGCATGGATTTTCATGGATGGAGCGAAAGTGGGGATCATTGGGGCAGGTGAAAAGTAGTTTTGTCAAGTCTGAGTAGTTGTCTTCCTGCTCCCTTCATTTTATTCAAAAAAGGAGTTACGGTGTGAATTCTTGTCAGCTCAGAACCATTTCCCTGAATCCCACTGTGGTCACTTGGAACACACCCTTTTCCTAAATATTTCTCTTGGGCTTTGGATGATTTTAGTGGTGGTGGTTCTAGATTTTAGTTCAATTCAGAAAGGACATCCACGGGCTCAGGGCAGTGATGGCAGCACAGCCCACGTCCATCGTTCTTCAGAGGGATGTGCCCAGCAATTTTGGGAGTGTCCAAGTCTGTCGTTCCATGTGATTACAGCCCCAGGCCACCAGCTCTGCTCCTTGGGAACCTTCCTTTTCCCCTGTGTAGGGATGGGTTCAGCCAGATCGCAGATGAGTTTCAAAATCTCCTTCAAAGCTGAAACAAATCTCTGTAAATGTCCTCTAAAACTGAACAAGAATCTCCAAAAAACCTCCTCCAAAGCTGAAGATCAGCTCCAGAGCTGAAGATTCTGGTTCATCACCTGAGAGATGGGCTGGTGTTGGATGTGCCCAGCAGTTTTGGGAATGTCTAAGTCTGGTTTTCCATGTGATTGCAGCACCAAGGTTTTAACTCTGCTCCTTAGGAACCCTCTTATTCCCCTGTGTAGGGTTGGTTTCATCCAGATCACAGACGGAGCAATTTCCAAAATCTCCTTCAAAGCTGAAGCTCAATCTCTGTAAGTGCCCTCCAAAACTGAAGGCGAATCTCCAAAATCCTCCCCCAAACTGAAGATCAGCTCCAGCTCTGGCTCCAACCATCTGAGTGAAGAGCTGGTGTTGGATGTGCCTGAAAACCTCCTCCCAGAGCCAGGGTGAGCCCAAAATCTGCTTTAACCCCTGCAGCACCAATGTCGAACACGCCCTGCCCCAAGCACTGAGCCAGCTCTGCTCCCCTCAGTCCCACCTCACCCTCCAACCAAACCTTATGACTAATAACTAATTTTTAAAAAAAAAATTTAAAATCTCTTTGCCAGTGCTGTTCTGGGGCTTGCTGGGAGCAGAGCTGGCAGTGTGAAGTCATTTTTGTGCCCTGTGTCATCACGCTGATGTCAGGGCTGCTGTCAGCACTGTCAGGGAGGTGTTTATGAAGCTGGGGATCAATATTAAATACTGGATTTAGGATCCATTGGCAGAGCTGCAGCTCGGACTGCATTTGACCTTCTTTGGCTGACAGGGAGCCAGAGGGGTTTTTCCATGGCATTAAGTTAAAGGAGTTTCCACTGCCCAGCTTTCTCCTCTCCCTTCACCATATCTCAGTCCTGGCTCTCACTGGGAATCATAAAAAAAGATTTCTCAGAGGAAATAATAAAAATTTATGGAAGAAATCTCCAGAGGACAAAACATCAAACCAGCAAAGAGACAGAACATGAGGAAACAGCCAAGGAATAATGTGAAAAATTGATGAGCAGAGCTGCAGATACTGGAAAACAATAAACAAGCAGAATCTGCTTAACCAGAGATGATTGTAATGTTATTTCTCTGGGTTGAAAACACTGAGTTTTATATCCATCCGGGGCTTTGGCACTCACACAACGGTGTGTCCAGGCATTTCAGCTCTCTGCTGCTCTCTTTGAGACACACAAAAATTATGTCCACTGGTTTTTCCATGAAAAATTACCGGCGTTTTATTCCAAGCTGTTTCACAAATCAAAGCTGTCGCTGCAGTGAGGGTGAAACATGCGCCAGCTCTCATCGCTGTCCTCCTCCCCCTGCTCCCAGGGGAGGGAAGAACATATGTGTTTGAGAACAAATAATCATCACTGGTTGTATTTAAATGCCATTCTCTGGCAGAGTAAACCTGTACCTGTGAGGAAAAGCAGAGGAGAGGAACAGGGAACTGCATATCAGGACAAATATTTGCACCCCAGCCCCGTGAGCCTTCTCTTCCTTTCCCTCTGCTTCTCCTCCAGCCCTCTGTCCATCTTCCAAACTCAGCTCTTGGGCCGGGCAAGGCAGATTTCATACCCCACTGTGTTTAAGATGACTCCTGAACTTCATCTCAGGTGATGCTTCTGGTTGCTGCCACATCATGAACCCTCCAGAAATGCTGGCTTGGTTTTCTAAGAAAATTAAAGCCTGGAAATTTCCCTGCTGGTGGTTTATAAACACACCCCCCCCACCTCATCCCCATAAATTTGGCTGTCTTCCCCCATCTGTAAATGCACCACCTTCATTAACCCATCCTTTCCCCACCGTCTTCCTCCAACTCTTCCAAGCAATTTGGTGGCCTCAGACCCTCAGCATTTCCTCCTGAACCCATGAGGGCACTTTCTCTGAACGTCCTCTTAGCCTGGAGATCTTCCTTATGCTCCTAATCTTCCCCAAACCATCATTTCTTATCCAAAGCTGCTTAAGCACTTTGGGGAGGAATGTTCATTTCCAGGCAATATGTGCCCAACCTTGGCCCAGGGTTGCTTTGCAAGTGGAGCTGCCCATAATCCGGAATAAAATTAAACCTTAATCACCGTGTTCTGAGGGGAAGATTTGTCACTGCCCAGCAAACAGGGATCTTAATGAAGACGTTGGTCCTTGCAGGGCACAAATCCATTCCTATCCGCTGGCTTAAAGGGATGTGCAGCTGTGTGCAGGAATGGGGGATTTATATATTTATATATAAGCACCAGAGACCCTTAAAAACCGATCTGTAATTATACATATCTGTCTGAATTCCATTAAATCAGCAGGATGTGGAGGGCTCACCTCAGCGCCAGGAGCTGCTGCTGCTGCAGGGCAGCCTCATCCCTGCTTGTACAAATCAACCTGCAGATGAATTAAATCTCCTTTTCCTGCCGTGACACCGTGACAGGGGTTAGGAATCAACCCAGGTCTCTGCAGATGAATTAAATCTCCTTTTCCTGCCGTGACACCGTGACAGAGGTTAGGAATCAACCCAGGTCTCCCGAGCCGCCGCCCCGAGCGCGAACCACAAGGATTCTTTCGCCCGCCCCATTTCTCAACTGCTGGTAATTGCACTTAGAAAAGCTCTGCAAGCCAAAACAAACAAGGAGGATGTTTCCAGTGAGCTTTCAGTTCGCTGTGAGTCCTTCCAAGAGGGTTTTGTGCGCGAGGCAGTGCAGCAAGTTCTCATGTTGCTGAGCCCTCTCCTCGTGTCTCTGTGCCGAGCGCGTTTGCGTCCGAGCTGACATCGCCCTCCTTGGATGGGACATTTTCTCCCTCTCACATGATGGGAAAAACAAATTCCACACCGAATCAGGACCCAGCCAACATGACCTGGAATGGTTTCAAAGGACAGGGAATTTGGTCACTCAGGACCTACCTCAGAACTGACTGGAAGCAATTTTACGCATTTTTAAAAAAATTCCCATCACAATACAAAGTGTGACCTCATGGGCAGGGCACTCTTGGATAATGTACAGTAAATGTCCACAGATCTCCTATTAATTATATTTAATTTAAAATACAACCAGTGGGGGGGG
>VWZN01012682.1:145002-155793 GCA_013396955.1 Regulus satrapa | reverse complement strand
TTTTTGCCAGCTGAAGTTGAAGCTGGTGACACAAACATTAGAAAGGGACCTGTGAAATGGCACCTTCCAGGCCCAGATTTTGCCTGAGAAGTGTTTTTGATTAGCTCCAATCCTGTGGGGCAGTGAAATGTGTTTACTGAGGATCACACTCTAATTGCTGCCATGTTTTAAATTTATTGCAGGGCCTTGCAGGAGGAGCAATTACGTCTCCATTGTCTTCATCAGTGGGTGCTGATCAATACCCAGTGTGTAAGAAAAGCCCTCCTGACCAGCCCAAATCGATGCAGAATGGTTTGGGATGGGCCCCACTATCAGACCAGCTCTTTTCCTGTCTCAATTGATCAGGCACAGCCAAGCCCAAGTTCAGAGCAGCCTTTCCTAGAAGGGATTACTGTAAATCAAATTCAGGCTTGGTTACAAGCAGAAATAAAAACTGGGTTTCACCAGAGTTCTGGCAGGTGATAGGAGGTTCAGCTGAGAGAGGTCAGGAGTCAGCCCTCATTTCAAATCGAGATTAAATCTGAGATAAGGCTCAAGTTCAGAGGTTGGACAGTTTTTTTTTTCCCTTGTTTTTATGAGATTTTTTTTCTGAAAGTGTCGTTAAGAGCAAAGCTAGACATATTTTCTGCAAAATGAACCAGCCATTAGCTGCAAGAAAGCAAAGCCAATAAATAAATGTGGTGACTCTCCAAGCGAGGGATCCTTCAGTGCTTCCAACCAAAAAAAAAAAAAATAAAAGCTTGAGAAGATAAATTTTCCCCTCAGCAAAAATTACCTCCAACAACCTGGCAGCTTCTGGGAGCTATAAAATTCAATTAACATCTTTTGCTTTGTGTGTCACACTTCAATTAAACAGCAAGCAGAGGAATTCTAGGAGTTTATTTAATGTGAGATAATGTGCTGGATTTTAGAACTTTGGTCGGGCTCCCATCCCAGGATGGTCTGTGACTTGTTTATGTCTTTGGAAATGGGAGGGGTGGGAGTTATCCAGTGCATTTATCAATTGGAAAATTGATTAGAGCTGCACTTGAGGAGCTTGGAACAGTTTTTCCCTGCTGACTGCTCAGTCCATGCCTGGCACTGGAAGCATTTTAGCAACAGGAAGAATTTAATCTTTGAGAGGGCTCTGAAACCTTCACAGAACCACAAAATGCTCCATGAGGAGGAAGGGTTTTGTGATGGGGAAGGGCTTGTTTGGAAAACCTTCTGGAGGTACCACAAGAGAGCATTTTTAAAAATCCCAGAAGTCCCAGCCCTGGAAAATCTGCCCCAGGAGAGGTGGACCAGGAGCTTTTCCTCACAAAGGATGGGGAACAATGCTCTGGTGGTTGTGTCACTGGAGGGGGAATCCAGAGCTCTGGGTCTTCATTTGGGCTTTGCCAAGATTTTAAAGGAATCATTCCCACTTTTCAAATGTGATTTCCCATCCTTCAACCAGGACTGGCCCAACCTCACAGAACCATTACGGGTGGAAAACACCTCCAGGATCATCAAATCCAAGACCCCCAGTGCCCACTCACCCTTCCCTGGCTCGTGGGAGGATTTGTGAAAATCAGAGGACCTCTAACAAAAATAAAAAACCTGTTTAGATTCCAGCTTTTCCAGGCAAAGGAGGATCTGCCCCAGCACCACCTGTGCAGCTGCTGGCAGGGTCAGCTCCCCAGCGACACCAAAGGAATTCCCCGACCCCAAAAACGCCCCGAGCAACGCCGTTATGAAGGACAAAGCTTCCCTGTCCATCCCACTGATGGATGACAGAGGTATGAAAAGATCAATTTACGTACCTTCCCTAAATATCTTGGGCTTCGGTTTCCCCAGGCGGCCAAAATTTGACTGGAAATCTCATGGGGGTTAAAATGCTGACTCCTTCTGCCAGTTCAGCACTTCCAGCTTGAGTTGAGAATGGAAATTTTGTGTGAAAAAGGGAAAAAAAAAACCCCATGGGATCTGTCAGGAATTTCAAAGAAGTTTGACTTTGGAAGTAATAAAGGATCCAGGATCATATATATATATATACATATTCATATATATATATATTTATATTTATATTCATATTTATATTTATTTTTCTTTCATTCAAGTAATTTCTGAATTGCAAACTAAACAAAAGCAGAAAGAAAAGAAAAAACCAAAACCAAACTAAACCAAAACAAAACAAACCCCTAATTTTTAATCTGCCTTATGGTCAGGAGTAGNCCAGCTTGAGTTGAGAATGGAAATTTTGTGCGAAAAAGGGAAAAAAAAAACCCCATGGGATCTGTCAGGAATTTCAAAGAAGTTTGACTTTGGAAGTAATAAAGGATCCAGGATCATATATATATATATACATATTCATATATATATATATTTATATTTATATTCATATTTATATTTATTTTTCTTTCATTCAAGTAATTTCTGAATTGCAAACTAAACAAAAGCAGAAAGAAGGGAAAAAACCAAAACCAAACCAAAACAAAACAAACCCCTAATTTTTAATCTGCCTTATGGTCAGGAGTAGCTGGAAATAAAAAAAAAAAAAAATCTTTCCTTCCCGTGTTTCAACTGCAAGTTTTTTATTTATTAGAGATGATTTAAACCCTGAAAGTTTGAAAAGATGAGAATAGAAAACAATAGTGGCTGCGTGTGTTGACTTTTCAGAAGGGACCCAAAAAAAAGCTGAACAAAAAGAATGAAGAAATGCTTCGAGCATAAAGCAAAGGCCACAGTAAATCATTGGATGTGCTAAATAAATCAGAGTGATGCTGATAAAGCTGCTTTGGCTGCTTCCAGGACCTTTTTGTAAGGTTTTTAAACTGCTGGTTACATCCCCTCTGTGATATGTGGTTGTGTAACTCATCAGGTGGGCCAAAAAAGGATCAATAAATAAATCTTTAAGAAACAGAAAAATGGGATTTGGCTCAAGGGACGAAGGAACCTGTGCAAGAAATTTCCACATTAAAAAACCATTGCTCTTTCTGGAGCCTGGGGTGAAGAAAGAGCTTGAAATGAAACAGACAATTCCATAATTTTAGGGGGAAAATATTTATTATAAACCAGACAAGTTCACTAAAACATCCAGTCTGAGATGAATTTAGAATAAAACGCTGCCCTAGCCAGCTCTGCGCTCAGTTGTGAGGTGGAGGGGGATGGATTCAGGGGAGAGCTTTGGCCTTTCTGTGGCAGTGCTGTGAGCGAGGGTGTTGTGACCCAGAGCTGGGTTTGGGTGGAATCTTCTCCAGAAGTTCCCAAAGTCTCCCTCTGAGCATGGAACCTCTTTTTTTTTTTTTTTTTTTTCCTTTCCAAAGAGGCAAGATGCCATTGTCCCCAAACTCTTCGTGATGCTGTTGGAAAATCAGGGAGCAGAGAGGATTTCCCTGAAATCAGTTTGCAAGAGAAACTTCCCAGAAGGGCAGCAGGGCCCTGGTGTTGGACTCTGCCCAAAACTGAGAGCCAGAGCATCCTTCAGAAGGTAAAGAGCCACCCTGGGCTAAGTTTATTTATCTTTTTAATCCTATTACCCCATTGGAATGGAAAAACTTCCCTCAAATACCAAAATACTAAACAAAAAGAAGGGAATAACAAGGCTGGAGCACGACCATAAAAACATAAATTTTTTGTTTGTGTGCAGGTGTTACCCTTCTGGCAGAACTGGGTTGTTGGCTGATCAGAGTCACTACCTGACAAAAAAGTGATTTTATTTTTTTTCCCCCACCTTTCCCCACTCCCATCCCATTGGTGCTTGGATCATGGCTATTTTTCCTACGGATTGAATTGCTGGGGAAAAAAAGAACACGAAAGGCGGTGCTGGAAAATGGGATTTTCCTGTGCCTGGAAAATTGTGCAGGTGAGGTCATCACAACAGCCCAGCACAACTTTTGGGTTTGGATTTTGGAAAAATGCCAAGGTTGGGATTGGGAGAGGGGAGAGAAGGTATCTCCAGCTCCTTTGGGTTTTGTTCTTCCCCACCTCACGTGCTGATGCCACCAATGGTCAGAGTGGAGCTGGGTCCTGTAAGCTCGGTATCAAACCAAGACACCAGGCCATGGGCTCTGTCTGGGGATTCTCTGGGATGGGAATCCCAAAATCCCAGAATCCCAGAGGCTGGAAAAGCTCTCCAAGTCCCCTGAGTCCCAGCTGTGCCCCATCCCCACCTTGTCCCCAGCCCAGAGCTCTGAGAGTCACCTCCAGCCCTTCCTTGGACACCTCCAGGGATGGGCACTCCAAACCCTCCCAGGCCCAAAGCTGTTCACAGACCTTGCTGAAATTTTCTATCTTTTGAGATTTTGATGAAAATTCAGCCTTCAAGATGCAAAATAATGAACGGCCCTGGAAAAACCTCCAGCACAGGTTCCAAGTTCTGTGCCGGTTTCCCTCTGTGAGAGAAAAAGTTCTCATTTTAGGCCATTTGGTCTCTAATTTTGTGACCTCGGTTGTGCTGAATTGGAATTCTTAATACGTGTTGAGGGCTGCAAAAAATCCTGGAGCATGAGGGGAGAACATTCCCACTATTATTTATTTATTTACTCTTACCTTGGCAAAGTTACTAGGAAAGAGTCACGGGATGGATCAGAGAGAGAAAATGATGGCTGAAGGTGTCATATCCATCTTCCTGGTGCTAAATCCATCTTCCTCGTGCTGTATCCCCCTTCCTGTGCCTGTTTCTGGCTAATTTATACCACTGTGGTCATGAAAATGGCCTTGGTTGCACAACTCTGGAAAAATAAAGATTGGGAAGGAGCAGCCAGATCTTTCTATCTATATTTTATCTCCTTCTGAGCTAGAGGATGGCAGCCTTAGTAATTAAAAATAGATCAAAACCTGATGGAAATGTTCCTCAAATTTGGATTTGGGTCGTTCAAAAGGGAAAACAGGTAAAAGGTCTGGCTGCAGCCCTGAACTTCCTCCGGCCTGGATTGTTTGGGTTCTGGGTTTGGTCCATCTCAATAAACAGAGCTGACAAGCAGAACTTGCTTAATTCATCATCATCTAAAAGTGGAATAAAGAACAGAGCAGATCCACTTCTGTTTGTACAGAGGGTGCAGGTCTGAGATGAAGGAGAATAAAATACCTATCAGGGTGGCTTTAAAAATAACAGGAGGTTCACTGTCCGCCTTTTATCCAGCCCCAAATGTGACCTAGGCTGAGGAGAACACAAAGCTGTGTCAGAGTTTCTATGAGCTCATGACGCTTTGTGCAATCTGAATTACGTGTGAAATTGTTTTGCGGTGACCTAGGGAAGGATCAGGATCCAGCAGCTCACTGGGGACTCTTTCAAAGTGTCTAATCAGGATAATTCCCCTGGCGCTGCGCGGGGCAGGGCTTCCAAAAGCACTTCAGAGGCACAAGGGCAAGCAGCCAGACCCTGCTCTGGAGCTCAGGGCTGGATTTTGTGTTTTATTGCCCACCCTGGAGATCCTGGCAGCAGTGGAGTCACCAAACTCTGCTCTCCGTGGCTGCACTCTCCTCCGCAGCTGTCCCAGTCCGTGCAGGATCAGCTGGAATGGCTGGGAAGGGTTTGCAGGAATCACAAGGCAGGAAGTTCAGGCTTGGAAAGCTGCTCTCCAAAATTCAGGCAGCTGGAGCAGAGGGGCCCTCCCGAGCTGCGAGGAGCCACCCTTTGCACTGCAAAATGGGGAGCACAGGGATGCTCCACGGCCAGAAGGACTTTCCTGGCAATAACTGGGCATTACCAAGAGTTCATCCCTGCAATCCCATCACCTTCATCTGGTAATTTGTGTAATATTCGTAGTGCGAGGAGGAATCAAGTTTGTGCATAATTCCCCATGGCAAAGATCGGGCTTTTTGTGGGGTTTCAACAGTTCTGTGAATGGTTTCCCCCCAGAAGCTTTCACCTTCATATGTCTTTTCATACACGCCTCTCCTGGTGCCCTCTGGCCCTCAGCAAAGAGTGTGCTCAGCCACACTGAGTCTCATACCTCTCCCTCTCTGGGAATATTTGTCTTTTGCTCCTTCCAGGGAGGATCTGCAGCCTGAGAGGAACGATATAAACACACCTGGGTCCCTTGGGATGGCACTGACTGCCTCGGTGACACCATCTGAATTACATTTCCTCTTACAGCAGACTCCTGGCACCACAGGAAGAATCTCTGTAAGGGAAAACCCCGTGATTTATACCTTATTTTATATTGATATTAATACCAAAGCTGACCTTTTATTATGTACAGGATATGGCAACTGGTTCTCTTGAACCTAAAAATAATTGAAGGTGTAACAAACTCTGACCTTGGATAAGGCTGGATCTTCCTGATCCCATTTTTATGAGGATGAAGGTTCCTACTCCTCCTTCTTTGATGTATGGAAATTGGGTTTTTACCTCAGAGAGATTAAAAAAAACCCCTAAATCCTTGTACAGAAATCACTGTTTGATTCTGATTAGTCTTAGTCTAACTCACACTACCCTGTTCATTGCTCTGAGGTAAAACCCCATCCTCGTGTTCCTGTCTCTTGGAATTGTGCCTGGCACTGGATGAACTTTTTGGTCAAAGCAGGGAAATGTTCTGTTTAACCCTGAATCCCTGGCTGTGAAACCCTTGGGAAATATTCCTTCTGAGGAGTTCTTCTCTTGGAAGGCTGAACATTCCCTGGGCAGGCAGAGTGAGGGATGAGCTGGCATTGGCTGCTCAGGGATGGGATCCTGCCTCTCCTTTTCCCCCCTCCTGCCGGGATCATTCCCCCCTGTGCTCCCCTGGAACGAGCCACGTCTGCCTGAGCTCTCAGGGGTCACTCCTTGCCCCGAGACATCAGGCCACAAAGGGAGGAACAGCGGTGAAGATTCTGCAGTTCTGCCCTAAACCTGGCGCAGTGCTGAGGAACAATTGGCATTATTGAAATGCCAGCTGACGCTGCAGCCCGAAAATTCCTCCAAAAGCCAAACTCAAAGCAAGGAGCGAGCCCTTCCACTACGACAGTCTGATAAAAGCAGGAATTCCAGCAAGGCAGGAATTCCCTGCCCAGCTGCACAGCTGAGCTGTCCCAAACCCAGCTGCTTCTTTCTGCTCCTGGCTCATGGATGGAAGCTCTGCTGTCCATCCCTGCCAGGAATGTCCACATGGCAGCTCTTCCTGCTAATCCAGGGCAGCACAACGGACAAATCCTCTCACTTTCGGAGCACCGAGCAGCAAAAGCTTTGGGATTTGGGTAGGGGAAGCTTTTCTGTTGGCTCAGAAAGGAGGATGGATTTGCTCTGCAGAGGACAGGAGAGGTGACCTGTGTTGGCTTTTCCCTCTCTGCTCCCGTGGGCACTTTGCTCATGGGGAATTTTCCCTCTTTTTCTCACTCCAGACCTCCCAGCCAGGCTCCAGGAGGACAGGAATAAATGGAATTAGTGGCTTGTAGTGCTCTGGTTTGTGGTGCTGTTTAAGTGCTTTAATTGCAGGAGCCCAACCCTTGGCCGGGTTTTCCAGAAGAGAAAACCTTTCAAATGTTTTGGGCGCAGTTTTTTTTGTGCACTTGGGCTCCACAGGTGTCAGGGGAGTCCAGGTGGAAGCTCCTCCTGCACGGGGAGATGCTGGAGTTGTGTCAGAGCACAGGGTTCCCTCTGACATCCATAAAATACATTTTCAAAATGCAGAGAATACCTTGACTTTGAAGACAACTTCCAGTTCCTTGGACACAGGGTCACATGAGAGCCACGGGCAGGTTTTTCCTCCCACATTTTCCAAACAAATACTCTTCAGAGTTTAAACCAAGACTCAAGCCCCATGTCCTTTCATTCAGGTGAATCCATGAGGATGGTGGGCACTGAAATTCCAGATTCCCAGAGCAGCTGTGGCTGCCCCAATCCTGGATGTGTCCAAGGCCAGGCTGGAGCACCCTGGTGACAGGTGGGAGGTGATCCCTGGGACAGTGGAAGGGATTTAAGGATGGGCTTTAAGGCCCTTTCCAACCCAAAATATTCCATGATTTTCAGATCGTTTTTGTGCTTTTTAGGTGCTTTTTTTTTCTCCCTCAGTGCCCTGTGGTTCCAGAGCTGTACCTGGTTTAGAAGCCCAGCTGCAACACCAAGGTGAAGGATCTCCCTGAAATCCCAATTTCCCCTATGGATTTCCTTTGAAATTCAAGAATTTAGGTCAACGGGGGGAGAGAGAGAGAGAGGAAAAAAAGGAATATTTAGATGACCTGAAAAGCGTCACTGCCAGTTTGTAATGTGAACCTGAAGCTGTAAAATGATGACAAGTATGTGAAATTGGGAGATGCTGGCTGACATTTCAGAGTACAAACATCCCCAGCTTCATCCAGATTGCAAAATATCGATGATTTCAAATGGAAAAATCCAATGGGCCAAACACTGGTTCCACTATTCTATTTTAGGAACACCTAAAATGTGTTTTTTGTTGTTTTCTAAGAGAATCTTAGCAGATCCTGGAAGTGAAATTACTCAAGTTTAATGTGGAGGATTAGAAGAACCAGACCAGACCAGACCAGACCAGACCAATAATATTCACACCCACTGACAGCTTTAAGGTGAAAATAAAATCAAGGTTCTCATTGGGTTGAAATTTTCTTTTAAAATTAAAAATGTGGTTCCAAATGCTCTTCATCTTAATACTTTGATACTTTCCTGGCACTTTGGATTAATAATTATTCTGCAGTAATTTAAAATTTATGCTTTTCCCTCCATGTTTCTGTTTCACTTTCTGGTTCTTGAGACAATTCTGAACCCTGAGGTTGACTTTAACACCACCAAGTGCAGAAATGACATGTCACTATCTCTAGACCCACCTTTTTCTGGACTTCCTTAACTAATAACTTCCATATTATTTTCCAAACAAATCAGGATGATCTCCATTCTCCTTTCCTTCACATCCACATGGATATTAGAATTTTTCTGGATTTTTTTAAAATGAGTCTTCTCTTTCTAAACCACCTCAGGCAGGGGGCCAATCTCCAGCTCAGGTGCAGTAACCCAATGAGTGCCTAATTTTCAATTGCACGCTCCCAAATTAAAGTGCAGCTGCTGCCCACAGTTCACCTGATCTGCTCACTGAGACATCATTAAGGAAAATCAATTAATTTTTCCACTCTCCCAAACGCTGCTGGAGTTGAATAGGAGGAGAAGGAAGAGAAAAGAGGAGGGAGAACAAAAACAAAAACAAAAAAAAGAATTACTTTTGTGCTGGAAAGATGAAACCAAAGGTATTGAGTGGCCGGGTGAATGCAGGGCACTTAATGCAGGGAAGAAAAGAGATACAAGAAGTTTATATTTCATTTTAGGGCTGAAAATGAGAGCTGCTCATCCATGAAACAAACCTGCCTTGCTTGCTCTTCCCCCAGCTCCTTTTTCCATGTTCTTCTGTGTTGTGAACCCAGGTGGAGATTATTTAAAAGTGAAAGGGAAATGTTCTGTTAAAACCTAGAGGGAAGCCTTGAAAAACTTGACACTCAAAATTCCTGAAGATCCCTAGATTTTCGTAAAATTCCTTAAAAACTCGCCCTGAGATTGGGCTTCAGAAAATGGATTTTGTAGGATTTATTCATTATTGGTTTTAATTGTGAGTCAGGCATGGAAAAAAAACCAAAGGCAACGTTTAATTGAAGCTCACAGGGCAAAAGGGGCTCTGAAGAAAAGCAATCCTTTAATTTGGCTCCTATGAAATGAAAGGGAGCTGAGTGCATTCTTGCTTTTAATTGAAATTTTTAAAAATAATTTTTAAGGATGGGCATTAAAATTTGGGCCTATGAATCAATTTTTTAGAAGTGCTGTAGATGATAGTCAATGACAAAACCCCCTTTTATTTGGTTAAGAAGATTAAATCTCAAGTCAAACCACAATTTTTGTAAATTTTTGCTTCCAAATGGGCAGGTTCTGTTGCTACTATGAAATGAATCATGAAAAACTGAGCTGGGCAGAAGGAATTAAATCTGTTCCAATTCCAAACTGAAACTTCAACGAGCTAAATGTTTATTATAATGACATTTTTCTTATGGAAATGTTAGTGAGAAATAAAATAAACCCAAGTCATTTTTAGGAGAAAATGCCTTAATACCTCCAACTTTTCTAAGAAATGTTTCACTTTAATTTGAATTAATTAGGTGCTATAATGAGCTTTATTTTTTAATTTAGACCTCATGAACAAACATCTAGATGGAGCACAGTTATTCATGAAAACTTTCAAGCATGAATTAATTAGGCAATTCACAGATTTTTCAGACCTTAAATTTCCCTGGAGGAGGAGCTGTCCTGATGGAGCCACAGGGAAGGAAGGAAACACTGGAAAACCTGCAAAACTCACCTTGGCTTTACACACTGTTTTATTTTTGTTTTGTTTTGTTTTGTTTTTTAAATTATCACAAAAAAAATGACCAAGTGCAAAATTCCTGACTAAAAGAAGAATCAGAGCGAGGGGGCAGAAATTCCTTCCCTCTGTGCCCACCCAAATAAAGGAACATTTCCCGTTTGGAGCAGGGATTCCAGCAGCTCTGAACACTCAATGAGATCATTATCATAAACCATAAAACACCTGAGTGATCACATCACCGAGTAATTAACTAAGTAATCAATCAATTAATTATAAGGGAAAGTTACTCCTTTAACAAAAATCAGTTTGGGAGCTCTGGTTTCAGGAGTAAAGTATTTATCCCGGGAAGTGCAGGAACAGAGCCCCCATTGTCTGCAGGAGATTCTGTTGTCCTTAATTAACTTTGCTGAGCGTGGGCAGCACCCAAAGGAGCAAAGCCCAGCTCCCAGTTGGAGCCTGGAACTGGGAACACTGGGGACCAGCACCCTGCTGGCTCTGGTTTTCAGCAGGAGCAGGATAACCCCAGAAAAAAAAAAAAAAAAAAGAGAAA
>VWZN01012682.1:115663-134755 GCA_013396955.1 Regulus satrapa | reverse complement strand
TTTTTTTTCTCTTTTTTTTTCCAGGGAGCAGCACGTGCCCCGGAATGTGAGGAATGTCCCTGTGTGGATTTCCACCCGTTCCTCCTGGCCAGTCCAGCCCCGGCTCGCTTTGGAGCGTGGCCAGGCTGGAACAGGTTTGGAACGAATTTCCTGAGGCGCTCAGGGCGTTGGGTGAGGTCCCCTCCAAGAATCAAACGATGAAAACAGAGCCCTCGTGTCCAGCCAGAGCAGGGCTGGAAGGGGATGGACAGGACCTCACCACGCTCTGTAAGAGGGGAATCCTCCATCCAGATGTATTTTCACAGCTTGGAGCCTGGAATGGAAATTCCTCCTGATGGTGGAAGGGGTTACAACTGACACTGGTCAGATTTAAATTGTTTGAGTGGGTTCCCCCACAGAAAAGAAAAAGTCAGAATCTAAAAAGCCAGAGTGAACCAGAAAATGCTCCCTATTTCTGTGCTTTGTGTTCACGCTGAGGCGGGACTTTTATTTTCCTTGAAGAAAGTCAAACTCCCATTTCTAAGACCCGTTATACACGTGGTGGAGAATTTGTCCAGGACACTGAGAACAATGTAAGACCTGGGGAACATTTGAAAGCTTCCCGTCAGCCCTGCTGCCAATTTATTTTGCAGATAAAGCAAATCTGTTACATTTCCTGATGGTTTCATCATTTATAAACCCCGTGCTTGATAAAATTTAGACAGCTATTTTGGAGGAAGAAGAAATGTTATGTTTTCTCCAACACTGGGGTGGAAGGAACAGGAAGAAAACAGGAATGTCCCAAAGCACTCAGCACCCTCCAGGGCTGGACCTTTAATTGGGATTTTAGGGGGTATTTTAGGTACCACTCGGTGCCCAGTTAATCATCTGCCCCCAAGCAACCTTGCAAGGGCAGTGGTGGATCAAAGAGATTCCAAAATGAGGAAAACTGCTGTGGGTGGGAGGAGAGTTGTGTCTCAGACATGGAATTAATGAGGCTCTGGGGTGGGAGTGCTCTGCCCAGCGGTCCCTGCTCCAGAGCTGCCCCAAAACCTGCCAGAGAAACGGGGAGAAAAGCTCTGGATGCCTGCCTGGCCATGGCCGAAATGGTACTTGACTTCTTTAATCTTGTTGAGTTGAAGGAGTATAAATTTATTTTAAATAAATTAATGTTAACTAATGCAGGAAACGATAGTGGAATAATCATCAAGCTCCTGTGTGTCAGTGATTCCCAGATTCAGAGTTAAAATTCCTTTGCATCCTTGGCTCTTGGCCTTTGGAGAAGAAAAAATGAGCAAGAAACCAGAGGGGACACAAGTGCAACACCATCACTGGGCACTGAAGAGCCCATACACAGAAAGTAATTATGAATAGGGATTAATTAATTGATTCACTGTGTGAGGTACAACCCTGATGGTGGGGAGGAGAAAATGAAGGCACAGACAATTGGGTGACACCTCACCTTCCCAACGGTGGAGAAACCAGAAATTAATTAAATTAACAGAAATTAATTCCTGTCCTTGCTTTGTCACAATTTTTGCAGCTGCACCAGCCTGGGGAATTGCTGGCTCAGGGCCTTTGGGATTTTTTTACCCATTACATTGCTTAGGCACCTTAAAATCGAGTTTTAGGCACCCTAAAATCAGCCATAATTTTAGAGTTGGAGCTCTAAAACCCACATGAACCCAAACGCAGACAGAAAACATTTTCCTGTTAATCCCTTAACACTTGGATCCTCCTTCCTTGTGAAGACACCCCGCTTTTGGAAGGTCCAAGTTCCAAATGTTCTTGAAGAGCTCTGCCTGCAGGTGGGATTCCATTCCCTGCTCTACTTTCTTCCTGCACGGCTCCCTTGGAATCGTCTCCAGCAATTTCAGCGTTTGCTGACAGAGAAGAGGGGTTTGATCCCAGACACAAAAGCATTGCAGGCTCCCCAGGAGCTCGTAAAGTTCCACTGCAGCTCCATTGACTCACGGCCCGTGCGTTCCCACAGAGGAAACACAAAGCAACAGCAAATTAGTGGATCCCAAAACAAAAAGAGCCGGCCCCTAGGCTGGAATATTGAGGATAAATGGTCTCGGCACTGCTCTGCTGGCTGGGTTCTAGCAGGAGTTGAAACTTTATCCTTCCTGCATCTAAAGAGGGAGTCATTATTTTGAATACTTTAGGAAAACAAATTTGAAAAAGTCTCTGGTGGGTTCTGGAAAAAATGAAGGAAAACTTGCTGGAAGTTGGGCCCTTTGGGGTGTGCAGGGCAGAGGGCAGAGACATGGAGTTTTATTTTCTGACTTCTTGTGGCATCTTCTCTCAGGCTGCACCCGGCATTAACTCTGCCTTCATTATGTCCATAAACTTGAAAACAGGTAATTTTAGTGGAGTTTTGTTCATAAAACTTCGGGAGTGTCACTATTGGGCATCACAAAATTAACTGAGGATTTCAGCTCTGCCTGATGCTCCTGGGATAGATCAAAAGTGGGGGGAAAAAGAACAGAGATGTTGCCACATGATCCCAACCCAGGAATTGTGGGGCTGGAGAGGCTTTAGCAGGGATGGGAAGGAAAAAGGAACAGCAAAAATCCCTGTTTAATAACCAATTATCTGCCCAGAGCAGAGACTTTTTTGTGGATTCACCCATGTGACACCTAGATATGTAACAGGCATATCCAGGACTCCGGTGGCATTCCCGGGCTGTTTCAGGGGACGGCCATTGGCCATTTCTGCCCATCCTTGCAAATTCAGTCTGGGTCTGGAGGCTCGGTGCCAGCGCATTCCTGCAGCAGGAGCCTTCCTTTGCTCCCTGCACTCATTCTCTTCCACATCAGTGGGGCATTACAGAGCAGCCCCCAGAGTGAGCCAGAAAAGCTGGGATTAGAGGTGCCCCTCAGAACAAAGCATACCACACGTGCCAGAGAAAATCTCCAGGGGCCAAGGAGTCAGCTGAGAGATGGAGGGACAGGGCACGGGCAGGGTGGTGATGATGCCTTGGAAGGCTGACCTGGAACAGAGACTGGGCAGAGTGAAAGGATAAAATGGGGATTTACTGAAAGGCCTCAGTGGATGCACCTTGGGCAGGGCAAGAGCCCGGCCAGGGCTGCACCCAGGATGGACCCAAAATGGGCCCAGAATGGACACCCGGGCACGAGGCCTCACATTTTTATAAGTTTTGGTCCATTGGAGCTCATTGTCCACTTAAAGCTTCAGCTCATGAAGCTCCATCCTCCTTGTTTTTCCCTCTTAATTTCCCCACTGTTTGGGCCTGAAATTTATATCTTTGATCTCAACTGAGGGAAGGAATTGTTCTGCCTGCTCACTCCAATTCTCCCTTGGTGCAGTTTGTGGCTGTGTCCTCTCGTTCTGCCAGCTGCTGCCTGGGGAAAGAGACCAACCCCACCTGGCCACAGCCACCTCTCAGGGAGCTGCAGAGAGGGATCAGGGCACCCCTGAGTCTCCTTTTCTCCAGGCTGGACACCCCCAGCTCCCTCAGTGCTTCCTCACAGGGCTCGTGTTCCAAGCCCCTCTCCAGCCTCGCTGCCTCCTCTGGACGTGCTCCAGCCCCTCAACGTCCTCCCCAAACTGAGGGGCCAGGGCTGGACACAGCACTCGAGGTGTGGCCTCAGCAGTGCAGGGGAGGAATGACCTCCCTGCTCCTGCTTCCAACCCATGAAAGCAATCCCAGTGTTTACAAAGCGCCTTCTCTGCTCCAGCCGGGATTTCTCATGTTGTATATGGGTATCAGGGATGATTCCAACCTTCCCAATCCCACCCCTCACCAAGAGGTGGCTGCTCCTGTCTCCAAACACACCCTGGGAATGATCTGATCATAGCTAATTGACCCGGATAGAAGACAATCACAGTGCCACCAACCCAGATCTTCCTGCTCAGCTCCTGCTAAGGAGGCCTCAGCTCACACCTCCACCCGGGAATTTCCATCCAGCATGAGTTCCTTGGCTCCTGCTCCAAGCACAAAGCAGCTTGAGAGAGATGGGAAAGTCAAACTGATTGATGCTGATCCGCTGCCCTCCTGGAAAGGATCCAATTATCCTACAAAAACATGGAATTTCAGCTACACCCTCCCACTGAAAGGCAGACAGCTCCACTGGCGGTGCTGAATCCATTAAACACAGCTCCCAGTCACATTTGACAGGAAAGTAATCACCTTCTCTGATGGAAACGGGAATTTCGGGAGGCAGGAGGGAATGAGGTGTGCTGGGTGCGCAGAGTCTGCTGAGAGCCAGGGGATGTTAATGATGTGCTAATCACGAGCAGTGGAATTTTATTGCTTCCTTAAGAGGGGACACATTTCAACGCAGTCGCCTCCAAACCCCTGGAAGTTCCTGCCAGAGTGGGAGCTATATTTCAATTTTCTTTTCTGAAAATAATCCTGAAAATCCTCGCTCTGTCTGCTTTTCACTCCCTCACCTTAGTCAGTCACAGGCAGATATCTGACAGTGCAGATATCAGTAATAAATTACTGATACTACTGAGGGGTCCAACTCTAAAGGCAGCAAATAGCCAAGATTTTGCTTCCCAGGGGAGATCTGGGACACTGCCTCTCTTCCCTTTTGTCATTCTTTTGATGACATGCAAAAATAGCCTAAAGGTTCTTAAATAATAGACATAATTCTGTTAGTTTTAACCTTAAAAGTATCAGAAGCCTGTTTTCTTTCTGCTTTTGTTGATGCACTTTGTGAGAAATGCCCAAGCTTCGTTTTCTGAGCTGATTAACTGACAATTAACCCAAATTAGTTCATGCATCTGTAAGGACTAATTTAGCCACCCACAAGCATTTTTTTCAGGCCACCATCCCTTGCTCAACGCAGAGCCAGATATCAAATCTGGCCCTTCCTGGGGCTGATGGAGAGGCAGCAGCTCATCCCTGCAGAAGATGCAGTGCTTAGGGCTGCTTGGAAGACTTTGGGGAGCCATTATTTCCTCACAGGACCCAAAATTGTTTCACCTTGGCCATGGCAAGTTTTTTTTTGGTGAAACAAAGGCTGGATTCCAACAGAGGGGCCTGGATTCAGGAGGGGTTTCTGAGGAGCTGAGGGCTTCCAGCACTTCCAGCACCGCTGCTGCCGAGCTCGTCCTGGTTTGAAAGCCTGAGGAGCAGGGGTGGTGCTGGAGAAGCAGAGCAGAAAACACAGCAGAGGCGTGGAAAGAATTCTAAACAATCCTGACTCAGTCTGGGCCCCTCTCAAATGCCAGCTTCCCCTCCAATGGTCTCTGTGATGCTCCATTTGTTCTCCAGCCATCCATTGTCTCCTGGAGGCTCCTCCTGCCAAAGCAGCGCCCGGCAGCTGCTCGGACACGGCCGCCGGTGGACGGGGCTTGGTCCAAGCTCAGGAGGTGCCACAGACCCAGATGAGGTCCCAGAGGACCTCAGTGGTCCTGGAGATGGCCACAGGACTGCACACCTTAGGTCTCATGAGTTCTGTGAGGTTTTGCAACACCAAATTCTTCTGCCTCTTTCTCAAACAGAGCTTTTTTCTTCCCTTATAAAGCACCACCAGCACTTCCAGCACTGAAAAATTCCATTTTAAGCAGCAGAAATTGGTCACTAGTTGCCACTGCCCATGAAACCAGAGTCACGGGGGTGTGTTGGAGAGAAATGAACTGCAGCAGCTCCAGGCTCTCCATCAGCTGCTGGAAGGAGCTCACCTTCCAGCCCCTGAAATGCCTCCACAAGTCCCAACACAATCCTTGGAAAGATCAATCCCCCCCAGCTCTGCAGGAGACAAAAGGTGGGCTTGACAAATTTACACAATTTCCCCCTGAAACAGGAGCGGCCTCAGAGGATTTCCTGCTGGGAAAGAAATAACCAAACACATCGATCGATCTCGGGGGAGCAACCTGAGGGGTTCTGCTCCGTGTGGTGCTGCTAGGAGCCTGCACACAAACAAAAAAATAGGGATGTTCAGGACCAGCTTCTCTCCATTCCTCAGGTATTTGCTGAAGAATAAATGCTGTGTGGATGCTCACAAAATCCGGGACCTTTGTCCAGGAATTATCACAGTAAATGATCACACACAGAGAACTGAATTCCTTCCCTCCTACCGTCAGTCATGCTGGGAGAAGTGGGCAGGTTTTGGCACATTCTCACACCAAATCGAGGAAGGATTAAATATTCCAGTCTTTCTTGCTGGTGGGGAAGGTGAGTTGAAGAAGCCTTTTGGGGTAAGTCTGCAGGTTCCTCCGAGTGCAGGAGGCACTGCCATCACTGCTCTCACCTCATGCTTTGTTCTGGAGGGTTCCAGATTCCTGGACAAAAGTCCTGCATTTTGTCAGTTTCAATACAACATTTCTTCTTCGGCATTAGGTGGCTTTTTCTTTTTTTAAAAATATTTTAATTTTCCAGCTGCTTTCATTCCCTCTTTTTCCCCCCTCTCCTCATTTCAAATTTTTGATTGTTCAGTGGGGATAATTCTCTTACCCTAAAAGTGATAGAACAGCCAGAAAAAACAAAAACAAAAACAAACAAACCAAAAAACAAACAAACAAAACAAAACATTACAACCACCCCCAAAAAAACCCCCAACAAAAAATCTCAACAACAAAAACAAAACAAACAAACAAAACAAAACATTAAAAAGAACCACCCTAGAACTTTCCAGACCATGCTGAGAGAGTTTAGGGAGAAGGTTAGGCTGGAGAATCTACTTCTGTCAGAAGCAGGCACTGGGATAAACTCTATTCCTGGAAGTTGCTCAGGCCGTGATGAAGAGGATGGTTTTTGGGTGAGGAAACAACTAGAAAATAGTTCATCTGCCAGCCCTTCTGTGCTCAGCTGTATACACAACTTTATTGCTTTGCATTCTTCTCCCCACCGAGATTTATATTTCTTCATGAGAGCCTTGCCTTGTAAAAATTTTTCAGGCTATAGGTGTGGAATACATTTATTTTAGTCTGCTTTGACAAGAGGAAAAGCAGCTTAAAGTCTTTGCAAAGCTATGCTGGACTATCTGGCCTGTGCATTCCTCCCTCCTGGAATGAAGGAGAAATTGCCAGAGCATGGACGTGAAAGGCTGTCAGTTAATTTGGGAAGGGGGATTTGGGAGAGGGGAAAAAGGAGCAGTTGACAGAATTCCTCGTGTAAAAGGAGAAAATGAGGAGGTACAGACACATTCAGCACAGCAAACCTCCTGTGCCATTCACAAATTTCATTTTGAAGAGAAAAAAAACCCATCTGGTGGAAGCACAGGGAATAAGGCACAAGCCAACCTTTAGATAACTGACAGCATTTTTGTTCTCCAAACTTCACAGCAGAAATAACTTCAATATTTTATTCTTCCTCAGCATGGTGTGAGACTCAGTGTGTAAAAATCTGCCCACTTCTCCCGGCACAGCTGATGGGAGGAGGGAAGGAATTCCAGGAGAGGAATTCCTCGCTGACAGGGTCCCCTGGAAGGAGGAGTGGAGCTACAGCAGGGAAATGCTGGTCAGCAGCAGGAAAATGTGGAATTCTGACTTTGGAGAGTGGCCAGGTCAGAATCCACAAAGAAATGCTTGGTTTTGGGAGAGGTCCTGATGAATTCGAGTGAAGTGAGAGGTCATCCCTGCTAGGAAAGGGAACGGGGATCTGGCCTGTGACAGATTAATCCTCCTGCTCTCTGGGCTGCTGGCAGAAATCAGAAATCCTGCTCCTCTCCTCATAATTAAAAAGGCAAAATCTGAAAAATTCCACAAAAAGACCCTTTCCCCCCCAGTCACTAAATTTGTCCATTGTGGCAGAGCCTCTTCCTATCTTATTTTTTTCTCTTCATAAAGATGAGTGATCAGTTTTTCTCTGACACCACCACTCTCTCTAGGGCTGGATCTATAATTCATGAGCATGAAAACAGTAGCATCAGAAAGAAAACCTGTCATAAATTCAGCTATTTAAGCTTTTAAATGAGCAGTGATGGCAGCGTGGGGATGCAGAACATTTATTGCAATGCTAAATATAGGGGGAAAGCTAAAAGCTTTCCATCAATACTTGGTAAGAACAAAATCCTGAAAGCACTTGGAGCTTGGATTTTTGTCTTCTGGAAACAGGATTAATGGTTTTCTTTCATTTGTTTTGGATTTGTGTGATTTTGGGGGTGATACTTCACCTTTTGAATTTAAGATTGCCACTTGCTGGAGGAATTTAATTTGAAATTCAGACCTTTCCCATCTCCTCTTTTCCCCCAGCAGCATCACTAAAGATGACTCCCAACAGAGGGGGAAGGAAGGGGCTGAGGCTGTTTCATGGAAGATCCCTGATGGTCCCAACAAGTTGTTTATGAGGAAGTTTCTTCAAAAAAGGCTGTGGCAGACACAGAAGTGGTGCCAACATTGCCAAAGGGCGAGAAGGGACGGCTCTATCCTACAAATTCTCTGCCTGATGTGGTCTAAATTAACCTTTTATCCATTTACAGGTGGCCCAGCACTCCCATTCTCTCCTTCCTAATCCCATTTGTCCAATTTCTGTCACCACTGCAAACATGAGTGATGCCTGATGACTTTATAGGAACCTATAAAATGTGTTCCAGCCTGATCAGGAAGAAAAATTATCCCACTGCCTTCCACTGGGCTTGAAGAAGATCGGGATTTCATGGCAATAACCTGGAAAGGGTGAAACACAAAACGAAAACAACGCTGCAGCTCAAGCTCGTGTGAGTCCCTTGGAGCCTTGCCTGAGGTTTTCTGTTGGAAGCTGAAGACGCTGGGGAAGTTCTGGGGGGGGTTGGAGCTCTCCTGGGATAATTCAAACACAATTCCCCTTGGCTCTGGCCAGCCCTGACATCACTTCCGTGGCACCGACTGCGCCGGGCTGGCGGTAAAAATAGAAACCTCATAAATCTGCCCATTCCCTTAATTAGGGAACTCTGATGACAGGATTAAGATTGAATGCTTTCATTTCAGATTGGTTAATGAAGGGCTTTCCAATACCTTTTTTTTTTTTGTTCCTCTCTGCTGACTCCTGCCATTTCTGATTGCTTCAGGTACAGCCAGGCTGGAAAAAATTCCTCATCCAAAGGTTAAAAGAGAAGATTGTGTAGACATTTGATTATCTCCTGTTATGTTTGGAGACTGCAAATGCTTTGCAGATAGATGAGGTCGTGCAGCTCTGCTCGGTTTTATTAATTACTAGAGTCAACATTTGATCAAAATCAAAGAACACTTTGCGTTGGGTTTTTGCTCCTGAAATCTTATGAACTGGGAAAAAAACAACCTCCTGAAACAAACCCCAAAGAACAAAGTCACCCACAAAATCTGTCCCGTTTTGACAGTGAATCTCCCAAGGAAAAGATGAGTTTGGGGAGAGACCAAAAATTTCCACCCCATGCTACCAACTCCTCTCAAAGTTAAAAAAACCCTTCATTGTCCATTCCCACTGCTCTGGTGTCCAGGGAGTCGCAAAATCCAGGTGATTCCCTGATATACAGGAGAAAAATTTACCTCAACACCGTTGTCTGTAAGATTGGCCAAAGGGATCACCAAGAACGTGCCTAAATTCCCTTCATCATCCTCAGCTGAGCGTTTCCCCACATCCCGAGGAGGATTTATCACTTTTGTGTTGAGGGCTCTCAAAAACTGCTTTGAAAGCAGCAGGGGGGAAGGACCCGGGCTGTGCTCCAGCTGATGGAGGAAAACACCGAGGTGCTTGTAGGAAATAACAACAGGCCAAGCAAGGCCAGGGAAAAGGAGGAAAAATCGTTTTTCCTGCTCCCGAGCAAACGCCTGCGGTGGCCAGCTCGGGGACATCTGGTCTCCCAGTGTGTTTTCTCACATCATGCCAATACCTGACTGGAATAAACAACTTTATCTAGATCCTCGATTCTTGCCATCAGAGGCTGATAAGAAAACTCGCTGCTATCAGCGTGAGATTCGAGCAGAGGGAAGAAAGATTTATGCCTGCTCCGAAGCCGCCTCCACCCTGCCCGATTGTTTCATGCTCTGGAGAGACGTGGAGTTAAATCCTGTGGATTCTGGTTTTCCAGGAGGCTGTGGATCCCGGCACCAGCACTGCTCTGGCCACCCACCAGGCAGGCAGCTCGCAGCTCCTGTTTGTTTTTCTGTGGGAATGGCAGCGCTTCCCTTCCGCGATTTACTGGAATGTTTGGTGCTTCCACAGCTCCTCTCCCTCCCTGGGCTCTGCCTGCCTGTGAAACCCGAATTTATTAACTATAAACCCACGAGGCAATGTAAAGGTGGGGATAATTTATATTCTGATGGGCCAGCATTGCTGCTCTGCTGGCACTCTGGGATGTTTCCAGCACCATTTGTCCCCATCCAAGCGCTGGGATTTGGGTGGATCTGTGCATGAGCTCCATGCTCAGCCTCAGGCTCGCTCTCCTCCCGGCTCCCTCCTCAGCCCAGTTTTGGGCAGCCTTAACTGGAGCAATGAAAAGTGTTCCTGATGCTGATACGAGGTAGAAAAGGAGATGGAAGGGGCTCAGTCAGGACTGGGAGGCCAGGTTCCACACATTTCCCTGGAGCAGTGGAAGACTCTCCATAGGTGAAGCCACCACGGCACCGATGGGATTAGAGCTCAGCTAATCCCACTCTATTCTTGTCCTGCAACCTTTGTGTCACCTCCAGCCACAGACACCAGCAAACGTCACATTTCAGCCGAGAACCCTTCCCAGCCTCAGCTGGGCTGCCTTGGATGGGGAAGGAGAAGGGGAAATGATCTATTTTCAGCACCTGAAAGAGCATTCGAGCTGTCGAAAGTCTCGTCAAAATCTTCGGCTTCCTAAAAATTCCTTCTTGTAGGTGTGCAGGTTCTCTGAGAGAGTTTGAGAACTGGGTACAATTTTTTCCTTCCAGTGGGCTCATCATTCAGCTCCCAGCATCTCCCACAACCAGTCCTAAAAAATTCCCACTTAATAGCATTGCCTCATTACTATTCTCACCTTGCATCCAATGTAAGCTTGACTAAAATGATTTTAAAATTTGAGAAAGTTTCATAATGCCTTTTTTACCACTGAAACAGCATGAAAGGATGGGGGTTTTTTTTAATATAAATTGATTTTTAATGGGTTTTTTTTAAATTTTTTTTTGGTGCTGAGGAGCTATTTGTTTGGCCACACCCCTTTAATAGGAACACTTTGGGGGGATTTAGTATTTGCAGGCACGCTCAGATTTTGGTGAGAGCCATTTTTTTGTGCACAGTAAAAGCAGTAATTTCTCAAAGCACAGGCTTTGAGGCAAGTTCAGTCAGATAAATGGGATCCCCAGTGGTAAAACCACCTCTTTCATATAAGCCCAGCTGGATGTGGGGGTCCCAGCTCCAACTGGAGCTGAGTTGAGCAGTTTAAGAGTTCAAGCGAAGTGCAGTGGGGAGCTCTGAGTGAGCTCAGCATGACTGATGGGCTCTGCATGGAGAAGGACAAGAGCTGGAGTTGAAAAGCTTTTCCTGTTGCAAATTTGATCTTTTATCTCTTCCACAACAGACGATGGGAGGTGCCCTGCACTGTGCCTGGCAAAGAATAATCTCGTTAGCCTTTCCCACTTTTCAGTGTCTCCATGAGAAGGGAGGCATTGGAATCACATCAATTCCATGGGAAGGGATCACATCCATTTGTGGGGGGACCTCAGTGCAGTTACAAGGTACAAAATGATCACACGATTCTTTGTTTTAATCCCCCTCATGGCTTGGGCCCAATGCAGCAGAGACCCCCAGAAGAGCAGCAGCTCCCTCCAGCCCTGCCTTATCTCTGGAGCGTGTCTGAGCAGGAGATTCATTCTCTGATAGCTCCACTTCACCTGATGAGAGAGAGAAAATAGCTCCTCGGAGGGGCTGTGCTGTCCAAGAGCCTTGACAGGTCTCTGTCTCTCTCTGCAATTCTCTGATGTCTGAGGACCTCCTGACCTGTGAGAAGTTGAAGAATCATTCTTCCCCCTGCCTTCCTTGAAATGTTAATTAAAACACCACCCCAGTGCCTGTCAAAGAATCCCCTACTAAGCCAGGGCCAGTAGATACAGGTTGGCAGCATTCCTTAAAAATGCCTTCCCGAGGAGCTGCCCTGGTTTCCACCTTCAGGGACTTGTCTCAATATGAACCTGTGCTTTGAGGGGAAAAAAAAAAGAAATCTTCCCAAATTCCCTGCAGGAATGCAGATTTTTATGGAGGGGCTGAGGACCACGAGCTGCCAGCTGTGGGATCTGCTTCCCCTTGGCACCCAAGGAATTCTCAGGAATTAAACCCCAGCCCCTTGACCTTGAATTGTTAGGGAAGCTCTTCCACAGAAAGCACAAATCCTGCCAGGACTCAGACAATGCCTCCTTGGGAAGGCCAGTCTTCCAAAGGATTATGGATGACTTCCCAGCCCCAGTCCAAGGCACTGTCAGAGCTCTGCATTTCTGCTTCCCCTCTTTGTTTCCAAGCTCTTTTCTTGGAACTGCCACCCCCGGCTCCATCCCCTGCACCCCTCTGCTCTGCTGACCTCTGCTGCAGGTGCCTCCACAAATCCCAGGAATCCCCATGGGAACGGATCCCACCATTCAAACGGGCTTCTAGAGAACATTGCCCTTGGAGTTCTTCAGGGAAAACCTTAAATCTCACCCTTCTTGCCAGCAGAGTGATTGTAAAAGTAATTTTAGGTTCAAAGGCTACCAGGGGATGTTTTTCTTCTCTCCAACCTGCCTTCCCTTCACTCCCTGCTAATGTTGATCTTGTTAAGTGCTTTTTTTCTCATCTATTTCAGCTCTTGGGAATGGTCACTGGACCCTGGGATTGTGCCTCTGCATCCCCATCCCCATCCCCAGAGCACCGAGAGTGGCGCACCTGGGGAGTGGGATGTTCCCAAAGTGCTGGCGAGTGCCTTCACATCAGAGCTTGGAAGACCTTCTAGAATGGAATTTCAAATATTTTTTTTTTCTTCAAAATGCTTTCATTAACAAAATATTTCCTATTTATTACAGTGGCCCTATTTAGAGGTCACAATGGGTATTTGCAATAGTTCTTATTTTTCTTTTTTATTCCTATAGATTTTTGTTCTGCAGGTGAAGGAACCTCTTTGTTCTCACCTGTTCTGATACTTTCACTGGAAATAAAACATGAATAGTAAAAAAAATCTGAATCCTCTGTGTATTCAGTAAAAAAAAGAAAAAAAAAAGTGAGAAAGCTGATCTGATCTCATTCTCTTTTCCATTTGCAGATGAGTCAGGAATCAACAATGAATTACATCCCAACATCCATCTGGACGGAAGAGACAGGAAAAACTACTCCGTAAGTGTGGAGTGAACTTCAAAGAGTGCATCAACGCCCAGGGCTGGCTGTGCAGGTGAAGAAAATTTGGGTTCTTTGCACAAACTGCAGTTCCACAGGTGAGCAGAGGGCACCGAGGGGAAAATTACAGTGGGGAATTGGGAAATTACAGCCTCACCGAGAGGCTGATGGGCAGAGCAGCACCGGTGGGATTTTTACTCACAGGATTCTTTCTGCTCACGGATATGTCTGTGATTTTGCTGTGTCCCTGCACCAAAAACAAATAAATTCCTGTAGGAAACCCCCAGCCGGCTGGGAATGCTGGGGAAAACACAAACTGGGTGAAGGCACAGGTTCCAGACCTGCAAAAATCAAGGAATGTGGTTATTGTGGTCACAGCCAGGGTCCCAGGGCAGGACAGGGAGCATTCCCAAGGTCCTGAGCACTTGGGAACCTGTCCTGGGGCTTGGAGCAGCCTCCCTGGGACAGAGGGAGGTGTCAGGATGGGAACTGGATGGGATTTCAGCTCCTTCCAACCCAAACCTTCTGTGGTTCTGTGATTGCTGAGGCATTACAGGTGGGTTCATCCTCCCAGATTTTAGGCATTTGCATTGGAAATGTCCATACTTGAGTCTCCTCCCAGTGTCCTTTTAAAGATTAGGAGAAAATTCCAATTTATCCCTCAGGAACAGGCAGCGAAATGAGTGCCACCCAAAAATGTCATCAGGATAAACTCCAGGGCAGCTGACAGGGACCTTTCCACAGATCCCAACAGGAATTCTCCCATTTCACCCCAAGCCTCCAGGATATTTGGACAAGCATTTCCATACCAAAACCGTCACCTTTTCAATCTCTGGAGCGATGGACACAGGGCCTCAGCTTTGCTCCAGTTACACCAGAATGCCTGAACTTCCCAGAGAGCAAAACGTGGCAGGAAAATGTTTGGAGGCTCCTGCGGGAAAGGCTTTGGGGAGCAGCTGGATCTCTGCACCCTCTGAATTGCAGGGCACTGCTGGTGGCAGGTACCTCCAAGATGTGGGTTCTGAGGAATGGCTGGTTCAGAAATTAGCTGAGAAATAAAAATGCTGCGTGCAGGGAGCAGGAACCTGGCTCTGCTTCTGCTTTTAAGGTCAGGGACTGAATCGTGTGCTAAGGGTGCCCACAGTCCTGACCTTCCAACCCAAACCCCGGGCTGGGTTCTAGGATCATCTCAGTGCCCCCCTCGTGATTTATAAAGCCACATGTCAGTGAGTAGTAAAAGGGATTTACAGCAGATTGTAGGTCAGAAGGGTTAGGGCATGCTGGAAACATTGAAAACAGGAGTAAATTTAGCATAAATGAATGTGCTGGATATTGAGTGAGCGCCAGAGCATGGGATTGCAGAGTATGGGATTGCAGCCATTGTTTTCTGTGGGTCTGAGCCAAGGACAATGCACAGGGGTCCCAGATCTGTGGATTTGTGGGTAATTAATTAAAAAAAAAATTAGTAATCATAGCCATTCAAAAGGAGAAAGAATCTGGATGACATTGCTCTGCTAAAAATTATAATTAATCCCAATTTAGATCTCAAAGGGAAAGAGAAATCTCTCAACAGGTAAACGTATTCAGAGAATTCCTGGAGAGCTTTTCACATTCTGTTTGCTGCTCAGAAAAATCCACATCTCTCCCTCTTCTACGTACTCAGGCTGCACTTTGCATTTGAAGCTCATCCTGCAAAATCAGCAATTTCTTTAATTCCCTGCAAAGCCCCACTGCCCAGCACACACAGGGGCCAGCCCCGAAATGTTTCTGTGATAAGGAGATTGCTCAATTATGAGATTCTGATAAGGAACCCAGGGCATTTGTCTTGCTCTTTTTGTCACCTGGCTGCCCTCCCTCGCCACTTTGGATGAAACAGTTGAAAAAAGAAACAAAAACACAGCCAAGAAGATAGAGCAAAACCTTCACTAATGTGACATCTTGTGTATTTTCTGAATTCCTGGCTGTCAGCAAGAGAAGAAGAAAAGCCTGGGAGGCCCAGAGAGCTCAGAGCCCCAAATACCTGCAGGCGGAGGAGAGAACAAGCCCTGGTGCCTCACAAAAACTCCCTGCTTCTTTCTCTCTCAGTCCTGCTGCAAAATCTTTGGGTTTTCAGGTTTTTAGAGTGAAACATTTTCCTTTTTTTTTTTTTTTTTTCCTTAGAAGGGTCTCATGCCGCTTTTCCTCCTTTTCCTGCTGCCCCATCTCTCACTGAGGACAGCCTGTAGCTGCTGCTGGGAGCTTTTCTCTCTGACGTGCCCATCCTTCTCCTGCTCTCCTTGTTTTTCAATCCCTCCTTCCTGTCCTTCACTGCAGTGCCCTTCCTCTCCCTCTTTCCTGCTTTTGTTGGATGGTTCTTGTTCCTCCTGTCCTCCAGAGAAGCAGCACTTCAACACTGCTGCTGCTGGTTGTTCACACCCCGCCGAAAACACAGGGAAATAAGGCTTTGGGTGGCATTTAAGAGCATTTAATTAATCATTGGTGAAGGAAAATAAAACTTTGGGTGGCATTCACTGGGTGCTCTGAAGTCTCTCAAGTTCAGCGCCCCGTGGGCACAAGGTGCAGGGCACCACTGAGGCTTTCCCCCCAGCCACAGAAAAGTGATTAAAGCATTTAAAGTAAAGTAAAATAACAGAAAATCCTGATTTGGAAGGGCTCCCTGAGGATCAGAGTCCAGTCCCTGCCCTGCACAGGACACTCCAACAATCCCACCCTGTGCCTGGGAGTATCTTTATTATTTTGCTGGTGCAAATTGGATTAAGCTCTGCAGGTCAAAGCATTCCCACACCAGTTCAGGTGAAGGGGAGGAGCTTCTCCCTTTGGCCACGCTGTTTTTGATGACGGAAATAAAAATCCAGCCCAGATTTTAGGGTGAATTTTCCTGGAAATATTCGCTCCCCTCTTGCAAAAACGTTAAAGGAGTGTGCTTACGTTTGAGGAGGAGAAATTTTAACTGGGAAGAAAGTGTTGGCAGCAGGATGTCAGCCAAGTATGGAAATATCAGCCCCCAGCTCTGCCAAAAAGTGCCTGTCCCCTCCCCAGCTGTCAGCTGGAGGGTGGCAGTGGGTGGGAGGTGGTGCTGCTTCCCCAGCGCTGCAGCACAGACAATGCAAACTGCTCTTTTCTCTTCTGCTTTTAGCCGAGGCCTCCAAATGGCTTTGCATCCTTTAAATAACCCAGACTGGCAGAAGTTCTGCTCAGCCAGGGTGGCACAGGAAATCAGAGCCTTTTTGGGGACAGGCTTCCACGTGTGGCTCCAGCAGCACCCAGCCCGTGATGCTGATAAGGAAGAGATAAGAGGTGGAAAGGTGCTGGGCTCTGTGTGTGGGGGAACGGCTTTGAACGGGTTTAGATGAGATTGAAGGAAGAAGTTTTTGCCATCAGGGTGGTGAACGCTGGCGCAGGTCGCCCAGAGAAGCCATGGATGTCCCATCCCTAGGAATATTCACCTTTAGGTTGGCCGTGGCTCTGACCTGATGCAGCTGCAGCTGTCCCTGCTCACAGCATGGGGGTTGGATCAGATGGTGTTTAAGGGTCTCTTCCAACCCAAACCATTCCCTGATTCTGTGATTCCACTATCCCATGATCCTATGATGGTTCCATGATTGATTCCATGATTCCCTGATTCCCTGACCCCATGATTCCCCGATCCCATGATGATTCCCTGATTCCCTGACCCATGCTCCCACGTACCTCCCTGCTGGGGAAGCTCCTCCTGCCTCTGGTGCCCGCCCCAGCAGTGCCACCGCCGGGGCTGTGCCCGCGCAGGGCCAGCAGCTCCCGTTTGACAGACAAGGATGAGAACCAGGCCTGGGGCAGAATGAGCCCAGGGGAGCTGTGGGAGTGCTCGGGATAACCCCTCCTGAGCCTCCTGAGCGCTGGGGAGCAACAGGGCTTTCCAGGCAGGTGTTGGACACCATAAACCAGGGCTGCCTCCATGGAGAGCCCTGCAGGTGCTGCCCAACAGGACTTTGAGTCCTTTTCCAGGAAGCTGCAGAATCCATTATTTACCAAGGACTTTTATGGACTTTGTGGAGCCCGGCAGGGCCAGGGGGAGCAGGAGGCTCCTAATCCCTGCTCCAGCCCCTCCTGCTTTCCCGGGATGTCGGGGCAGCCTTTGGAAAGGCACAGGAAGAGCTGGGGAGACCTTCCTGGAGCTCTGCAGCTGTGAAATCCAGTAAACACCAGAAGTGAGCCCAGCACCAGCACGGTAAACACAGGAAGCTGACTCCAAACTGAAACAACAACAACAACAGCAGCCCCTCCTCCAAATGGACAAAAATAAGGACTATTTATTTATTTATTTATTTATCTATCTATCTATCTATCTATCTATCTATCTATCTATCTATCTATCTATCTATTTATTAATTTATCTATTTTTAATAGATAAATGACCACAGCTTGAATGGGGTCAAGTTTGAGCTCGCACTTCAGAAAGCTCTGGGTTTTCTGGATGATTTTTAAACCATCCAGGGCTATAGAAAATGATGGAACAATGGAGCAGAGCTCTGCGTGTCCTGAGCCCCAGCAGCTCCTGCCAGGGCTGGGTGTTGGAGGAGCAGGAGCTGGGCTTGCTGGTGATTTCCCCTTAGTCTGTTCAAGGCAAGCTGCAACAAAAACTTCCTGCTCAGTCTGCTGGGAAAATTCCCTCTGTTTGTGGGGATGAAAATAGCTCTGGGTCCAAAACATCCCTGGGCATGGAGAGACTTCCAAACCTTAGGGGGCAGCTGAGGAATCCCATTTAAGATGCCCCCCCCACTTTGTTTATCCAGCAATTTAAAATCCTAAAAAGTCATGGGATCAAATTCAGCTTTGGGATATTTGGTGAATAAAGAGGGAAATCAGTAAAACAACAATCCAGGAACACCTTTAGAAGGAGCTGTGTTGTCACTGCTACAAATTCAGCTTTGGGAATTGGGCTGAGAGCAACCCTAAGGAGAAAGGTTTTGGGGTGTTGGCTGATAGAAAGGTCAGCATCACCCAGAAACCACCCTGGGGTGTCCTGGGCTGCAGCAAATTGTGCCTGCCCCATCCCTGGAAATGTCCAAGGCCAGGTTGAACAGGGCTTGGAGCAACCTGGGACAGTGGAAGGCATCCCTGTCCATGGTGGGGGTGAGCTTTAGGATCCCATATATCCCAAGTGCTCTGTGATTATCTGAAAAAACAGTCGGGGGAAAAAAAAATGTAGTAAAATAAACTATGATTGCAATTAGATTCTAGCCAATTTTTCCCTCCAGAGAAGTTTCAAATTTTATTTCAATATTATTAAAATTAAGTCTCTCCATTAAAAAAATACTGAAGAACAAATGAAGCATCACTTGGGCGTGACAGAAGATTTTATTCCCTTTGCTTGAACGCTCTGCTTCCTCTCCAGGACAAACAATCTTTTCTCCTTGTTTGTAGAAACTGGAATAGACCCTTCCCAAGGTGAAAAAGCTTTTCCTCATCCTCCCCTTTCCCCCAGACCCACCAGGCAAATAAAACCGGAGATATTTGTGCACCACTTCTAAGAATGGGATTTTCAGGAGCACCTAAGGATCTGTCTGCACCCTTAAGCGTTTAACCAGCCTTAAATATAGCCCAACAATGTCAGGAGGCTTTCTGCGAGCCAACGTGCTTCCTGACCCAGGGTATTGTCAGCTAATCCAGCAGGGGAAGAGCTGCGGGCTCCTCATCTCACACAGTGGGGCAGGAGCTGAGAAAATAACACCCCAAAACACTCGGCCCCGTTCTGGCTCTGTGCAGGGAAAGCGTTGTCGCTGTGGCAGCTGGAATCAGGCTGGTGTTGGCGTCGGGTTGGTGAGGGCTGTGCTGATATCCCCACTAATGCTCATTTTCCAGGTGGGATGTGCTGTGCTTTTACCTGTGCAACCACTGAAAAAAAAAAAAAAAAAAAAAAAAAAAGAATGGTCCCCAAC
>VWZN01012682.1:96198-115656 GCA_013396955.1 Regulus satrapa | reverse complement strand
AAAAAAAAAAAAAAAGAAAACGATGTGCCCCAACGAGCAGAAACAGGAATATTTTCTCCTAAATGCATTCAGCCAGGAGAGGGGGCAGATCAGCTCGGCCACAATTCTCTGCTCCCCCTGAGGATCGTTTTCCACCCTCTTCCCTAACCCCTGATATTTCATCGCCCCATTCCCACAGCCCGCAGGGATTTAGAGCCATTAATGAAAATCTTTCTGTCCTCCTCCAACCCCTGCTGCAGGAGCCTGCAGCGCTCTCCGGGGTCACCCTTAAGAGCGTGGCCAGACACGGCAGGCCCGGCTAAGCCCCGAGCAGACAGCGCTGCGTGCTCAAGGTGAGCCCCGGGACACGCGGGGCCGCGGCACCCCTCACCTGGCTGGGCTGAAAAGGGCTCGGAAAGGCGGCGAGCGCAGAGCTGGGCTTGGTGTGTGAGCCCAAACTCGAGCCCTCGGCCGCTGGGAGGATTTAAAAAAAAAAACAAAAAAACAACAAAAACAACAACACAAAAAATTAATTAAATTATATCGGTGATCATATTACTATTATTATTATTATTGTTATTATTATCATCATCATCATCATTAACAATGTGCGTGAGAGCCCAGACTCGAGCCCTTCCAGGCTGGGAGGATTTAAAAAAAAAAAAAACAAGAAAAACAACAACACACAAAAAAATTAAATTATATTAGTGATTATATTACTATTGTTATTATTATCATCGTCATCATCATTAACAATGTGTGTGTGAGCTCAAACTTGAGCCCTTCCAGGGTGGGAAGATTTAAAAAAAAAAAAAACAAGAAAAACAACAACACACAAAAAAATTAAATTATATTAGTGATTATATTACTATTGTTATTATTATCATCGTCATCATCATTAACAATGTGTGTGTGAGCTCAAACTTGAGCCCTTTCAGGGTGGGAAGATTTAAAAAAAAAATTAAATAGAATTATTTCTATTCTTGTAATAATAATAATAATAATAATAATAATAGTAGTAGTAGTAGTAATAGTAATAAACAAATAAATAACAACGTGTGTTTGAGGTCAAACTTGAGCCCTTTCTGGCTGGGAGGATATAAAAAATAGATTTTAAAAAATAATAATAATAACAACAACACTATAATGATAATGATTAATAATAATAAGAAGAATAGTAATAACAAAGCCAGCTTTATCACCAGGTTTTGCTGCATCAATTTCACATGCTGGGAGAACGGAGAAATTTTTTTTTTTCTCTCTCTCTCTTTTCAACTTTCTTTGGATATTTTTTCATTCTTTGCAATGTAAAGTCAGCTGCTGGGAGCCAGCCTCGGATTGCAGCCCCAACTTTGCTTGGCACCGAGTGCAGACAGCTCCTCCACTGCGTAAGCACCTCCAGCTAATCCCCAGTCTTGTCAATATGTATTTACCCTTAATAACTCGGATCTGGGTCAGCCCTTTGGCTCCCGTTTGTTTCCCCGTGCCCTGAGCTGGGCTCTATTTCTGTCCAGCCTCAATGCTTGGTATTCCCCCTAAGACCTGGGCACTTTCCAGCTTCTGTCTCCCCAAGTAAAAGCAGCTCTGAACAAAGCCTCTTTCCAGCCAGCCAATTATTGTGGGCACAATTTGAGATTTCCCACCCTCCAAAGGTATTTTCACAGCCCCTGCCCTCGTGTCGTCGCTCCAAAACATCTCAAGTCATTTTCCTTTAGGAGAACGAGGGATGAAAATAATAACAAAAAAAAATACCCTCACATACACACAAATCCCAACCCTGTAATGCCTCTGTCAACAGGTGAGGTCTAAAAATTTCATTAGGGGAAAACAAAAAAGGGGGGAAGCAGGAACAGCTGCAGGCGTGTTTGGAGGAAATCAGGGGGGAACTTTCCATCTGGCATGTGCTCCACAGGCAAAAGAGCTTTTCTAGGGCTTGGAACTCAAAGACAATTCGTATTTTGGGGAGCAGGCTATTCTGGGACAGCTCCTTTTAGGCAGCACAGCAACAGCTCCTGTTCAAAATACCCTGTTCTGCCAGCCCAGAGGTCACAGTGTGGCTAAAGAGAGGGAAAAAAAAGTTCATCTCCAAGGGGAAAGATGGACACGGCCAAGGTGAGGGCGCCTTGGGTTTGTTTCAGCCAGAAATGCTGGATTTGATTCTTTTTGTTGGAGTGGCAAATTCCCCAGTTCAATGGGGAAAATTCCCACTGAAAATTCCCCCACTGATTTAGGGCCTGACCTGAAGGAAGCAGCCTCTGCTTTCAACCTTCTCAAGCTGCACCAGGAACCTCCAAACACGAACCATCGATGGGATCAACTCTTCCCTTCACCTCGCCTGCCCCCACATCTGCATCACCTGGAGCCTGGGCACGGCCGGAGCCTGCACTCAACAAATCAAAGGATTTTGATTTCCTCCTGTTTTTAGCTTTGCCCTAGAAACCCGGAGAGAAGTCACCAAAAAATGCTGCTCGGGATCAAAGAGGGCGATCAGAGAGGGAGCAGGAGAATTTAGGGCAAGGCCAGAGACTTTCCAGAGAACTTTAACCATGGAAGGATGATCCCTGCATGATCCCTGGAGATCCAAGAGAATTTGGTGTCAATGGAAGAGCAGCTCCACGAGGGCTCAGTCTGCACCCAGGGCTTTTATCTAAGGCAAAATTCACCTGCAGCTCCATAAATAAAATCATGCCGTAAAAAGTCCACTGGACACTTCAGATTAAATGAAATAAATGTCATCAGTGGAACTGTGTGACATCTTTGGGGACAGCTAGGATCAGTACAAGGTGATGTGGGAAGAGTGATTTCTATTTCAGCCTCTGGAAAAGGTTTGAAAGGGATTTTATATCCTGGCTGGAAGTGACTCCAGTGATGGAATCCAGTGCCATTTTAGCTTTGCCTGGGAAATCCAGCTTTTATTCTGCCACGAAACTTCAGCTGACTTTGCTACAGCAGCTTGTGTGCAATAAAATCAAGTTATGAGAAGAGGGGGTGTCTGTGAGAGGAGAGAGCAGAGAGCAGAGCAGGGGCTCAGGAACAGCCCTGGGAGCTGAGGGAATCACTGGAATACATCTGGATCGTCCAGAGAGCTTCATCTGCATCCCACACAAATGCAGGCTTGCCCTCTTCCTGGTTTTAAGGGGAAATTCCACACTGGAAATTTTTATGAAACGTCATTTTCCTGAAATCTGTTCCCCAAATTCTGCCTTGTCTGACAAAGTCTGGAGAGCCAGGCCAGCCTGGGAGCTGAGGAAATCCCCTCAGGAAATGCAGGATAATCCGTAATTATTCCTGCTACCTTTCTTCTGCATCCCACACAAAACTGCAGCCACCTCAGACTGGGGCCCTGACCCTTTTCTCACTTTAAGGGGAAATTCCACACTGGAAATTTCTATCAAATGGCATTTTCTTAAAACCTGTTCCCCCCAAAAGAAAATTTTGCCTCATCTGACAAAACCTGCAAGGTCACAGCCTCCAGAGAACCCCAATATTGGACACTTGGGGAAAGATCTGGGACAAGAAAACAGCTGGAATATGTTTATTTATTTTTGGTTGGTGGCTTTAATTGTTGTTCAGGTTCTTTTTAATTAAAAACTAAAATGCCAGCTTGAAATTTTGATCATCAACCCATGTTGACACACAACCAAGCCTTTTCAATAAATCAGAGAGCTGATCAATGCTGCCTTCCCTGCCCACTGCCACTGATTTTCTTTTTCGGAGCATTTCTCGTTCCTGTCTTTTCCAGAGCAAGGCTTCTCCACAGAGCTCGGGGCTGAGTTGATTCTGTGGGGTCAGTCCTGCCAGCCCTGGGCTCTGGGAAGGGTTCCTGGCCTGTGGGCAGTTCAGGGAAGGCAAGAAAATATAATAACCCATCACTCACAAGAGTGGGAGCACAGAAAGGAATCAGAGGGGTCAAAGGAGACTCTGGGGAAGAGAAATAAAAGCTTTGGCAGGATTAAATATTTTAAAAACAAGCAGCAAAGTTGTTTTTTAATGTCCAAGCAGAGAGAAATTGCTCAGCCATAACAGAAAGTCTCCAGTTCCACACTGTCCTCGTGCCAAACAGGGAGAGAGCAGCTCGGACTGAGTGGTTCTCACCGGGTGCACCCTTTGTTTCCCCCCAAACCAGGAATGCGTGCCCTGAGCTGTTACGTTGTAAGGAGCACAATATTTAATGGATTTCCTTGAATTCAGCTGCTTCAGCAAGAGAGAAGCTGCAAAAACAGAAATCAGCCAAACCAGTGACTGAAACCCACTGAGAAGGAGCCAGAGGTGCTGGGACAGTTTGGATTCACCTTTGGGGTTTGGATGGAGAGCCAGAGGTGTTGGGACAGTTTGGATTCATCCCTGAGGGTTTGTAGGGAGAGCCAGCGGTGCTGGGACAGTTTGGATTCATCCCTGAGGGTTTGGAGGGACACTCTGAGATCAGCCTGGGCCACCACAGCGGCTTTGAAGGAAAAGGCTCAGAGCAAAGCAATCCTCCAGTGCCAAAGGAGCCTTGCCAGCTTCTCGCAGTGGGATCCCAGTGCCGAAACACCAAGGCAACTCTAGGGTAGGATCACCCTGAAAAGAAAGCTGCTCAGAGGGTTTGTTTTAGTTGCTGCACCCCCAGCTGAGGTGGGGACCTTCCAGGGATGTGACATTCCTGCTCCTTCCCACCTCCTGAGCTCCCGTGTGCTGCTCCCAGAGCTGTTACAGCAGGATCGGGGGAGGCTGCTCTGAAAATGGGACTTCCAAAAGAGACAGGTGTCACTGATATCTCCAGGCTGAGCCCTGATCTGTCAATATTGAGATATTTTCAGCTCAAATGGCCCTTCTGGGAACCCACCCACGGGCAGGTGAGGAGAAGGGAACTGGACCTTGGATCCCCTTGGTGGATGTTGGTCTATCCATCAGTTATTCAAACTGAGGCATGAAAATGGAAGCTGGGGGTGAGAGAGGCCACATTTTCTGACCTGCTGGATTTCCTAGCAAGCTTCAGAAGCCTGGGGCAAGCTGGGAATGAAGCCTACAAATGGGGAAGGTGGGAATCAGACTGTGTTTGAGTTGGGTTTTTTGTTTGATTGCCTTAATTAGATTTTAAAAACTCTGAGCCGGAGTGACTGCACCTACAGGGGCTGAGAGAAGTGAATGCAGTCCATGAGGGCTCCTGTGTGGTTTATAAAAGCACACATGTCCCCATGGCATCATTCCTGCCAGGAGCTTCCCCACGTTTTGCTTTTCACGCTTTTCCACGCCAATGTTGGAAGGTCAGGGAGCACCAATTAAATCTGAACCATGAACATTCCTCGCTCCCCAGTTCAAAGCACAGCCCCAGTCACAGGGAGCACAAAACCACAGATTTTCCCCAGGAGGAAGAGTAGGAACTTCATGCCTTGGATCAGGGTAATCCGAGCAGAGAAAGCAGAGGAGATTGCTCTCTGGGGCAATCCTGAACGCCTTCCCTCCCACCCAGAGAACTTGCCCTCAGCTCTTGGCCTGTCTTTCCTTACAGATTCCTTGCCAAGACAGGTCCTCCATTCCCTAAACATCCCATTGGCTGAGAACAAACACAAACTTCCACTGAGAGCTTCCAAAATGCTGCCTGGAATTCTAGCTGGATACTTATTTGTGCTCCAGGTGAGTCAATATGTAAGCTTTAATCTCAGATTTATCAGCAGCGTGCTCTCCTGGCTTCTCCTGCCAGGCAGTTCATAGGGGTTCATTCTCAACACAGGCAGAAAACAAGGGAAGGTTTATCTGTAAGAGAAATTTAAAGTTGTTTTGGAGGTTATTGATCAAAATCTCAGCTAATGGTCACAAGATCCTTCTGTTTTTCCTCCTGCCTGCGTGGCACAAACAGTGAGCACGTTCTGGTTCGTAGCTCACACTCCTCTATCTGAAATGAATTCCACCAAGACAATTTTTTTTTTTCCCTGATACCTCCTTGAGAAAATCCACGTTGCTGCAGGAGTTAATTGTGTGGTGTTCGTTGCCCATTAGTGGCACTGCAAATTCAGCGTAGGGGAGGCTGAGCTGGCTGAGGAGCACAAGCCCAGGCGCTCAGAAGGGACAGAGCCCCAAAGGCACAGCACAGCCACCCTGAGGCCACTCTCCCCCCTGCTTCTGCCCTGGCTTAGGAGCTGCTCCTGCAAACCCAGAGCTCTGCCTCTCTGCAAGGCAGCAGCGAGTTCAAAGCCCTGATTTGGACGGGAGCAGACAGCTTTGATCTGGCCTGGGGGAGCTCCTGCAGAGCCATAAAACCCAGCTCGAGGCTGCAGGAGCAGAACCCTGGCCAAGCCTGCCCTGGACTGGCCTTTCTTGACTTTTCTCTCTTAATCTCATGGCTGGAGCTTCCCCCATGCTCAGCTGTGGGAGTTTCAGCTGCTCCAGGGCCAGGATTGAGATGCAGAAGATTTTTTTTTTTTTGTGTTTGGACTTAGATATTTATTCTTTTTATCAGCACTGCAAGGGAGTGAGCTCTCAGCACCTCAGCTTCTGGGTAGAATTGGCCATGACAGCTTCTACCTACGAGTACATTTAAGAGTAAACTTAACCAATGGATAATAGCCAGCTAAATTATTTTTACCTTTAACCCAATAATCAGGCAACTTTGGCCCGCAGTGTGGCATTTTATGCCCAATCACACAATATCACCCTTCTGCTGGAATATTTACAGCCAGCCCTGAGCACATCTCCAGGGAAGGCCTTCCTGGCTGTCCCCACAGGTGTTCCCCACAGCCTTGGCTGGCTCTGGGCACGCCATTCAAAGGGCTCGGGAATCAACAGGCTTTGTTCACCCCAGCGAGGCTTTCCTACATTGAAGGCTGAACAATCAGGAATGGCATCGAGCCCCGTGAATCACTTTTTGCACTGTTTTCGCATCCTCTCTGTGTGTTTGTCTTTCTTCCCAAGGCTATTCCCAAGCTGTTGCATTCCCCTGGAGCCCTATTAGAGCCCATTCTTTGTATTTACTAACAGGAAGCATCACAGCTCTGTCCTCACCAGCTTCACTCGCAGGCCCTCTTAATTATTCGTATATTTATTTTTTTTAAAGCTTATTTGGCAAAAATCCCCGTTCCTCCATTCTTCCTGCCTAGCAGGTTATTTCTTTCTTCCTCAAGGTGCAATCCGGTTTCCTTTTGTTGTTAAACTGCCTAATCCTGATATTTTCCTGGATATTGTGGGAAAGAGCTCTGCTTGACAACCAACTTTTCATTTCCATCCTGATTAGCAAGCACATAATAACTGGAAGCATAATTTACACTTTGATTTAAGCCACCTCATTCACATTTGGAAGGAAATCTAGGATGACTAAAGCTTGAAAGGAAAGGCAGGATAAGCAGCATTAAGGAGCTGTCAGGGATCGGAATTGCATTAAATGTTCCTGTTTTATTGTCACAGACTTGTGGCCTCCTGCACGAGCTCCAGATGATGGCAGAGAACACTTTAATCTGAATATATGAAGCTCAGAAAATAAGGTAGAAGGGCAAGCTGGGGGACAGGAATCCTGCAGCCCACTCTCCCTTCAGCTCACCAATATATTCCTGCATTAATTTCTTGGCTCCCTGCCCACAGCTCTTCTCTTTCCAGGGCTTTGTCCTCGTGTTTTAAACTTGTGTCTTTGCTTTATACTTGCATTTTAAATTCTCCTTTTTGGCTCTTAATAAACAATCTAAGCAAACCCCAAACTAAACACAAAAGAGCCGCTATACTAAAAAAATAAAGAGCTGTATGCTCATAGTGTCATCAAAATTCCCAAAAACTGCTCCTGTGTGCTGCCTGCTCAGAGCCCTCACTCTCCAGAGCAGCTCGAGGAGTTTGGCAGACCCAGCAGAGAGCTCCTGGATTCACCACCTCAAATTTCAGGGCTTTTCCTGCCCATATTCCAGCCCAGCTATGGAAATCCAGCCTCACGATGCTCTCTCATCTCATCTCTTTCTCCTCAGGCTGGGCTTTCCCATCCCTTTCACTTCAATCTTTGAAATTCCCACAATCAAAGCCTCACCTTTGGATCCTCGCAAGCACCAACCAGCAGCCAAACACTGAAATTATTGAACAGTGTTCAATAATTGAACATGGCTTGTAAAAAATGGGGTTTTTCTCCCCCCGCCCCACCCCAGCTGTGAGATGTTAAAGCAGGAAATCTCTCCTTCCTGATCTGTTCAAATCAAAGCAGACTGACAGAAAAGAGCCCCTGGAAGAGCCAGGTTTGTGTTTGTCCCTCAGCTCTGCAACTCACAGAGAGGCAGGCGCTGCATTCCATCACTGGAGTCATTTCCAGCCAGGATATAAAATCCCTTTCAAACCTTTTCCAGAGGCTGAAATAGAAATCACTCTTCCCACATCACCTTGTACTGATCCTAGCTGTCCCCAAAAATGTCACACAGTTCCACTGATGACATTTCTTTAATTTAATCTGAAGTGTCCAGTGGACTTTTTACGGCATGATTTTATTTATGGAGCTGCAGGTGAATTTTGCCTTAGATAAAAGCCCTGGGTGCAGACTGAGCTCTCATGGGGCTGCTTTTCCATTGACACTCTTGGATCTCCAGGGATCATGCAGGGATCATCCTTCCATGGTTAAAGTTCTCTGGAAAGTCTCTGGCCTTGCCCTAAATTCTCCTGCTCCCTCTCTGATCACCCTCTTTGATCCCAAGCAGAATTTTTTGGTGACTTCTCTCCGAGCTTCAGCCACGTTTATCTTTATAAGCATCAAATTCCTGGACGCTTCAATAAAACAACAATGCAGGGAATTGTCAGCAAATCATCCCAGGAGGAAAAAGCCATCGCCTCTCTGACAAGGAGGTGTCAGGGGTGAGAGCCACCAGCAAACCCAAAGGACACAACGTGTCAGAGGAGGGATCATGGCCCAGGAATGTTCAAAGGAAAGCTCAGAGAAGGGAAAAATGCAAACCCCGCACAAATTGCGTGCCTGCCCCGGCAAGCAGAGCTCACAAAGGTCTGCAGGGGAATTGGGAGCTCATCTTGGGCACAGTCGAGACTCCCCAAAGTCTCCTAAATTAATCACGGCCTCAGCTTCAAGAGATGCTTTTAACTGTGTGCAACTGGATGTCTTAATTGCTCTTTCAATTAAAAGGGGAACGGAGCAGTCTTTGCTTTGCTTGACGTATTCCAAAAGAAATTTAATTTCAGAGAAAAGTGCAGAGGAGGAAAATTTTTGTATTTTTTCTTATGTCTCAAAAGGAAGAGAAGAAAAAGGAAAACAAGAGTAAAGAATTTTGCTGGAAAGTTTTGGGTTCTTCAACCTTTAACAAAATCAAACTCACAGCAGTCAATCAATCAAATCCCACTTGGATCAGAGAAGCTGTGGCTGCCCCTGGATCCCTGGAGCGTCCCAGGCCAGGCTGGATGGGGCTTAGAGCACCCTGGGAGAGTGGAAGGTGTGGAACTGGATGAACTTCAAACCCAAACCATTCCATTATTCAGACCAAAACGAAAAGCTCCACAAACTCCATGTGCTGCACCTCCCCCTTCTACCCAAGGGACGTGGCCAAGGTCACATCCAAACACAGGGACACCCTGAAACCCTTTTCCATCTGCTTTGACCCCAGGGAAGGAGCCAGAGGAACCTCAGGAGGTGGCAGAGCAGCGGCACAGAGGAATGGCAGGGGCTGGAGGGCTCAGGTTGCCTGGGTGGGGCTGAGACCAGGTGAGTTCTATTTATCCAGATGAGGAGAGACAAATCTGACGGGATGAACTCATCAAGGAGCTGATTTGCTGTGCCTGGGCAACTGGGAAGGAGCTCTCCCTCTGCCCACCTGGTGGTGGCTTGCACAGGTGTTTGTTGAAGATATGTGTATTTAAATTCCTGCCTCTTTATTACTCATTAAAGAACAAGGTTATCACGGAGTGCTGGGGGAGTAGAAGCAATAGACCTCCTTCTGATCTAATCCTGGCCTCTCCTGATCATTTTATCCCAGGGAAATTCTTCACAGCTGAACCTGAAGCTCCTTTAGGAAATGTCAGCCCTTTCTACAAGTCATTCCCCAGTGAATTGGCTGGGGAACGACTCAGCATTGCTTCTCACGGGCAATAAAATTGGAAAACTGAAGAAAACTTTGATTAAGCAAGTGGTCCATGAATCAACTTAGGAAAATTATTGGGATCTCTGGCAGCCAAAGCCATGGAGCTCTTCACTGTTTGTGGTGCCTGTGCTCTTTTCAGATGGAATATCAGCAGGGACATAAAATCACCTGTTAGGTTTTTTTGCAGCCCTTTTGACATAAAACTGACCCTGGCATTGCTGCCA
This sequence comes from Regulus satrapa, assembly GCA_013396955.1. Classification (NCBI taxonomy): domain Eukaryota; kingdom Metazoa; phylum Chordata; class Aves; order Passeriformes; family Regulidae; genus Regulus; species Regulus satrapa. The sequence goes on along the minus strand of VWZN01012682.1, from coordinate 105,428 downwards.
GCCCTGCCTGAATGTTCAGCTCACACCTTTGGGCTATAATTAGCTTGGTTTGGGCAAAGCCAAAACTGAAACCCAACCATGAAAAAAGGAGAAACAGGAGAAAACTCCTTACAATTTCTGAAGTACACATCCCCTGGTGTGCTTCTCTGCAATCTGCACTTCAGTGCCAATCTCAGGGCTGAAAGGTGCTAAAATCACTTATCCCAGTGATTTTTTTCTCTGTTAGATGATTTCACTTTCTTTGGGTAGTCATTCCTTCCCTCACCTCTTTACAGACTTTCATTACTTATAATAACAATTATTTAAGTTCTTCGCCCACTTTGCAATAAATGTGTTGAGTTTTATCAGCAGCCTGCTCCCAGCAGGTGCCAGAGAACTAATGGACCACAATGGGAAGCTGCTCCCTGAGTCCTGAAAATTGCCTATTTACACCCCATTTTACCTCCTAAATGAAATAAAAGTCGGTATTCTCAAGAAATGTCTCTCTCCCTTTATTCAGTGTCTGGAGAAAAGACTTTGTTCTTAATTTAAGCACCTTAAAACCAGAGCTGGATGAATCCAGGCTTTGCTGCTAAGTGAGCACATGGAGCCTCTTTTCCTTTATTAGGTCCATCAAACCTTCTAACCCTGAGGGTCTTTTTTGAAAATCCTGTGCTAATTTCAGCTGCTGGATAAGTGTCCAAATGTTTGGGTGCCTATGGAAACTTCCTCTGGAGCAACCATAAGGAAGCTGTATTTGTAGTCCATGCATTTCCATGTACCATTAATATATGGCAAGAATGTAAGTACTTGGAAAATATGTTCACAGTCCCTGGTTGATTCTTCCAAGATGGGGCTGTTGTAGGAAAAAGGATTAGGTGAGTTAAAAGTGCCCAGGGCTCAGCAGTCATTGAGAGCTCCAACTGCTCCCAGCAAAAATACTTTTTGCAGCTGCACTTTGGTGAAATGTTTCACGTGGTTGGGGTGGTTTGGTTTCTCCTGGGCATGTCAATATTCCTGGGCAGGAATATTCCACTGCTCAGCAGGCAGTAACAAAGGTGGGTTTCGGGTTTTGGGTAAATGTTGAGCTCTGAGAGCTCAACCAGAGAGATGTTGAGCTCGGATTAAACATGGAGTTGATGCCTTAAGATTTTAGCTGTTATATTTTCTATCTATTTGTAATTCTGCAATTCTTCAGTGTGTAACTCTAAACTCCATATTCATTGCTAGCTGCTGTCTTCACATTTTGGTTGGACACAACAATTCCCCTCCGGCAATCCAGGACACCTCACTGCCCCAGGCCCTGAGAGATGGAAACAAAAGAGAGTTGAGGGGACCAAACCAAACCTGGGGTAAATGACTTCATGACCTGAAGCTGTAATTGGAAGATTAACCCCCAATATGCAAATGGACCAAACGTAATTAAGTGTAAAAATCCTGACCGATCATCCATTTTGGGTGGCCTTTATCAGCCCAATACATACCTGCCCAATACATACCTACATAGCCCCTCAATAAATAGAACTGCTTTTTATTCCCCTTATTTTGTCTGTCCTCTATTTTCAGGTAGCCCCAAAGCCATCAGAGTATCAAATGGGACTGGATGTGTTATTGACTCTGCTTTAAACTGCCTTCCCTGGTGCTGTGCTGCCAATACTGGGGTGCATGTGGTGTTCCTGGCACTCCCCAGGTGCCAGGAGCAGATTTTTGCTCTCCCTTGTCCCTGCAGCCAGCTCTGCTGGAGCCTTTGTGTGGGAACCCAGACACGGCTGAAAGCGAAAGGGGAGCTCACAGGGCAGTGTGGGAGTGTGGCACTGCCCCAGTCCTCGCCATGATCTCAGCCTGGCACGGCCCAGAGCTCGCTCACAAGTGATAACAGAGCTGTGTCACCACGGAAACGGGACGTGCTGCCATGGTGACAGACTGGGATGGGCTTCCTGGCCTGCTGGAAGCAGTTGGAATGACACAAGGTCCATTGCAACCCAAGCCATGCCATGAGTCTGACTTTCTCTGGCTAAATTCTCCTGCTCTTCCCGCCAATGAGGACATCCTCATTCAAAAACTCAGCCTGTTCCCCTCCCTTGGAAAGTGATTTTTTTTGGTTTAAAATTCGCTCGGTGTGAATTTTCCCAAAACATTGGTGAGCTTCATTGCCATGGACCGAGATGTGATGGCCTTTGCAAATCCAAACACAAGAAAAAATATTAAAACAGCACTTTAACACATTTCAAATAGATCCTTAGAATTTAACTGCAAGCCAAAATTTTGGTCATGACCTTTTCAGCAATCTTGAACTTATGAGTAATATCCTATCTGATTCTGGAGAAGTGAAAGCACTGAGAGTTTACTCCTTTTCTGAGTAATTTGTTTTGATAATTCCACACCAGTTCTTAAGGAGTAGAGTCTATTTGAACGCAGATCCATGATCTTTTAGCCTCTGATAAAACAGTGCTTCCTAAACCCAGTTCTATCCCACTCTAAGTTGGGAGCTGCTTTCCAAGTGGTTGTCGAGGTTGTGGTGGCTCCCAACCTCCCACTAATCTCTCTGACTTTAGGTCAGGCTCTGCAGTGGGCTCAACCTCTTGCCTTCATCACCCCCTCACCAACATTTCCTTAGCAGTGTCCTTTTCCAAGGAAAATCCAATCCATAAGGCCTTTGCATGCAGTGGAGATTAAAACAAACAAACAAACAAACAAACAAACAAACAAACAAACAAACAAACAAACAAACAAACAAACCCAATAGCATTAAGCCTCTGTATAGAGCTTCTAATCTATTCAACAAACAGTCAGCAAACAAGAGTCTGCTGGGTTGTGGTTTTGGCTGCCTGACTTCCCCTAAACTTGGAAAAATGTGTAAATGGAGGAACAGCAATAAGATAAAAAGTTGACTAAACTGTGGAGATTAAAAAAAAAAAAAAAAAAAAAAATTCGTGTCTTGGAATAACTAAAAGACATGGAGACAGATGTTTACAGGACAGTGGGACAGATGAGGTTAATTCAGGGATCACCTTTTCTGTATTACACTTAATTGAATTTCTACTCAATAACTGTCCCATCACAGTTTAGGAACTTCTCAGCTGCATGAGTCTTTCATGCCACGGAGGAGAACAGCTGGATAATATAACGGAAAAGGTTGGTGCAGCATGGAGGGTGAAATCAGAGATCTTGACATGGTGGGAGAAGGTGTTTCAGAATAGGTGTAGATGTTCCAGAATGTGTGAAGCGGTTTCAGAATGGCAGAAGATGTTTCGGAATGGAAGAAGGTGTTCCAGAACTTCCAAAGATATTTCAGAATGGGTGAAGGTATTTCAGAACGGGTGAAGTTGTTTCAGAACATCTGAAGATATTTCAGAATGGGTGAAGGTGTTTCAGAATGGGTGAAGGTGTTTCAGAACATCTGAAGATATTTCAGAATGGGTGAAGCTGTTTCAGAATGGGTGAAGCTGTTTCAGAATGGGTGAAAGTGTTTCAGAACAGGTGAGGGTGTTTCAGAACAGCAGAAGATGTTCCAGAGGGGAAAATACCATGGTACTGCCCTGCCCCACGTTTTGTCAGAGTGGAGACAACACGACTTTGCGAGGAGAAGCTGAGGAGCAAGGCCGGGGCCTAAGACAGGAGCAGGACCGGGCCTGCAGGCCAGGCTGGGCCTCCAACCAAAGGCAAGGCACTCGTGTTTGCAGCGTGAAGTCACGGAAAGGGCGCGGGAGCCGCGGTGGCACGGGGAGCTCCAGCCGCGGAAAAAGCCGTCGTGGCTGCGGCGCTCTCAGTTCGGCCGCTCGAGCCAGAGATTTCCTGCTGAGCCACAAACGTCACCGCTCCTACTCCTGCCACAACTGCTCAGGACGGGAAAATACGGGAGCTGCTGGCTCCATGACTGCCAACATCCCACTCCTGACCCGGGGCTGACCCTGCAGCAGCGGTGGTTGCCAAGGGACAAGTATCTTACGTACTCGGATTTGTTTTAGCAACATCACAATAAAGGTTTTTTGCTCAACAGTTTGTGAAACTTTGGTTTGAAACTAGAGGCAAAATATGAGATCGTGGTAGAAGATGATGCCAGGGGAAAAAGCAAGAATAACATGTTTTGTGTGTGAAAAAACTGTAAATAAAAGTGACAAATCATGATATAAAAGTGACCACTTATGAGATAAAAGTGCCCATTTATGAGTGTGAGAGACTGGAGGGGCCTGTCAATGAGACAATATTTTATATCTCTTTTCATTTGGAAGAATTCGTGGTGGTTTCCTCTAACTACAAAGACCACATTCACTCCAGAAAGTAAAAAACAATAACAGATGAAAAAACTTCGTTAAAATGTGTTCAAAAGGGAAAAACTGGAAATGACAGTCAGGGAATCTGAGCAGGCCCAGGTAGGGCTATCCCCTGGAGAAGGTCACCTGTTACTGAAAAACACTGAAAGCTTCTAGGACTAAAAAGCACTTTTAAAACCCTCCCAAAACACCATGGATAAAAGCTGAATTGAAGGAATACCGAGATGTGACTCTCTTTAAGACATTTAATCTTATAAAGACTAACAGCGAGGATGAGTGAGAGGAACTTGTTCCTATCCTGTTTTTCCTGCCTGTTCGAACCTCTGCCTGTCTGGAACCAGCTGCTCAACACTCCAAACCTTCTGCAGCCACATCTGTCCCAGTGCCACGGGGAGAAGATGCTATTGTGAAAATTGTGGATGTGCTCATCGCCCTTTGTTCCAGGCCCACAGTACGGCCTGCTCCAGAAAACACGTCAGGTCATCAAATCAGCGCAGTAAATCTTCCCTTTTACTTAGAAAGACAAAAATAATCCTGACTTTTTCATGAGCTCACACAACACCAAGAGGCATTTCAGACTCAGGAAAGGATCTCATTTCTGCTGTCACAAGTTGGACTGGGCTGCGCTTGGATGGGCCCTGGGGCTGCGCATGGAATCCAGCTCCATCCCGAAGGGGAGCATCCAAGGCACAGATTGGGTGGCAAGACCCCATCCCCAGCTCTTTTTTTGAGTTCACCAGTGCAGGGGCCCTGCTGCAGCTGGTGCCAGCCTCAATATTAAATGCAGAAGAAGGAAAAGGACTCTGCAGGAGCAGGGGCTGGGCCTCCTGGCCGAGAGGGCCCAGCCGCCACAGAGAGCGCAGAATCGCTTTCCATGATCCTCACTTGGAGAGCTGGCCTGATTTCCTTTCATGTGTCCTCACTATTCCTATTGGAAGGGGTTTCCAGCCTCTGTCTATTTATACCCATTTCTTCTTGTGCCAACATTGTCTCTTCACTTAAATAACTTTCCTCTGCCTGCTGCTTCGCCTCCTTGATGCTCTCGCAGGCAGCTGGCAGATCCCCTCTCAGCCTCCTCTCCTCAGACAAAACAAGTCAATCCCATTTAATAACCCCTGAGCAAGACTCCCCATTCCCTGGATTCTTCATACCCTACAATAAGCTCCTCTTTCTGGGTGTGCTGATGAGGATCCACAACCCTTCCCCTGGATGTTTTCTAGCCAACATATTTTAGGGTCGTATCATGATCTGAAGACTCAAAGGAAAGGTCTGTGGTTGTTCCTTTGCTTTCACCAGAACAAACCAAACAATCCCCCTGTAATAATGCAGTAAATTACACCCCCGATATCCCACACAGAGCTAGGAGGAAACACTGTGTGTCGTAGTGCAGAATATTCATTTTCTCATTGACAGCAGTAAATGAGGGCATTGGTTTTTCTTCTAAAAAAATTTAAGGCCCAGGTAGGAGTTCAAAAATGAACAAAATATCTGTTTATTGAGTAGAGAAGGGTGCAGACAGAGAGTTCCTTTCATAGTTTGGTAAATGCAAATGATTCCTTTTACTATTGTCATCTCTACCTCTCTCTTTTTCATCAGCATCATATCATGGAGTCATGGAGTGGTTTGGGTTGGAAAGAACCTCAAAGCTCATTCAGTGTCACCCTCTGCCATGGGCAGGGACAGTTTCCACTGTCCCAGACTGCTCCAAGCCCTGTCCAGCCTGGCCTTGGGGCACTTCCAGGGACCCAGGGGCAGCCACAGCTGCTCTGGGCACCTGTGCCAGGGCCTGCCCACCCTCCCAGGGAAACGATTCCTTCCCAATCTCAAATCTAAACCCACTCTCAGTTTGAAGCCATTCCTCTCCTTTGCCTATCACTACCTGGCAGATAAAAGATCTGTTACTCCTTGAAGCCAAGTCAGTGATAAAACTCCTGTTGACCTCTTGTTGTTGCAAGGAGCAGCTGAGGGTTCTGGTTTTTGTAACATGGACAGAAATCTGCTGAATAAAATTAATTTCAGTGATAATGTCACTTAACAGAGCACCCTTATCCAAGAGAGAAAAAAAGACAGAGAGGTTTTTCAAAGATTCAGAGAGAAGTTGGTCACAGAAAGAAGAGTGAAGCTGAAAATGCAGATAAAAATTCTTCCAAAGGCTCACCCGATGCCCACATCATACAAGGTCCTGCTGGAGCTGCACACTCATGATTTACACACCCACAGTGGGTCTGTGCTGCTAATGAGCACATAGTGTTACCATGATTTACACCTTGCCTCTGGAATACACCTTCCCCAAAAAAATCCTGCCACATCTATCACCCAGCGCCTCCTCTCCAAACAGCAAAAAGGGCAGAAATAACAAGATCTTGCAGGAAAAGCCCAAGCAGCTCAAAAAGAAACTATGTCAAGAGTAACAAATCCATGGCTTATGTCAGACCCTGCTCCAGATAAGGGGAAATATTTTTAAATGAAATCCAAGTATGGCCCTTGCAGATGTGGAAAGAATGCAGCAGGAAGGTATTTCCAATTCCCAGTGGAAACAGGTTTTGCAGTGGGGTTGTTTTAATATATTTTTCCAGCTGCCCCTTGCCCTCTTTGCTGTTTCCTTGGGGATTGGGGAGCACCAGTGCCCTCATTCCAGACGGGAGCAAACGCAGGGAACGCCTGTCCGAGGCTGTGGGACACTGCAGGCAAGAGGAAATCTGTGTTCCGTGATTAATTCTCCTGCTGATTCAGAGTTCTGATACTGCACGAGCGACAATAAAAATTCCCACACGTGGGAATACTTTTCCACGAAGCCAACCTTGCTTGGCCACTGCACTCAAACACCTGCTAAAATCAGGGAAAATGGATTTTGTGCTGCGTTTCTCTCACTTTCCTGCTTCCCTGTGGGTGGCATTTCCCTCCCTCCATCCCTTTTCCTTCTCCAGTGGAGAAAGAACTTATTTATGAGGGAGATAAGGGAGAACAAATCCTAGAAGAGCCTCTTCGGCCTCAATGCCATGTTCTTGATAAGTGTCCTATGTTTAAGAAAAAATGAGGTCAAATCTTGAATTATTTCTGAACAAATAGTTGGACAGTGAAACCCGGGTGCTTGTGGGGATGCTGGTTAGGTTCTGTGGCTTTACTTAAATCTGAAAAAAAGATTTGTTGCTTTTATTCCCCATGAAGGGAGTCAGGGTTTTGCTCTGGAGAAAGGCCCATTTCACCTCTTGACAGTTAAAAAGCCCCAAATATCAGCTTGTACTTAAAATCCCTGCAAATGTTTTGGGTGGCAAAATTCTGTGGAAATTTGGGTTGAGCTGGGTAACATTTTTTCCTTACAATGCCTTCAGCACAATCCAAATTTCCAGAGCAAACAGCATTTTTTCCCCCCGAAGATTTTTCAGCGTACAGTGACAATTTGCAATGTGTTATTTCAATTAATTGTCAACTGTTTCCAGATCTCGGAGCAGATCACTGGATATAAACCCGTCACTGCTACTCAATTTGCTTCTCTTTCCTCTCATTTATTTTCCAAGACAAGAGCTTTGGGGTGACCATCTGCTTCTCATTTCAAACCTGTCTGCTTTTGTTGATACCTGATGTCTTCTGCCTCATGCACAAGCTCAATTAAAGATTGATAAGCAGAGTTTTGTTTTGACACAGGTTCCCTATTCTGAGCAGCAAACCTTCACAATTCCCAGTTGCTTTTGTGGTGCAGGTTTGTTTTTTTGGGTTTTTTTTTTGTTTCAGGTGCTTTAAATTCTGGTTTAGACCCGTGTTTGGCAGCTGTTTCCAAATCTGCTTTTGAGCTACCTCGTGAAATGGAATAGAGACAGTTTGGGGCTAAATTAGAGGCATTTGTGAAATGGGGAGGTAGGAAATGTAAAGTTAAGGCTCCATCTTTTCCTCCCTCCTGGTTTCCATACTGAAGACACTCAGTTTTTAGGCTAAAATAGCTTAATTTTGCCTAATTCCCAGCGCTGTTGTAGCACCGTGAGGATCAGCCTGGCTCCTCTCCACTCTCTCACTTCTGATGCAACTGCTGTCAGGTGAACAGCTCCAGGCAGAGAGCCAAATACCAACCTCTCCACATCCTAAAAGTGATGTTTATTCTCTTAATTGACTCCTGGTCTCCCCTGCCCCCAGCAGGATAGAACAGAGTTGAACCTTTCCCAACAGTCACCTCTTAAGTGGCAGAGACTTAGAGCAGGCTTGGAAGGAAAATAGCATGAAATAACCAATATCAGGAAGAAACTGTGTTTATTACCATCAAATTCTGCTTCCCTAGCCCCTCTCTGAGCTGTTCAGAGACAAAATATGAGGACAAAGTTAAAAAGTGGGATCTGCACCCAGGTGCTGCTGAAATCCAGTTTTATTTCCATTCTCACATCTCTAAAAGCTCCGGACTCGCTTTTCCTCACCCAAGTTTTGTGCCCAGGGTGTGATTCCTGCATTAAGAATTTGGTATTTTGAGGCTTTCAAAAGCCTGAGCCTGCCTGGAGGGTGTTTCAGTTCCCCTGAAACATTGATTCCTCACTTGATCTGCCCCTGTTTCCACCCTGCAAACAGAACTGTCTGACATCGGGTGGGATGAACCTTAAGCAGGAACTTCCCACTCTTCAGGTGGGAAGCTGCTCTTGTCTTCCCTTTTAATTATTCCCCAAAGCCCTTGATTATCCTCTATTTTCCCCATCTAGGCAGAACATCGTACGCAAGCAAAATCTTCAGGGTTTTTTGGCTTTTTTTTCTTTTTTTTTTTTTTTTCCCTGTCTGTTTTCCTTACTCTGTTCATATTTTTCTCATAAAATCTGTCACCAGTGGCCAGTTCCTTTCTCTCTGTAATGGAAATTTTGGGATTGGTTAAGAAAAAAAACCCAATCCTAAATCATTAAGTAAGATAATATCTCAGAATTATTACTTAACAATGAGAAATTTTATAGCAAACGTTTTGACAGGACATTTTTCACTTACAAAACCATCCTTTTTTTTTTCTTC